>CM053576.1:41308708-41414900 GCA_028646485.1 Cryptoprocta ferox | reverse complement strand
GAGCCAGCTAGGCGCCCCTTGTTTTGCTGTTCTACCATTCTTTAGGAGTTGTCTTTATCTGAATGGTCTAGTCAGGTGGCTCAGGCCCACCTCCCTGCTCCTCCAGTGGGAGGGGCCTCAAGAAGGGTAGTGCATGCCCAGGAAACCGCTCATCACTCACTTGCACCCAATTACAGATGGGGCCCACTTTCCTTTCGAAGAGGCCATAGACTTTGGCAAATACTCCTGTGGAAGAAAAAGTCAACAGTCTCTGCCACAAATTCCAAATAGGAGTACTTTTCTGAAGACATTGTGTTAATGAACTGTCCGTTTCCAACCATTTTAAATAGAAGATATTATTGACCTGATATAAATCGAAGGCAAAGACATAACTGTTCATCCCAGAACCTGTGAGTTGTGCACTGAATAGTTACTTTTACCTTCCTCTAGGGTGGTGACTATAGTAGGTACTCTATGGACATGACATGAATAGGTGAATGAATAAATGAAGAAAGAGTAAGTGAAAAATGAACTGGAGAGCTTCTGCTTCTGAGTTAGTTGTGCTATGGGAGATGTCTTTTGTGTAATAGTAATATCTGGATATGACATATTTTACTACTAGAAATACATGTAATAAATTCCCTTTGCATATTCAGCCTTTCTCTGAAGATACAGGATGCTGCTATGTCCCAAATCACCAATCACAATTCTATTAGATAGCATGTAATATAGCCAATGGTTAAAATATGGGGCAAATTGCTAATTATCCTAAATTCACTGAACTTTTTTTTTTAAGTAGGTTCCACACCTAGCACAGGGCTCAACACGGGGCTCAAACTCATGGCCCTGAGATCAAGACCTGAGCTGAAATCAAGAGTCAAGATGCTTAACTGACCCAGGTGCTCCGGGACTTCTGTTTTTAATAGAACCCTGATCAGGGGCACCTGGGTGGCTCAGTTGGTTAAGCATCTGACTTCGGCTCAGGTCATGATCTCACGGTTTGTGGGCTCAAGCCCCACGTGGGGCTCTGTGCTGATAGCTCAGAGCCTGGAGCCTGCTTCAGATTCTGTGTCTCTCCCTCCCTCACTGCGCTCTGTCTTTCTCTGTCTCTCTCTCTCTCTCTCTCTCTCTCACTCTCTCTCTAAAAAAATAAATAAACATTAAAAAAATTAGAACCCTGTTGGTAGTTTTTCATTTGTGATCTGGCTCTCAGAACAGCATAAAAATTGGTATGCTGGTAACTTGAGCTTTCTGGCATTTGGATTCTAGAAAAATTAAAAGTTTTCAGCGTTTCTTTTCAAAGCTTATAATCAATACCTCCCTCTCTGCTTTATGAGAGAGAAGGTTGGTATAATGCCAAAAGCTTAAGCTTTGGTGCCAGAAAACCCTTGCTTTCTGTCCCAGCTCTGTCCCTTTCTGTGTGACCTGAGGAAATAAGGTTTAACCTCATTTGGCCTCAGTCTTCTTATCTGCAAAGTGAGGATAATATCTTATCTGGATTGTGGTGAGGAGTAAACAAAATACAGGCGATCTCAAAAAATGATCTTGAAGCAAATAACCTAAGTATATTTTTACAATTACATATATCCATCATATCTGTCTGGGCCATATCTGTCATTTTGGAAATCATGATAGATCATGTAATTCATCTTAAAAGTCTAATTCAGTGCTTAAGATTCTCTCTCTCTTCCTCTGCCCCTCTCCCCAGCTTGCATTCTTTCTCTCTCTCTAAAAAGAAAAAAAAGAAAAAGAAAAAGTTTTAATAAAAAGTCTACTTCAGGGTAAAGCAGAGCTCCCCTGAGTTTTTAAAGCCCAGCACTCTGAATGCTAGAGCGCTCTGGGGTACAGTATCCCCCAAAAAGCATATTTTTCAGCTCCAATAGGTAGATCTTGATGGCTTAGGAAAACCTTAACTGTTGCTTCTTTGACTTCTGCCACTTAGACATTTTTCTGGTTCCATCAGTACACAATTGGGTATGATTTTCTTCTCTGAAAATAGACGAAGTCCAGGAGAGTCTCATGTTCATTTTGATGTATGCTGAATCTGTGACAGAAAAAATACAAAAACATGGCAAGACAGCTCTGATATGCTATCACCAGAAGGAACCTGTTAGAAATAAGCCCATCAACCAAATCAAAGGAGGGATTCGGAGCCTGGGAGCATAGTGAAGCGAGGCTTTAATCAATGTTCTTGCAAGAGCGGGTGTCTGATGGACAGGCACACTCCGGGCAGTTACAGCAGACAATTTCTCTCCTAGGTGCAAGTCTCTCCCCTGGTTCCTCATTGGGGGAGTCCTGCAGAGATTAGGCCTTATCCAGAAGTCCTCTCTGCCATTGTAAGGCAAAAAGTAGTCTGATTGGAACAAATGTACATTACCTGAGGATGAGACTTTCAGTCCCTCCTCCCTTTGTTCTTTGGTGCATGCTCATTGCAAAGCCAGTGAAAATAAGCCCCAAAAATGGAAAGGGGAAGAACCAGGAAGTGAAGTGTCTAAAGGTTTGGGACTCCTTTGGTGCTGGTGGTGGTGGTGGTAGTGGGAGGGGGGTGGGAGAGTGTCGTACATATTTCCAATAGATTGTAAACATATTATTAATTAGACAGCATAGCTTTTATTTGGTATTTCTGAAAATGAATTATCTCCCTTACTTCTCTCTTAGCCCTGCCTATCTAATCCCTTCCATGAAATCCACTCAAAATACTTCCTTACCTTGGATGTGACCCTCAACTCACCTATGGTGTTTGGTGAGGTAGCAGTTAGCGGGAGGACTGGAAACTGAGCCACTGAGTCCTGACACTGCCAATGACTGAGTGCTGTCAGGATGCTATAAAGAAAAATTATCCAAAACTTGGAGTATCAGGTGAAAGGAAGGTACCAAGTGCTTTTTTTATTTTTAACTTTTTTTTTAATGTTTACTTATTTGTGAGAGAGAGACACAGAGTGTGAGCGAGGAAGGAGAAGAAAGGAAGGGAGACAGAGATTCCAAAGTGGGCTCTCCAGACTCTGAGCTGTCAACACAGAGCCCTACGTGGGGCTCAAACTTACAATCGGTGAAATCATGCCCTGAGCCAAAGACACTCAACCGATTGAGCCACGCAGGCGCCCCTAGCAAGTGCTTTTAATGTCATCTTGGATCACTGTGTTTAACAAGCTGTGATATTGTGATTTAGAATAAGAAATATATATTTGGCCTTCCTTTATTCAGGTGAGGAGGACCTGGGCTATGACTGGCATCTGATGGGGAAGTGACAGTCTTGCAGAACTGAGCCCTTGATCTGTGGGATCTGATGCTCTCTCTTGGTAAATAGTGTCGGAATGGAGTTGAACTGCAGGACCCCCAGCTAGTGTCTGAGAATTACTTTGGTGTGGGGAACTCCCCCACCCCTTGCTAACACACAGTTGGAATTGGGTCCCACTCAAAGGTTTTTTTTACAGGGTCACTCAAAGATTCCTCACTTATCTAGGGGAATGTACCTTTGTTTGACCCATCATTTACCTATGGTTAAAAGCCTGGGTTTTGTGAAGTTACACAGTAACTTACAGATTTTTGGCCAATGAGGATAAAAGTGATTTCTGTCTAGTAAACAAACAAACAAAACCCCTAAGTATAGGTATGTACCACCCTGTAGAATATTAACCAGAAATCTTATTCTAACATTTCTTTCTCCAATGCCTAAATCATCCCTGTTCCCTTATTCTCTTTCAACTAGCTTTATCATCCTACTGGTTTTTTCATTGATGAGTTGAACAAGTCTTTGATATTTACTCATCTGATTTTATATTAGATTCATGTTTTTAACTTTTTGAAAAGTGCATATATATATATATTTTAAGATTTTATTTTTAAGTAATCTCTAAACCCAATGTGGGGCTTGAACTCACAACCCCAAGATCAAGAGATATAGGCTTTACCATCTGAGCCATCCAGGTGCCCCTTGAAAAATCTATTTTGACAATCTTGAACTTTATTATAGCCATCCTTCCATATCTAGATGGACTTTGCATGGGTAGTGTGCCCAGGGTCCCCAGGACCACCCCCAAATTTGGTGATTCCCCAGCAGGACTTCCAGGACTCAGCAGATAGTCATACTCGTGGCTATGACTTATTACAGTGAAAAGATACAAAGCAGAATCTGCAGAGGAGAAAGGCACGTGGGGCAAAGTCTAGAGGGAACCAGGCACAGGCTTCCAGACTTTTCTTCCAGTACTGTTTCTGGTGCTTGATTCCTCTGGCATCATGTGACATTTCTAAAGTGTTTACCAGAGGGGCGCCTGGATGGCTCAGCTGGTTAAGTGTCTGGCATCGGCTCAGGTCATGACCTCACGGTTCGTGATTTCGAACACCACGTCAGGCTCTGTGCTGACAGCTCACAGCTCGGGGCCTGGATCCTGCTTCAGATTCTGTCTCTGTCTCTCTGCCTCTCCCCTGCTCAAGTTCTCTCTCTCTCTCTCTCTCTCTCTCTCTCTCTCTCTCAAATATAAATAAACATTAAAAAATATTAAAAAAAAATAAAGTGTTTGCCAGGAAGCTCATTAGAGACTCAGTGCCCACAGCTTTGACTGGGGACTGTTGATGTAGATACCTTCTTGTAGAGGCTGCTTTTAGGCAAACAGGCTTGAGCAATAGAATGTGGAAAGGGCCCACAGCGCCCACCTGGCTGAATACAGCCAGGCCCATCAGGTGACCCACCTCAAAATATCCATAGGCCCTAGTTGACCAATGGATTACTTACAAGTAGGCACAGTTACCAGAAAAGGAAGAATCCCATACATCACACCTCCTTCTCTTCCCCCTTTAAAAACAGCCCTAATCCACTGCCTCACTGCAGACAGCCTCTCCTCTGTGTCTCCACCACTCCTTTGCGCTGTATTCAATAAACTTCTATCGCCTTTGTTCTGCCTCAGGTGAACTCTTTCACCTCGAGCATCACTGGCTTCCACCTGATTGTCATCCCACATTTGGGGGCACCCATCTGATCAAGAGACTCCCCATCTAGACACCACACTTCTGTATAGCATGCACCAAATTTCCAGATTCTCAAATGGAAAGCAAGGTATTCCGCAAAGAACCACATTGTTTGCACAGTTTAGCGACAGGGAGCCACTCTTATCAGTTTGAGAATGGTAGAAACTCTGAGGAAATCCAAGCTCCTGGATGCCAGCTGAGGACCCACCTGGCTGGCCAGCCTTTTTAAGGATAGCCGGGAAGACCTGCTCTCTCAACTCTTCTGCACAGCTAGGTTACAAGTTTATAAAGGACACAGAGGAAAGGCCTGTGCTTGGGGAATCCAAGGCACATTGCAAAGTTGTCACCCCACATCTGTTCTCCCTTTCTACCTTAGCAACAAGAGAACGATATGCCCAGTTAAACAAGGGCACAACCGACTCCCATCAACTCAGGGTGGCCAATGAGACGTAAGCGGAAGTTGTCAGGTGGGACTCAAAGAAGGCTCAGGTAAGAGATGGCAGACAGCTAGCGTGTCCCTTTGCACGGCTCCATTTCCTCCTGTCTAGGAGTGTGGAGTCTTCAGCACCATCCTGTGAAGGGCCCTGGATAACTCCATGCATCCCCTCTACCAGCCCTGGACAGCCTACTGCTGGATGCTCCTATGAGAACAAACCCTTATGAATGAAAGCTGCTGTAGTCAGGCCACGGAAGCAATCCCCACTTTATAGAAAACGTATCTTTAAAAAAAGAAAAGTTATTCAGTCACTACTGACAGACCTCTGAATTTAAGGAAGCTTGTTTCCAATCCTGCAAACTTTTCTTCAACAGGCAGTTCCCAACTTGAAAACACACATTTAAATTGCATTTGCAACGTGGATGTTTGGAATTCTGCAAACATTTTCCCAGAGAAACATTGTAAATTACATTTAGTTGTAGATAAGTCCATAAAGGTCTATTTGGGCCACAATTTGGTAAAACTATAGGAATCACTGCGGTTACAGGCTATTTGGAGCCCCAATGTGTTGTGTTTCACTGGTTGGTTAGAAATAAGTGTTGTGGAGGAAGAACATGGCCTTACCACAATCAATTGGGGTTGAAGTGTTTTAAACAAGAAGAAAATGTAAGCAGATATATATATCATCTATCTATGAAAGTGTTAAAAAAATTTTTGAGTAGAGCTGACACTAAAAATCTTCTCATGTGTAAACACAAACTTCTACTTTGATGAAACTAGGAGCCACATCTCCACAAACCATAATATATAAAGAGAGAAATCAGATGGTGGACTGGTAACTGACATGGAGGAGGGGAAGAACCAGAAACCTTAGGGCTGTTAAAAAAAAAAATTCAATTACCCTTGTTAAAACACAGTAAGGCAGACTTTATTCAGGGCAGGGAGAGAAAGGGGGCTCAACTCTGAATACAGCATGGGCAAGTGGAACTTTACAGTCAAGGAACAGAATGGGAGTCAGGGGATGGAAAATTACCAGGAGGAAACATGAGGAACAAGGAGGTTCTTCCAGTTGGTTAAGCTGATCCAACGGGATCCTTGCTGAAGACAAGCCGGGCTGATCAAGCATCACCAGATGGTGGAGGATGTGGAACCTGATCAGATACCAAGGTGATCAGGAACCAAGCTTGGAGAGTTCTAGTTAAAATGACTTAGGGTTCTTGCTAGATTTTACAAGGAAATGCACAGAGGGGCCTTGGAGAAGTTTCAGGAGCCCGACTAAAGTTTTTTCAAGCAAAGAATCTTTTTCAAGACCTGCAAAGAGGACACTGATGAGAAACCCGATATTTAGCCTCACAGAAACTGGAAAGATCTCAGTAACTGGGGGCAGCAGGAACACTGGAGTAGAGGTGGAAAGGGGGTTGCTGAAAATAGAAGGATGTAAGGGTCTGTATAAGCAGCTGGACCCCGGAGTGCCCACCACCACTCCAGAGCCAATAATCTACCTGCCCTTTATTCACGAGAGCTGAGGTTTCTGCTTGGGAATACTCATGGTGGCAGCCAGAGGACAGAGCATTGAACTACATGGAAATATATATTCCGACTGAGTACCCCAAACTCCTCCCCCATCCAGCTCTCAGAATTCCTACAGCCAGGTGTCTACCTGCAGGTGGGAGATGAGAGGAAATTCCTCCAGGAAAAATGATCTACATGCAGATGCTGGCATTTTGGTACCTCCCAACAGAAGTCTGGCTTGCAGGGAGCCTGGGTGGCTCAGTGGGTTAAACCTCCAACTTTGGCTCAGGTCATGATCTTGCAGTTCATGGATTTGAGCCCATATCGGGCTCTGTGCTAACAGCTCAGAGCCTGGAACCTGCTTCAGGTTCTGTGTCTTCCTCTCTCTCTGCCCTTCCCCTGCTCGCATGATGTCTCTCTCAAAAATAAATAAACATTAAAAAAAAAAAAAAGTCTGGCTTGCTGCCTGGAGTGGCCATTTGTCATGGTATTTGCCTGCCCAGTATTTTTTGAACATCCTTATATCTGGAGAACTTCCCCCTGTAAAAAAAAAATTTTTAATATTTATTTACTTTGAGAGAGAGAGAGAGAGAGAGCACATAAATGGGGAAGGGGCAGAGAGAGAGGGAGAGGAAGAGGGAGAGGGAGGGAGGAAGGGAGAGAGAGAGAGAGAGGGGGAGAGAGAGAGAGAGAGAGAGAGAGAGAATCTGAAGCAGGCTCTAGGCTGACAGCTCAGGGCAGAGCCCAACGTGGGGCTCAATCTCACAACCGCAAGATCATGACCTGAGCCCATACCAAGAGTTGGATGCTTAACTGACTAAGCCACCCAAGTGCCCTGAACTTCCCCCCTTAAAAAGTCCATGAATCCCTAGTACAGAAGCCAGAAATTCACTTTTCCCAGCCTCCTTTGCAGCTAAGGCCCAGGCATGTGATACTATCACTTAAGTATCACTGCACAAAACAGACTTTTTATTTTTTTAAGTTTATTTATTTATTTTGAGAGGTGGGAGAGGGGCATAGGGAGAGGGAGAGAGAATCCCAAGCAGGCTTCATGCTGTCAGCAGAGCCTGATACTGGGAACAATCTCAAAAACCGTGAGATCATGACCTGAGCCAAAATGAAGAGTCAGATGTTTAACCAATTGAGCCACCCAGGTGCCCCTAAAACCTAATTTATAACATACTTACCAAGTATTCAATAGTACCCAAAACGCTTCTATGAATCCCAGACTGAATGTAAGGTGGAGATTTGCTGAATGTAACCATAAAGGGATCACTAGAGCCTTGTCTGCCAGCAACATGTAAGAAATCTAAAGTTACATGAACTAGTTTCAGAAAACAGAGATTATGGAAGCTCATGTGAAATTTCACTTCAACTTTAATTCATGTATTGAAGGACATCTCTTATATATGCAAGTTTACTTTTCTTCAAGGAAATATTTATTGCATATTACCAGTGATTATATTTCACAGCAAAATTAAATGGATACACTTTTCACAAACATAAATTGGAAATTAAGGCATCCACCCAATGCATATGCTGAACCCAGTCCCAGTTTTCAGCTTTCAGCAGTTAATCAGGATTCTGGTCCAGGACCACTAGTCCATGATTTTAAAAAGTTGAGGATCCTGTCAGTGACTGGAACAAAATCTTCTTTATATGTGACAATTGTTTCCACGTAAAACCCTTTCGGGGGCTCCAGCATTTCATTTCTTGCGACATCCTTTTGCTCTACTTCATTGCCTTTCAAAAAAACGGAACACCTGAATGATGAACTTTTAACTTAAGACAGCAGTCCTTAAAATTATTAGTCAAGTCTCAGAAATCAAATAAACTGAGGTGAGAACTACCCTGGCCCCCATCAGATTCCTGACACCCTATTTCCTTTCTGTAAAAAGGAAAAATAAATAGCCACTGATAATCTTCATCACCAATGTAATCTTCAGCAGTTATTACCTAACAGCTTTACCCAGATATACTTAACATATAGTACACTTAACTCCTTTGAAAGGTACCACTGAATGGCTTTTAGTATATTCAGATCTGTGCAACGAGTGCCGCTAACTTCAGAACTCTTTTCATACAAAAAAGGAAACCCTATTCCTTTTAGTAAGCCCCGTCCCAACTCCTTCCCTTCAGCCTCAGGCAACCAGAAACTGTTACAGGTATCCATAGATTTCCAGCATATTTCTGAAGGCTCAGAGATTTCCTTTCCCGCTCAGTAACTGAGAAGATTTTAGTACTCGACTGGCGGGGGTGCTGAAGTGTTTGCTCGCCAACTGCGACGGGGGCTAATGTAATTGAGGCATCACCTCTTTAAATCACCGTCCAGGGTCTTTGACATTCCCTCTGGAGCCTTATACAGATTCTTCAAATTCTGAGTAAAAACGGCCTCCTTCAACAAACAAGACGTAGGGAGGAGGATTTAAAAAGTAGTTCCGGGTAGATTCCATTATAACGAATGGCTCTAAGCAATCGTACCCACTGGTTTTGCAGAAGAAACCCGGTGCTTGCGGCACAGCTGAACCCCTTATATAACCCTTTGGGGACGCCTCACCGAAGGCTGCCGGAGAACCGTACCTGGTACTTCACTCTTTTTCCGGCCTAAAAAAATCAAGGACCCCAGCATGGTCCAGGCGCCCATCGCGTAGACCAAGGACATCCGCCGGTACCAAGAGGTGGCCTGGTCCGGTCGCATGGCGGTGCTCGGAGAAGATTTTGATCCTAGGAAGCCCGGGGCGGAGGCGGGCCTTCCAGTCGGTGCGTCACAGCCCCCGCCACCGCCTCCAATGGAGAGTCCACACTGGGAGGCCGCTTCCTGCGTTAGCCCCGATGCATCCTGGGGCGTGTAGTCCCGAAAGTCGCGCTGGGGCTTGCACTATGAGTTGCAGGGTAGAAGCGGCTTGCGTGCTGTGCTGCGCACCCACTGCCTCGCATACCACATGATGGGGATCAGATGACAGTTTCTCTGAGCAGACTTCTCGCGTGGGAAATTTAACACCTGCCTTACCCAGGATTCAGATGGTAATTTGTAAAGATTAACTCCACTCCTCCAGCTCTCAGATATGCGGTAACACCGGTCTTCCTACTCAACTCTTCTCCGTTTTCCTTTCTGGAACCCAATCTGGGACAGCCTTGGGTCCCTCTTCGTCAAAGCTAATCCCTCCACTGGGCTCTGAGTCCTATTCTTTTTTTATTGTTAAGTAGGTTCCACACCCAATGTGGGGCTTGAACTCAGGACCCTGACGCCCCTGGGTCCTATTCTCTACAGCCTCCTCAGGGGCCTTTCCCATCAATTACACTACCCACAACTCAAAAACAAAACACTGTCCACCTTCAACTTTTCTCTTATCCATACGTTTCTTCAGAGCATAATCTACCCCCACTCCAACAGATCAAACAACTTGAGAGCAAACCTGATGTGCTTAGCACAGAGTGGACATTCAGTAAATTGCCATATCCAGTAACTACTTTTCAGCCATAGTCAAATTTGCCTTCTAAATCATTTGACACCACGGACCCCACCTGCTCGTTTCATGGCTTCAAAAACATAATCCTCTTTGGTAACTTCCTATCCTTTGTGGATCTTCTTCCACCCTTCAGAAATTGCTTTGCCATACACAAAAAATTAACTTTAAATGGATCATAGGCTTAAATGTAAAAGCTAAAACTACAAACCCAGAAGAAAACATAGTCAAATTTGCCACCTTGGGATAGGTAAAGATTTTGCATAATAGAGAAAACATGAACTATAAAACAAATATTGGTAGGGACACCTGGGTGGCTCAGTGGGTTTAAGCGTTGGACTCTTGGTTTCTGCTCAGGTCATGATTTTAGGATTGGTGAGTTTGAGCCCTGCTCTGGGCTCTGTGCTGATAGTGCAGAGCCTGCTTGGAATTCTCTCTCTTTCTCTTTGCCCCTCTTGCTCTCTCTCTCAAAAGAGGTAAATAAACTTAAAAATATATATATTGGTAAATTGGATGTTTTCAAAATTAAAGCTTTTGCTCTTCAAAAGTCACAGTTAAAATGAAACAAGCCACAAAATTAAATATTCAAATACCTATATTTGGCCAGACTTGTATCCAGAATACATAAGAACAACTTACAATTCAATTATAAAAAGACAGCCCTATTAGAAACCAGGCAGCAAATGTTAACAAACTCTTAACCAAAGATATACAAATGGTCAATAAGCACAGGAACATCATTAGTCATCACAGAAATGCAAATTAAAACCACAAAAAGACACCATTACATACCTATTAGAATGGCTAGAATTTACATTAATACCAAGATGTAAGGAATTGGAGCAATCAGACTCTTACTTGTGGGAACGTAAAATGTCACAATCTCTTTGCAATACTGGCAGTTTCTTAAACAGTTGAACATACACCTATTGTATGACTCAGATATTCCATTCTTAAGTTATCCAAAAGAAATGAAAACATATCCACTTAGACATGTATATGGATGTTCACAGAGCTTTATTCATAAGAGCCAAAAAAGGGAAACAACCCAAATCGATATCAACTAGTGAATGGATAAATGAAATGTGGCATCAAAATAAATAAAAAGGAACTACTGATACATGCAGCTATGTGGTGGGTCTCAAATGGATTTTGCTAAGTGAAAGAAGCTAGACACAAAACCAGACAAAATTCTAGAAGCAAACTCATCTACAGTGGAACAAAGCGGACCAGTAGTTGCCTACTAAGGAAACCTTTGGGGGTGATGGAGATGTTCTATATGGTGGTGGTGGTTTCATGAGTACACCTGTTAAAACTCATTGAACTATATACTTTAAGTCGGTGCCATTCATTTTTAAGTTATACCTCAGTCAAGTTGTTAAAAACAAAAACATTGATATTCTGTTCTAAGCTTGCTTCTCTTCTCATCCTGAGCAACTTTACTCATGTTATTTGTTAATGATTGAAATCTGCTCCAATTTCTCCTGAAAGCAAATTTATATTAATTACTACCAACCTGATGGACATTGTTCTATCTCACAAACTCTTTAAAATGAATGCCCAGGACTGAATTTATCAGTGCTAGGAAAGAGGAAAGAACTCTTTCCTTCCTTTTCTGCAATTCGAAGAATGATTGACATGATCACCCAAGCCAGAAAACTGAACTCAGACTCTTGCCTGATATCCCATTTGTCACCTCTGAACACCTGACTCTTTCAGGCCTCACCTGGATTCCAGCTTCCTCCCATCCACCCTGCCACTTCCTAGTGTTTAAAAACCCCTAAGTGATTCTTTCCCCTGCTTAAAATGTCAGAAGCTTTCCTTGCCTTGGAGAGGAATTTCAGAGTTCTCATTAGGCATACTAGGCTCCATGCTTCCCCGCTCAGGATGGCTGCTTTCCATACTACTCCCCACCCCCATGTTCTCTCTGGAAATAGCCACCAGTACCCAAAGGTGGCACCTGCATGGCCATGTCTTTGATATTAAGTCACCCAATGGTGCCACCTCACCTCAGCACCTAAACTCAGCACCTAAACTCATTTTCACTGAAGAGAACACCAGAGCAAGGTGGGTCCGCCACATAATGGACCAAGGTGGAACAGCTTCAATCTTAATCTGTATATGCAGTTTTCTGTACTCTTCTATATGATGTATCTCAGTTAAAAACTATTTCCAAAAAGTAAGAAAAATATTCTATGGAAAATGTACATAAAGCCCTTGGCATTTAAAATGTATTGGGGCACCTGGCTGGGTCAGCTGGAAGAGCATGCAATTCTTGGTCTTGGGGTGTGGGTTCAAGCCCCGCATTGGATATAGAGATTACTTAAATAAACTTTAAAAAATGAAATAAAATATAAGTGTTAAACACCTTAAGATAGGTAACCCTCCCAGGACACACACCAAAGGCAAATGGCAATAATACAAAATCAAAATATAGAGAAGAATCAGTCCAGATGGTCCAACATTCAATTAATAGTTTTCCAGCTTTGCTTTTCTATATAGCACTCAGTACCTTTTAATAAATTATATAATTTACTTCCATTTTTTTATTGTTGTTTTTCCCTAACCAGAACATAAGCTCCACAAAAGCAGAAATTTTTGTTTTATTGGCTACATTCTCAGTGCCTGTGACACTCCATACATAGCAAATACTGAACAATTATTTATTGAATGAATGAAAAAATAGCTCTAAAAGTTCTGAGAGAAAATTATTTAGGACCTAGAATTTTATACTTAGCAAAGCTATCAAGTATGAAGACAGAATAGATTCAGTCAATTATCTCCCATGTAATTTTTTATAGAAGTCATTTAAGATAGCAAATGACTTATGGGATAAAGAGTAGAACTAGTCCAGGAGTCCAGACAAAAGAAATTCCTGGATGACTGTTGTCATAGCAATTGGCCTGTGATTAAAGGGGAGATCAGTGACCTTTAAAGAAGAATGGACTCCATTCAGTAGAGTAGGAAATTCAAATTTCTGAATAAATAGAAAACAAAATCTTCAATCAAAAAAAAATTAGAAACTCTAGGGGAAACAACATTATAAGAAGTCATGATGTGAAAAGGAAGCAAACCAACTGTGGAGTGCTAGAATGTGAGCACAGTGACTGATTTTGTCACTGGACATGTTTTCCTTCAAGTGGTAGAAGGACTGGGGCAGCAAATCCCTGGAGAAAAATGTAATACTGACTGACTGAACATGGACAATGTGTACATGATCACAACTGTGTAAATGGTATTTATTAGTTTTCAACTTTCAGAATGAACTTTCAGACAAAAGACATAACTATGGTTATAAGTCAGAATGTAAATTCTACAAACTTTGACAAATAGACAAATAAAGGTGTAGCTAATCAGAACTGGATGGTGGAAGGAAAGGTCTAACTTTCCTCATTTTGGCAAATGGGAATTGAGAGACATTGGCTAAAATTGATACAGCAACAAAAATCTTGAAAGGAAAGGTTAAAAACAGGCTCAGAGAGTGGAGTAAATCTCCTGAGTTAAGTTTTGTTTCTTTTTTTAAAACCATGCATATATTACTTTGATTAAAAAACAGTGCCTGTTAAAGTTATTTTACTTGGTGCCCAAGATAAATGTGCTGTCACTTTGTTACAGTTATTTACATCAGTCACTCTTTAAAAAATTTTTTTAAATGTTTATTTATTTTTGAGAGAGAGAGACAGAGCATGAGTGGGGGAGGGGCAGGGAGAGAGGGAGACACAGAATCCGAAGCAGGTTCCAGGCTCTGAGCTGCCGGCACAGAGCCTATGTGGGGCTCGAACCCACAAGCCAACCCACAAGCCATGAGATCATGACCTGAGCTGAAGTCAGGTGCTTACCGACTTGAGCCACCCAGGCGCACCCCCATCAGCCATTCTTTATGGCTACCTGGGCTGGGCTGTTTACATGCGAGTTAGGGACAGTGCACTCCAGACGACTCTGCCTTGAAAAAGTTTCACATATTTCAAGCTTTCCTTTGGTCTATTAACATTTAGACAGAAAATGAGGATTAAGTTCAGGAAATATGTCTTGAGGGAGTCACTTAAAATACACACATACACCCATAGAGACCTCAGGAAATCAAATTTGTATTAGCGTTATTTTAGCCAGTGTTTTCTTTATCTAGACTTATTTCCTTTCTGATCATTATGATTTTCATCTAAGTTGCCAAAATACATTTCCTCTGATTTTATAGAAGTGAGAAGTTAGGATACAAAAAGCATATAAAAATCTACAAGTACCAAAACATTTATGACCTTACAATTTCATGTTGTAAGAAAAGGGGCACAAATAAGGAATACAAATAAATTATAATCTAAAGAGTTACATACAATGCTTCCTTTGATTATTTATTAAAACTCACAAGGAAAGTGAAGGGAATGTTTTTAAGGCATTATAAGCAATTATGAACACAATCTGACAACGTCCTGCTCACATCTCCAGCTTAACAAGCACTGGACACAGCCAGTTTCTTCAAATGATCCATGAACACCTGCAGGCTAACATCGTCAGTTAGGATGGGTGCTCCCGTTTCCTGAAATTTAATGGTAAAGACTTATTGGCAGGTATTTCAAAAGCTGGTTAGAATTCGTCAATTATTAAGGACCTTTCCACCTCAGAACATTCACAATGTTTCCCCCTCTGCTGGGAGTACTCCCTCTGCTTCACTAACCAGTCTTTCAACTGAAGCATAATTTCCTCACAAAACCCTTTTCTGAGCCACTGAGTTCAGGCCATCGCTGCCACTACAGACATTTCTAGGCATATGCCCTTCTATTTTAATCCTCTCCATAGTTCTGATGACCTGTCCAGAGTCTGGCTCCCCATCAGGCATGAGTTCCTAGAGGTTGCACTCCGGGTCTCATCTTCCCCATCACACTGACAGCATGTAGCTCTTTCATGCCCTGCTTACAACAGAAGCTCGATGAGGGTGTACTTACAAATGAGTGTATCAGTGTGTCCACTCAGCAACTGGTGGATATTTGTATTATCAGAAAATGCTCATGATTTATGTAATGCTAAGGGAAAAGAACTGAATAGAAACTTTGGCTTCCGGTAAGATCCCAAACTTATAAAAAAATAAGTAAAAATATACATGATATACACATTTTATATTATCTCCAAAGAAGCTAGAAATACTTAACTCTAGACAGTGGCATTATAGGTAATGTTAATTTTCTTCCTTAATCGTTTCTTTAACATACTCAAATTTTCCAAAATGATACTATCATTATAATTAGGAAAATGTAAGCATAATTAAAATTTTATAAGAGGATTTCTTCTAGGAAGAAGGAGTAGATGTGCTTGTCCCTATTCCTTCCACTAAGTACAACTAAAAACCCCTGGACATTTTATATAAAACAAACATAAGAAGACCCTAAAAGATGGAGAGAAGAGAGCGGACAAACCAAGGGCCCTGACGGCCAAGGAACAGCACAGTGCTGAGTTCCCTGGGTTTCCTTTTTGCCTCATATCTCAGACCTGGAGGTGAAGAGGCTGGCAAACAATCACCAGACACAGACAAAAACATCAGAAAAAGCCAACTTTCTCCAGCTAAAGGACCAGCATAGCCTAGCAAGACAAAAAAATGTTAGATAATAACCGCTGCACTCCACAGAAAATACTGTGGCCCAACCCACACCAGCAAAGGCTGAGTGGGCACCTTAGACTGCCACCTTCACAAGACAGCAACAAGGGACCCCAAAACCCCCACCAGGATGCTGGCAAAGAAGGTCAAGGATGGCACTGGGAATTTCATCCCCAATGGCCAGGGGGACGTCTCCCTACTGCCATGGTATCAATAGAGACCATTCAGGGAGTCTGGTCTCCCACCGCTGCCTGGCAGTAGTAATAAGATGTACTACATGCCCCCTGCACTGGGTATCAGAGGCAGCCTAGTGGAGAGTCAGCACTCTTCATTACCACCCAAAACAAATAAGGCCATCTCCACCGCACAATTCACGATTCACGGAGATAGGTAAGGAGCTGAATGTCTGTCTCCACCCAGCAGTAACAAGGAATTGTCCTTCACCCAGGTGTTAAGAGGCCAATGGAAAACCTGGTTTGCTTCAAGTGAATGAAAAACAGACAGTCAGCAGGTATTAAGTTGCCTACAGTGTTAGAATTATCTGAAAGAGACTTCAAAGCAGCCATGACAAAAATGCTTTAACGAGCAATTACGAGCACACTTGAAACAAATGAAAAAGTAGAAAGCCTCCGCAAAGAAAGTCGCAGGAAAGAAAGAGACATAAACAAGAGTCAAAGGAAAATTTTAGAACTGGGAAACACAGAAACAAATAAGTTCAGCGTATGAGCTCAATACCAGAGAAAGAACAGAGAAAATAATCAGTGAACTGAAAGATAAAATAGTAGAAATAATGCAACTGAAAAGCAGAAAGAAAATAGGTGAGAAAAAAAAATGTACAGGGCCCCAGGGACATGTGGACTATGAAAGACCTGACATGCATGTCACTGGAGTCCCAGAGAGAAAGGAAAAAGAAGATGGGCTGAAAAATTATTCAAAGAAATAATGACTGATAACTAACCAATTCTGGCGAAACTGATAAATATACAGAATCAAGAAGCAAAGCAAAGTCTAAACAGGATAAATCCAAAGACATCCACACCAAACACATGGTACTTAAACTTGGTAAAACTAGTGTTAACAATCTTGAAAGCAGGCAGAGAAAGATATCTTACCTATAGGGGAAAAACAGTGAGAATGACAATTAATTTCTCATTAGAAACCAGAGAGACCGAGAGACATACAGCAAAATATTTTTCAGCTAATTAAAGAAAAGGATGACCACCAGAATTCTTTATCTAGAGAAAATATCCTTCATGAATGAGGGGGAAATTAAGATTCTCAAATGAAAAAAAATTAAGAGTCTATCACCATGAGACCTAAAAGAATGGCTAAAAGTGGGATACCAGGGTGGCTCAGTCAGTTGAGTGTCTGACTTGATTTCAGCTTGGGTCATGGTCCCAGGGTCATGGGATCAAGCCATGGGATCAGCATGGAGCCTGCTACAATTCTCACTCGCTTTCAAAAAAAAAAAAAAAAAAAGAAAAGAAAGAAGAAGGGAGAGGAGGAGGGAGAGGAAGTGGAAGAGAAGGGGGAGGAGGAGGAAGAGGAAGAAGAAAAATGGCTAAAGAAAGATCTCTACCCTATCAAAGAAATGATAAAAGAAGAAATCTGGGAGTATTAAGAAGGAATAAAGAACACAGTAAGCAAAACTATAGATAAATATAATTGGATTTGCATCTTCTCCTGATATTTATAAATTATTTTGATGTTTGAAGAAAAACTGTAACACTGATGCATGTAGAAAAAATATTTAACACAATTATAAATGGGATAAAGGAATATAAATGGGAGTAAGTTTTCTATACATCATTTTAACTGGTTAAAAAGCCATCAGTAAATTGTGATAATCTATGTATGTATAATGTAATATAATGCTCTACTACCTACAACCCAGAGTGACAACTAAGAAATGCTACACAAAGAGATATACTCAAAAACATAAATGAATTAAAATGGAATTCCAGGGGTGCCTGGGTGGCTCAGCTGGTTGAGCATCTGACTCTTGATTTTGGCTCAGGTTATGATCCCAAGGTCATGGGATCAACCCCACACTGGGTTCCGTGCTGAGCATGCAGCCTGCTTAACATTCTCTTTCTCTCTCACTTTGACCCGTTCCCCTGCTAGTGCTCTCTCAAAAACAAAAATTTTTAAAAAATGGAACTCTAAAAAATGTTCAAGTAATCCACAGGAAGGCAGGAAAAACAGAGAAATGAAAACCAAAGAAACCAAAAAAATAAAATGACAGACTTAAGCTCTAACATATCATTAATTACATTAAATATAAATGGTCCAAATGCACCAATTGTAAGAGTTTAACAGAGGAGATTAAAAACCATGACCCAACTATGTGCTGTTTATAAGAAATTCACTTCAAATATAAGAAAAGAAATAGGTTAAAAGTTAAAGAATAGTAAGAGATATAACATGCAAATATCTTTTTGCATGAAAAATAAAATGAAAGCAAGAATGAGCTTCATTAATGTCAGACAGACATCACTGCAAATAAAATGACCAGAGACAGAGGGAGACATTATATAAGGATATAAAGTCAACCAACCAAAACATAGCAATCCTAAATGTCTATGCAACAAACAACAGAGCTACCAAATGTGTGAATGAAAACTGACAGAACTAAAAAGAGAAACATAAACTCACAATTAGACTTGGAAACTTAAACACCCTCTCTCAAAAACTGACAGAACAACTAGACAGATAATCAACAAATATGTAAGAACTCAACAATATCAACTAACAGGATCTAAGACACATGTGTAGTACACTTTATACAGCAATAGAATATACATTCAAGTGACCATGAAATAAGTACACCATATATATATATACACACACACACACGTAGACTAAGACAGAACATAGCTTGGGCCATAAAACAAACTTCAACAAATTTAAAATAAGTGAAAACAGGGGCGCCTGAGTGGCCCAGTCGGTTAAGCATCCAACTCTTAATTTCAGCTCAAGTCATGCTAACATGTAGAGCATACCTGGGATTCTCTCTCCCTTTCTCTGCTCCTCCACAGCTCATGCTCTCTTTCTCTCAAAATAAATAAATAAACAAATAAAAATAACTGAAATCATACAATGTATATACTCTAACAACAATGGAATCAAAATAAAAACCAATAACCTACAAATAATAAGATAACCTACAAATAATAAGATAACCTCCAAATATTTGGAAACTAAGCAACACTTTTTTTAAAAATTTAGGGTGATGCTCACTTTTTTTTTTTAAGTTTATTTGTTTGAGAGAGAGAAAGAGCATGAGCAAGTGGGGGAGGGACACAGAGAGAGGGAGAGGGAGAATCCCAAATAGGCTCTGTGCTGTCAATGCAGAGCCCGATGCAGGGCTCGAACTCACAAACCATCAGATCGTGACCTGAGCCAAAATCAAGAGTCAGATGCTTAACCGACTGACCCACCCAGGTGCCCCAACTAAGCAACACTTCTAAATAAACTTAAAGCAAGCAGAAGAAAATACATATTACAACAGAAATCAACAAACTGAAAACACAAAGACAGTAAGACATGAAAAGGAGATAAAGGTATTCACAGAAAGGAAGAAATAAGTTGTTATTATTTGTAAATAACATGATTATTTATGTTGAAAATCCCAATCTACAAAAAAACTATCAGAAGTAGTAAGTGACTCAGGAAAGTCACAGGATATAAGATAAAAATACAAAAATTAATTGTATTTCTATATACTAGCAATGAACACTGGGACACTGATATCAAAACTACAATACCATTCACAATCACTAAAAAAAAAAAAAAAAGTGAAAACATTCAACCTTAAAGAAAGAGAAAGAAATCAAAACAGAATGAAGAGACATATTGAGTTCATGGATTGGAAGACTCAACATAGTAAAGATGTCAATTCTCCCCAAACTGATATAGAGGATTGATGTTATTCTTTTTTTTTTTTAAATGTTTATTTTTGATAGAGAGCGTGAGGAGGGGAGGGGCAGAGAGAGAGGGAGACAGAGGCTCTGAAGCAGGCTCTATACACTGATAGTAGTGAGCCCAATGTGGGGCTCAAACTCACAAACCATGAGATCATGACCAGAGCTGAAGTCAGACGCTCAGCTGACTGAGCCACTCAGATGGCCCTGGATTGTAATTCTTACCAAAATCCCAGCAAGAGATTTTAAAGACATAAACAAGATTAATCTCAAATTTTTATGTAAAAGCAAAGGAACTAGAATAGCTAAGACAATTTTGAAAAAGAAGTGGAGAAACCAGTCTACCTGATTTTAAGACAAATGATACAGTTACAGTAATCAAGACTGTGGTATTGGTACAGGGATGGAAACACAGATCAACGTAACAGAGAAGACCCAAAAATGGACTCATACAAATATGACCAGCTAACCTTTGACAAAGATGCAAAAGTAATTCAATGGAAGCAAGACAGCCTTTCTGACAAATGGTACTGGAGCAATTAGACATCCATACACAAAAAATAAAACTAAGTCTCACATTGTACATAAAAATTAACTCATATGGATCACAGAGTGAAATGTAAATGTAAAATCAGACAAACATGGGACATCTTTCGAATCTAGGGCTAGGCACAGAGTTCTCCAACTTGGCACCAAAAACACAATCCATGAAAGGAAACATTGATAAAAGTGAACTTCCTAAAAATGAAGCACTTTTGCTTTGCAAAAGACCCTGTGAAGAGGATGTACAGATAAGCTACAAGTGAGAGAAAAAATTTACAAACCACATATTCAACAAAAGGCTAGCATGTAGAGCACTTAAGAACTTAAAACTCAACAACAAAAAAGCCAAATAATCCAATTATAAGATGGATAAAAGAGATTTCATTGAAGAAAATAGATAAATGGAAAAGTATATGAGAAGATGCTCAGCATGATTAGCCATCAAGAAAATGTAATTTATTATTTTATTTGTTATTTAAATGTTTATTTTTGAGAGAGAGAGTACGAGCAGGGAAGGAGCAGAGAGAGAGAGAAAGAGACGGGAGAGAGGATCCGAGGCGGGCCACGCACTAACAGCCAGCTAGATTCAGGGCTTGAACTCATGAACCATGAGATCATGACCTGAGTCAAAGCCTGACACCCAACCAACTGAGCCACCCAGGCGCCCCGAGAAAATGTAATTTAAAACCACAATGTCACACCACTACACACCTATTAGAATAGCTAAAATCAAAATGATGACAACACCAAATGTTGACAAGGATGCAGAGAAACTGGATCACTCACACATTGCTAGTGAGGACACAGAAGGAAGCAGTTTCTCCAGAAAACAATACCATGGACTAACCACATGACTACCACACGACTGAGCAAATGTACTCCAGGGCATTAATCTCAGAAAAAGGAAGACTTACGTTCATAAATAATCCGTACATGAATATTTACAGCAGCTTTATTCGTAATAGCCAAGCAACTGTGAACCCAGATGTCCTTCAGTGGGTGAATGATTAAGCAACTACAGTACATCTCTACCATGGAATACTACTTGGCAAGTAAAAAGGAACCAATTATTGATACATGCAACAACCTGGATGAATCTTTAGATAATCATGTTGAGGGAAAAAAGGCAGTCCCCAAAGGTCATGCACCATGTGATTTCACATACATAACATTCTTGATGACAAAATCACAGAAGTGGAGCATACAGCAGCAGTGGCCAGGTGTCAAGGGAGAGGTGGTGCGGGAGGGAAGTGAAAGTGACTATACAAGGGCAAATGAGAGATCCCTGTGGTGATGGAAGTGTGTATCTGGACCATATCTACGTCAGTATCCTGGCTGTGATACTGCATTATGCTTGTACAAGATGTTCCAACTGCGGGACACGAGGTAAAGAGCACAGGGACCGTCTCCGCATTATTTCTCACACCTGCTTGTAAATTTACAATTACCTCAAAAGAAAGTTTAACTTTAAAAAGTGTAAGAAAAAGTGTAAGAAACAGCAAAAGAAAAGACTTATTTGAGAAAGACATAAATTTTGGGAATAATTAGATACAGAAGGAATCAGAGGCTGGAAAGTGAGGAGGAGGCAGAACCAGTGGTAAGCAGGAGTAGATGTTTTTGCCCTGCACTCTTGGGCGAGGGAGGAGGGGGGAGGGAGGAGGGGGGAGGGGGGAGGGGAGAGGGGAGAGGGGAGAGAGGGCTTGGGGCAATGTTGCTATGTCTATGAGGAGAGCCAAATGCAGGTCATGCTACAGAGTTCTATCCTCTGGCCGAATCTGTCATATTATGCTGTGTACTGCAGAAGGGGATCAACACCAATGTCCCCTCCCGCCCCAGCTATGTTATTCAAAGTTTCCACCCCCACCCCCAGAAAAATACATTAGGTAATTCTGTCTTTAAGGCCAAAAGGGATCCATTTGGTAACAAGTTTTTCAAAAGGAGCCTAGCCTCCTCCCCTGGATACCTGACAATTTCTTACCTGTCCCCAAGCATATAGGTTATTGTGTGTCTGAGATGGGTTCACTTTGGACAAAAGGAATCGGGCCTTTAAAAAAGCAAGACATTTAAAGATTACAATGGCATTAATATTAATGTAATAGTAACAACAAGTGTTTACAACATTTCTTTTGTTAAGGTAGCATTTTTCTACCACATAGGAACCAATTTCTTTAATGTAAGCCAATACTCCCCATTTATAAGGGTTCCTGAAACATGAGATAGGTGTTTTATTTTGGCAACCCTCTACTTTTATGTTACCACTCATTTAAGAAGTCATATTTGGAAGTCTGGCTGAATGTCAGTTTATGTCACCACATAAAATATTAGCTACGCCACTGGATTTATAGCCATGAAAATACATCAGGAAACCAATAGAACATGAGAACTGGAGTTCAACTCACTCACCTGGCTGCCTCCGTGCTCCGTGTTAATGTAACGTGGCATCGGGAAGCGTGCCTGCAGAATCTCTTGAGCATCATCCAGTGGTGCCTGCAGAAGGTGCTTGAAGTTTTCATACTCAGGCATGTCCTGGTACCCAGCTTTACGCCACTGGGCTATGGTCTGCACCAAAACAAACCAACAAAAACCATTGTGGAAACACCAAAACAATAGTCTTCCTTGACACTCTTGAAACTCCCACCACCATCTAGAACTTGTTTTCCGTGAGGAAGTCTTATATCAAGAATGACGAGTTGCAGTGGGGAGGAGAGCAGAGCTGGGGAGCATAAGTAGGGGTAACCAAAGAGGTACAGCCAGGACTCCCGCACCTACACAGTTCTCCCAGAAACGTCACAGCCATCAGTCACACCTCTTCCCTTTCTTTTTCTTTTTAATGTTTATTTTTGAGAGAGAGAGAAAGAGAGAGCAGGGGTGGCACAGAGAAGGTAGGACAGAGGATCTGAAGTGGGCTCTGCACAGACAGCAGAGAGCCTGATCCGGGCCTTGAACTCATGAACCGTGAGATCAAGACCAGAGCAGAAGTCGGACACTTAACCAACTGAGCCACCAGGCAGGCGCCCCACACCTCTTTCCTTTCTAACTGTACATACCAACTAGTTAAAAACACCCAGGAAAGAACTGTCCCAAGAAGCCACCCTTCCTTTCCACTTCCACTGCCATCACTTGGTCCAGCCTCTCAGGTCCTTCCAGCTGGTAGGGAAAGGGATTTGTTGGGTTCCTACATAGACTCCATTCCCCCTTCTCTTTCCTAGGGGCATACCTCTACGCCCTTGACCAGTGCTTAGTGTCACACAGACTCATCCCCATCTCCCCTGGGCTCTGAGTTGGGATACTCTTGACTGGGGAGAGAAAAGCTGCAAGAATCAAAGTGTGGGTGTTCACTAGGCAAGTAGAAGGCAATATACTACAGCGTGGAAGGTAAAACCTATCTCTCTATCTCAGCTAACACTGTGTCTCACCCTCTTTTATCCCCAAGTGCAATGCTCTAGAAAATGCCTTGTGTACACAGGAAATCAAGAAATATACACTGACTAATATATCTTTATAAATAACCTGAAGTGTGTTCACATGTTATTTAGGAGACATTAAAAAAGAAAACAGTGAGAGGGGAAATGGAGTAAGAGGATATAAAAAGTGATCAATAGGTTTTAAAAACAGAACTGTTCGTCTGACACCAGAAAGAGGATTCTCTTTAGATGCTTCTTCTGCAGGCTGCTCTCCCTTCTTCTCAGAGTTTCCAATAACATTTTCCAGGTCTTAATTTTTTTAATTTACTTATTTTGAGAGAGACTGCGTGTGTGAGCAAGGGTTCGAGCAAGCATGTGGGAGGGGCAGAGAGAAGAGAACATCCCAAGCAGACCCTGCACAGTCAGCACAGAGCCTGCCTCAGGGCCTGATTTCACGAACTATGAGATCATGACCCGAGCCGAGATCAAAAGTCAGATGCTTAACCGACTGAGCCACCGAGATGCCCCTTCCAGGTGTTAATTTCTGACTGACTGGTGGCATGGAGGAAATGCCCATAACCTTGTTTGGGTCCAAGAGTTCATCAGTACACCCACAACCAGCAGACGCAGGACTTTTGGAGTGTGAGAACTATGTCATCATCTTTGTCTTTAGAACCCATTACTTGCACGCAAATAGAAGATGCTCAATAAATGTATGAACGAACAGAATAGGGGTTGTGGTCAGAAATGTCTGTACGGGATAAGCTGAAGGCTAGAAACCCAGTCGTGATTACTGCCCCTATAGGAACCAGTGAGAACAACAGTTGGTCACCCAACGGCCCTTGGTCTAGGACCATTACTGAAACCTAGCATCTGTGGGCAAGCAGCCAGCAGCACATTGAGCATCAAAATGCTGAAAACTATACAAATATGCACATTAATATCAGGAAACTAAGTCATTCTAGTTATTAAGGGAATTCTGAAACACAATGTATATCTTTGCAGGACATCTGAAATCACATCTAATGTAAAGACAATAGGAAGTCATGTCAATCACCAGAACAATTTATTAATGGTAAAGAATGGACAGCAGGAAAAGAATATGTCAATGAACATAATGCTCAATGAAAGGATTTTCTTCAGAGGAGCCATTCCTTTTCTTAGGAAACCCCTTTGAGAAAGAAAGGGCTTCTCCCATGAATGCCATCCAGTCATCCTCGGGATCCACAGACCCAGTGTAAGGGTAAGGGTGTCCCTCTTTTTTTTTTTTTTTTAATATTTTTAAATAATCTCCACACCCAATGTGGGGCTCAAACTCACAACCCCGAGATCAAGAGTCGCTTATTCTACGGACTGAGCCAACCAGGCGCCCCCAACTTTATTTCATCAAAGAAAAACCTTAGTTCCAAACTTACTGTTTACTAGTGACTCTAACATAACTCTGAAAGGACAGCAGTGCATATGAAAAGTTGACTGAGGAAAAGGAAAGTGACCCTGCCTGACAACTCAAAAAGCAGTAAGTTATAAAGATTTACTTAGAGCAAATAAAATTAAAATTACCAAATATACAAATACCACCCCCCACCGGGGACCTGAAAAAAGATTTTATTCAATAGAATAAAAACCGCTGTACTCATAATAAACAGCGGGTCTTCTAAGCCCAAATTATTTCAAATATCATCAAAACCTAAATTAATAAAAACAAAGCCAAAACAATAGTAAGGAAAGAAATTAACATCTTCTTACCTCACCAAGATAAATGACAATTTGGAAGAAAGTATCCATCAGCAAAATTCTGTCAGCTAGAATGCTGCTGCTGTCCAAGAGTACTGGCTGAAGAAAAAGGGAGAGGGATGGCATTGGTCTTTCCCCTGTTCCCACATGGAGACCACTCCAACCCACACCTGGGGTGTCCATTAAACAGCTACAAGGCTGTTTACAAAAGGCACCTGGCAGGGTGACTCTCCCTGTCTTTAAGGAAACTCCTGCTTTCTGCTCCCTGACTCAGCAGTTCTACGAATCAACTTTGTAGAAGAAACAGGCTCCAAATAATCCCTCATCAATTGGGAAGAGAGATTAAGGACATTTTTTTGCTCCAGGAACTAGAAATAATTCCAAACATTCTCAGTTTTGTGTTAGAAACATTCTCTCAATTCTACTGCTGTAGATGACTGAGAACAGTGATGTCTATATGAAAAAGAACAGTTTAATACAAGTTTTAAAAGTTTACTACAAAATATATTTTATTATGATTTCTATTTCAGTAATAAAAGTAACATACTCATTAAGGAAAATTAGAAAATTTGTACCCAAGTACAACAAATGTTTGTAATTTATTTTCACATAGTTTTTAATTCTTGTATGCTAAAATATATATAATTTAGGAAAGTTTGTATTTTGATTTTTTTCATATAACATCTTTAAGGTTTTTAAAAATGTA
The DNA here is from genome assembly GCA_028646485.1 of Cryptoprocta ferox. NCBI lineage: Eukaryota > Metazoa > Chordata > Mammalia > Carnivora > Eupleridae > Cryptoprocta > Cryptoprocta ferox. Next base: position 41,388,644 of record CM053576.1, on the reverse strand, counting down.
TTTGTTTTAGTAACCTCTAAACCCAATGTGGGGCTTGAACTTATGCTATCAAGATCAAGAATCAGATGCTCTTCCAACTGAGCCAGCCAAGTGCTTTTTTTAAAAAATAATTTGATACTTGTATTTTTTTTCTTTTTTTTTTTTTTTTACATTTTTAAGTAATCGTAATGCCCAACATGGAGCTCAAACTCATGACCCTGAGAGAAAGGGTCACAAGTTCTACCGACTTAGCTAGCCAGGTGCACCTTCATGTAACATTTTAATACTTTATCACATTACATAAACTTTGTAAACATTTCTTACATTACTTATTTTCCTACTATTAAACACTTGGATTGTTTTCTAATCTTCTATTATAACAGTTCATTTTACTATTTCTTTGAACAAAGCTTTTTCTGTATTTAGAAGGACTTCCTTCAGGCACAAGACATGGATTTACTGGGTCAAAGTATATGAACACATTGGAAAAAAAGTACCCATATACTTTTTTAAGTTTTTAACATATAATCCTTCCTTCCACAGATAATAGCTTTCTTTATATACCCCATGAATTTTTCCTATGTGTATTTTTTAATACTGAGAAATAATGTTAAATTACTACAAAGATTCAAAGTTTTTTTTTTTTTTATAGCTTTGTTCTAGGAGTAAACTTGCTAGAAAAGAAACAACCCATACTAGGTGATTCCAATTCTGAGAAAAGCATTCATGTAAAACCTCACCTCTGGCGGCCCATGGAACGAATAGGAGTACAGAATGGGCTGGATCATGATGAGGGACTGGGTTAGGTCCTGTCGGGCAAAATGGTGTCTGTAATATGACGATTCGTCAGGGCTGTTGTTAAACACTTGGAGAAATGGAGATCTTCTAAGATGGAACATGAACTGCATTTACAAAAAGAAAAGAAAAAGACAAATGTATACAGCTATAACTTTCTTAGAAACCCAGACAGTGGACTTGCCTTAGGTTTTCAAAAGAGAAGCCAGATATTAAGACAAAGGTTTCTGGATTCATGTGAGCAGAAAGTACATGGTAGTACCAGGGAGTGGGGGAAGAGGGAAATGGGAAGCTGTTTAATAAGTATAGAGTTTCAGTTTTGCAGGATAAAAAATTCTGGAGATCTGTTGCCTAACAATGTGAATATACTTGAAACTACTGAACTGCACACTTAAAAATCATTAAGATGCAGGGTGCCCAGGTGGCTCAGTCAGTTGAGCGTCCGACTTTGGCTCAAGTCATGATCTCACAGTTCATGGGTTTGAGCCTCGCGTCAGGCTCTATGCTGACAGCTCAGAGCCTGCTTTGGATTCTATGTCTCCCTCCCTTTCTGCCCCTCCCCAACTGCACTCTTTTCTCTCTCTCAAAAATAAACAAACATTAAAAAATTGAAAAAAGAATGATTTAAAAAATCATTATGATGGTAAATTTTATGTTATGTGTTTTCCACCACAATTAGAAATAAACATTTTTAAGAAAGGGGGAGGGGCCCTGTGGGTATGTCAAGGCTTCCACATGTAAGGGGAAAGACAAAGCAGCATTTACTTCTGGAGTCACTGAGCCAGGCTACAGACAGAATGTCTTGAGAGGCCACAGTGCAGTGGGGAAAAGGCATACTCAGGGAAGCCACAAAAGTTGTGAGCACAATACAAGAAAATGCTAGTAGAATGGGGTGGGAATGGAGGGGCAGCAGGAGGCTTCCCAAGCCACTGGGGTCTGAAAGATGTGCATGAGGAGGTCAGAGGGAGGGGACTCCAGCTGCAGCAGCAGTTAAAGAGTGTGGAGAGCTCAGGACTCAGGCTGGTATGTTGGAGTGAGGGGTATGTACAGGAGAGGGAAGGATAAGAGATGAGGCTGGGGAGGTATGCTCTTTACTGCGAGGATCAGAAGATGGATGGCAGACTTTTAGCTCAATCTAAAGAGATGCCAGACATGAAGATGAGCTGCACTGAGAAGTATAAAGCTTCCTGAGATTCCAAATATTGAACCACAGGTTCCTAAATAATAATCATGGCTGACATTCAATGCATCCTGTGTGCGAGGCACAAGGCAGTTTACAAAAACAACGTAATCCTTCCAATAGGCCCACGAAGTAGGTTCTCTTACCGTCCCTGGTTTATGGGTGAGGAAACTATGGGGTTGGCAACTTGCCCAAGGCCACTCACACTGCGGGGCAGAGCCACTCTATTCCAGGCATCTGGTTCCAGAGACTGGGCTTGACCTCAAACCTAGGTGCCTCAACTGAAGGAATCTTAGAAACCACCTCATTCAGTGGTTTTCAAACAGTGCTCTTCAGTACTAGCAGATCCTTAGGGGTCAGGCTGGGGGGTAGTGGAGGGTGCTATGGCAGCACCCCGTGGGTGAGGGTGGTGCATGGGCACAAACGAGAGCAGCTGCAAGTCTATCTGCTTTACGTGCTGTCTTTTAAGGGGGTCCTCTAAGAGAAAGGATTCCACGGCTTTAAAGAGATTGCAAATCACTTCTCCAGACCCACTCCCTCCTTCCGAAGGGAAACCAACATCCAGGGTGTTCAGGATCCCATCCCAGATCGGCAGCAGCAGAGCCAGCGCTGGAACTCCACTCTGACTCTGTCAGGGCCAGGGCTCCTTCCCCAACGCCCTACAGCCTCAGCTGTTCGGCACAGGGCACACGGCCCTGTATCAGGGGCCACAGAGCCCTGCCCTGGGTCAGAGGCCAAGTGAAGTGACCTTTAAGGTTCCCTTCTAACCCTGAGAGTCCAAGCTACACAAGCTCACGACTGAAACCTGTGACTACTTTCCAAATTGAGTAACTGAAAGAATAATACCTACTTGCATATCTGAGTGCTCACAAATTTATTTAATTTAAAAATGGAAGTTTTCTGCTCTCTACTTATTCCTCATTAAGGCATCTCCGAGGGGAGGGGAGGGAAGAACAGCTGGGTCTGCTTCCTGTTCTGGGAAAGCTGCACTGCGAAGAGGCCACCCAAGAGTCCTGGGCCCCAGCTGTGGAGCGGGCTCACACCCACCAAGCGCTTAGCAGGCACCTGGCCCTGAGGTAAACACTCCGTCCACCTCAGCCTATCATCCCCATGGCACCTAGGGGGGCAAGCTCTAGTTTCCTCATTTACAGATGAGAATGGGGGTTCAGAAAGGTAAATGCACAGATCCCTGACAGCGGCTTCATGCTCTGTCCACTTCTCTCCTGCCTTTCCCTGTCCAACGGCTCCCAAATGCCTGGTCCAGGCACAGAGCAGTTATTTATGGCAGCTGTTGTTACTGATGCTTCCCAGGTATGACATGGCAGAGTCACTACAGACTTATCATTAAATATCTGTCATTATTTCTGGTTCCATTTTGTTATATTTGTCTTTACATGTGCTTCGTTTTCTTGATCTGCTGCTGAGAAAGCTTTTACAAATTAAGAGATTCTGTTGTGGCCTTCAGCAACAACCCTGTTTTGCCTTTTCATGGAAGTTTACACACTTCACTTCTCCCAGGATGTCATCTTTGACTTCTGTAGGGCTGAGACACTGTCTCACATAGACACAGAGGATGAACAGAACAGAATAACCTTCAACACCTATAGACAGAGTCTCGAACCACACCAAGTATGCACTTTAGCCTGAGAGCAGCAAGTCTTAGTTCTAAAAAAAAAAAAAATTTTTTTTTTTTTGAGAGAGAGAGAGAGAGAGAGAGAGAGACAGAGCGAGCACAAGTGGGGGATAGTGGCAATGGGAGAAAGAAAGAGAATCTCAAGCAGGGTCCATGTTCAGTGTGGACCCTGATTAAAAAATAAATTTTTTTAGCAGCATGTTTTATTTTCATCACAATTTATTCTTCTATAGTTATTTTTAAAAAACCCTATTACTTACCTGAGGATACAGAGAGAAGGAATCTGATAACCTAAAAGAAGTGGGGTCTTCTTTGTTATACTGTCCAAATTTCTGACACTGTAGAAAGAAAACAGCAAAAAGGAAAAAGAGAGAGAGAGAGAGAGAGAGAGAGAGAGAGAGAAAAGCCAGGTTAGTGTCATCTGGAAAATGCCTGCAGTAGGACAGCTATGTTCTGCTCCCAACTCAGACTGAGAGTCCCAGACCAGCACTTCTCAACCATGGCCAGGCAGACGCAGCCCCCAGGGTATTAAACACAGAGTGTGATTCAGCAGATGTGGAGACACCCTGCATTTCTAACCGGCTCCTTGGCAATGCTGCTGGAGGACAGCCTGGACCAGTCAGCGGCTCAGGGAGCTCTTTCAGGTGCCTCTTCCATAGGAAAAGCCCTGAAATGCACAGAAAACTGGCAATGGTAAGTAAGCTTTGATGTTCTATCACTCTACAGCAAAATTTTCTTCCTTTTTTCAAAAGCAAATTTCTGAACAATATTCTCTCTTCCAATCTTTATTCCCTCTTTGTTTTGCACCTCTCTTCTGGCCACTAGCGAACTGGACCTTCTGCCACTGAAGGAAAGCTTATCTCTGACAGTTACCCTCTCCTACCAAGTCTGATGCCTTTGTACGGCTCTCAGATTCCTAGACTCCCCAGAACCATGGGCCAAGCGGCTACCCCAAACCTCGTGAAATTCTCCTCCAGGTGCTAACACAGCACTTCCCTATTTCTCAGTCTCTCCAAATGATCCTTCTCTGTCTTGTTCCATGGCCCCTCATCTCCCTACCTCCTAACTGTGGGTTCCTTGGAGGCTAGTTCTTGGCCCCTGCTCCCATCCTCACTACTTTGGCTACAAGTAACAGACCAATGTCATCTAAATCCACCTCCACATCCAGTGCTGCCTGTTAGAAGCACCCAAATGCAGGATGGCTCCCCTCAGATGTATTTTCGCATCTGTGAGTTCGAGCCCCGTGTCAGGCTCTGTACGCACAGCTCGGAGCCTGAAGCCTGCTTCAGATTCTGTGTCTCCCTCTCTCTCTGCCCCTCCCCAGTTCATGTTCTGTCTGTCTCTCTCTCTCTCAAAAATGAAGACAATTTTTTAATGTTTCTTTATTTTTGAGAGAGAGAGAGAGAGAGACACACACACACGTACACATAAAGTGTGAGCGGGGGAAGGGCAGAGAGGGAGACACAGAATCTGAAGCAGGTTCCCGGCTCCAAGCTGTCAGCACAGAGCCCAACGTGGGGCTCGAACCTACGAACTGTGAGATCATGACCCGAGCCAAAGTCGGACACTTAACCGACTGAGCTACCCAATTGCCCCTATTTTTTTATTTTTTTATATTAAGTAGTTACTCATCAATGAAACCGATTTTTTAAAAATTTTATTTATTTTGAGAGATAGCAGGGGAGGGGCAGAGAGGGAGACAGAGAGAATCCCAAGCAGGCTCCGCGCTGTCAGGAAAGAGCCCAATGTGAGGCTGGAATCCAAGAACCATGAGATCATGACTTGAGCAGAAATCAAGAATCTGTCACTTAACCAACTGAGCCACCCAGGTGCCCCAGTCTTTTTTTTTTTTTTTTTTTAAGAGAGTGTGTGCATGTGCATGAGCCAGGTAGGGGCAGAGAGAGGGAGACAGAGAATCTTAAGCAGGCCCCATGCTCTGTGTGGAGCCGACATGGGGCCTGAGATTATGACCTGAGTGAAAATCAAGAGTCGGACACTCAACCAACTGAGCCACCTAGGTGCCCTTTGATAGTAATTTTTAAGTAAATCTTTCCCTGCTTAAATTATTGTGTGATATATCTCTCCTGATTCCACCCAGAATGACACATGAGGCGTCTCTACACTCACTGGGCCATGGATCCCTACTGCTGAAAAAAATCCGCCCAGATCTGGAGAAAAAATATAGAACCACAGCATCCACAGGGACTTATCTAAATCAACTCTTACAGTACACAGATTTGCATCTTTCTCCAAATGTCCTGTGCATGTCATTCATTCCCAACCGTAACGTAAGCTCTTGAGGGGAAAATGTACGTGTAAATGTGTTTGGTTTAAGGTAAGCAACACAAAGTTCTTGTTGACTGACTGTATGAAATGACAGGTTTAAGCACCAGCTTTCTTTTCTCAATGTAGAGCAGAGACTAAGACTGAACCGGTGCCACGGTGCCCAACTTACCAGTCGTATGAGCTGTCGGTCCAGCCACCGGAGCACATCGGGCCCTTCCTCTGACTCTGCGCGGAACACCCCCAGCCGAGCCATCAAGACTGCTGCTGCCTCCTGGTCAAATGCTGCTTCTATGTGCCTCAGCTGGCTCTGCGCATCTGCCCAACTGACAATTCCAGAATTAGTGCCATGCTTACATTCAGGAAAGACAGAAAGCCAGATTTCCGTTAAGATAAAGAAACCTAAGTCCTGTTACTCCATCTAAGGCAACATAGATTCGAACTCCATTGTCAGTAAGAAATCACAGGAGTTTTACATACATTTTCATTTGCCCTCATGTGATCTCTGAAGGCTGTAAGTGCAGAGGAAAAATTACGGAGAACTTCTCAAAGTTCCACAAGATCACAAGATATCATGAAAGTAGATACCCGAAAGGTACCTAACTCTCCAGTTCCTTCCTCTAGGTCAATCTTGCAAAACCCTGTATGTTTACAAATGTACCGGATGACTTTCCAGCATCATACCCAGGGTAGAAAGAATTAGCATATATACAAAAGTTTTCTAAATGAATAAAGACATTATGAACAAAACTGAAAGACAACAAACAGACCAGGAACAGATAGGAACAACAGAGAATAATCATATCCAGAATACGTGGAGTCCCTGCAAATCAATGAACAAGAAAAAGAAACAGGTTTTACAAAACGGGCAAAGGCAATCACAGAAGAAATACATATGGCCAATAAACATGAAAAGTGCTCAACCCATTAATAAACAGAAAATACAAAAGTGGCAAACTGCTCTATATTAGCATGTTAGAGATCAATAATATTCGTTATTAATGAGAAGACAGGACTCCCCTTACACTATTAGGGAGAACACAAATTAACTTCTTAGGACAGTTTTGCAGGATACAAAATTCTACTTCTATGAAGTGGCTAGAAAGGAATACTCATATACGCAAAGACCTAAACACATGAATGCAGCACTGTTGGAAGGAAGGTAGGACCTGAAATTCCTCAAAGAGAGGAGTGGTACATCCTATCCAAACCATGCAATGCTGTGCAGCCATTACAGCGAGTGAGGAACTCGTATGTATTGATGTGGAAGATGTCCTTGACGTGGTCTTGACAAAAGTTTGTACGTATACTAATATAAGAAGCCATATGTGCATATAGTACACACATACGATATAATTGTATCACAGTTCACAAGACTGTGAAGATGAATACCAGTGTAGTAATAGCATCTCACCTTTGCGGAGAGTGGGCAGAGACCCATTCTTTATACACTTATGAGTTGCTTGAATCTTTTACAAGGAGAATGTATTTATGGGTTACTTATCTGATGATAATGAAAATTAATTTTTAATGAACTTATTCCTATTGAAAGAGGATTCTTCTAGGCAAGTGCCTGCAGGCCTAACTAGGTTAGCCAGCAATACCTCTTCCTCCTTTTCCTTCTCTAATCAAATTAGCAAGTGAGACTGGTGAGAACCATTCAGTGGAATTAGGAAGATAAACTAACAAATGTTAAGTGACCTCTTCAAAGGAAAAGTACTGCTGGCTCCACAGAAAGGAAACCGGGATGCTCACTTTCGGGCAATGGTGGTCACACGGATGCGCCTCTGGGTGCTGGAGTGTTGATACTGCGTGACAAACTGGATGGCGCCTCTGCCTCCTTGGGGGATCGGGGCGTTGTGCTGCAGGCAATAGGCCACACACCTGGTTACTGTCACAGGCATGACTCAAACACACACGGTCACAGAGCCCACTGTGCTCTTCCTAAAACGACTAACACAGTGGTGACAGCAAGGTTCTTGATGCGCTCTGAACGGTACATTTAAAATCTGGGCATTTCACTATACATAACTTTTACCTCAAAAAAAAAAAAAAAGAACCATATTCAAGTAAATATTAAACTCAAGTTACTGATATGCATGCTGAAGTGTTTAGGGATGAAAGACACTGATGACAGGAATTTGTCTTAAAGCAAAGTAAAATATGGTAAAATGGGAACTATAGAATCTATAGAATCTAAGTGGTGGGTGACAACGCCTGTAATTGTACAGGTATTCACTCTACAATTCTTTTCATTTTCTTGTACATTTGAATTTTTCTAAATAAAATAATGGGGAAAAACTGACACACTCAAAAATTCACCAACATTATGATGGCTGGTAAAAAGCTATTCTCCTTCTAATGAACTTATAAGTTCAATAATTAAAGTGATGAAAGCAATCTGCTGTCTGACTCTGACCAAACCCTGCAAGGAAAAAAACCAGTCATGCCAGACAGGTTATCAGGCAAACACAAGCCCAAAGAAGTATCAGTCTGCAGAGAAAGAAGCCTGGGCCACCAGTCTGTAATAAATCCGAACACACAGGGGTGCCTGGGTGGTTTAGTCAGTTAAGTATCCAACTCAATTTCAGCATAGGTCATTATTTCACAGTTTGTGAGATCAAGCCCCGTGTTGGGCTCTGTGATGACAGTGCAGAGCGTGTTTGGGATTCCTCTCTCTCTCTGCCCCTCCCCTGCTCACACACGCACACTCTTTCTCTCAAAATAAATGAACATTTAAAAATAAATCAATAAATCAGAAAACACAACACCAAGACATAAATACTCATAAAGAAATCCAACTCACTTGATTGACTACTTCAAAGTAGATGCCGAGTGTAGATGTGGGATCCAGGCCACAGATTTTCCACTGACTCGTACCACCAACACCAAGCTCCTGGGGTAAGAAGAGGAATTAAAAATAAAAATAAAAAAGCTACTCCTGTGGTTAACTGCTGATGAAAAGTACTGACCCTAAGAATGGTAGGCTACTTAGAAGATCTCATTCCAAATGAAAATTTAAATTTAACTAAAAAAAGTACAATTATAAGCCAGAATAAGGTTTAAGATTTATTACAGGACTCTAAAATTAAGCTTCTTATATTAGAACTTGGACCAATTTCCATTTTATCTCCAAGATAGCTCTTTCTCTCTTTCTCTCTCTACACACACACACACACACACACACACACACACCCCAACACTGAAGTTAGCTGAAAAAAACAAGTTGGGGTTAGAATTATCTTGAAAGTTACCTTGAAAGTTTCACCATTATTATTAGAACAATAAATAGTTACAGAACATGAGTTATTACATATTAATTTTTCAATCCAGTTCCTTTATGCAAAAGCTATATATAAATCTTTGTAAGAGGGGCGCCTGGGTGGCTCAGGGCTTTGGCTCAGGTCATGATCTCGTGGTTCATGGGTTTGAGCCACGCGTCGGGCTCTGTGCTGACAGCTAGCTCAGAGCCTGGAGCCTGTCTTCAGATTCTGTGTCTTCCTCTCTCTCTGACCCTCCCCTGCTCACGCTGTCTCTCTCTCTCTCAAAAATAAATAAAACATTAAAAAAATTAAAAAAATCTTTGTAAGAGAATGTAGATTTTAATGGTATGAAGTCTGCTTTTTATTGAAGGACTCCCAATGATTAATGAAGTTCACTGAAATGTGAAGAGTGTTGGTGTTTTAAGCAGGACATCTACAAGAAGAGGCTGCAGGTGTCAAAAACTACCTAGAATTGTCAACCAAGATCACTAGATTCTGCAACATACACTCTTATCATTCAGTGAATATTACCCATTTTAACATACTTCATCACAATGCAGAATAGTATGTTTAAAAAAATTTCTAGTTAAAACTAGTTTTAACTAGAAATTTTTTTAAAAACTTGAAAAAAAAAAAAAACCAAAGTAGTCACTAAGTACATGTTCACTGCTGATGAAGACAAAATTTAGGATGTGAGGGGCGCCTGGGTGGCTCAGTCAGTTAAGCGTCAAACTTTGGCTCAGGTCATGATCTCATGGTTTGTGGGTTCCAGCCCCACATCGGGCTCTGTGCTGACAGCTCAGAGCCTGGAGCCTGCTTCAGATTCTGTGTCTCCTATGCTCTCTGCCCCTCCCCCGCTCACTCGCGCGCGCGCGCTCTCTCTCTCTCTCCCCATCTCCCTCCCCACTCAAAAATAAACGAAAAAAAATGAGGATGAGAAAGATGAAATCTAGTGTGGGCCTCCATCATGCCAGGGGCCGTTCTGCACATTTTACCTGAACTTACTCATTTAGCCCTCCCAACAGATACGATTACTATCTCCACTTCCTACATAATGCATTAAATCCCAGAGTGATTAAGTACCTTGTCCAGGCCACAAGACTAACAGGGTAGATGTGTGCCCTTGTATCCGTGTCTGGCTCTACAGAGTCCAGCGTGTCCTTGTTGAAGAGGACAACGAAGGAAGGATATAATTGTGACAACCCCAGCCCAGAACCACCCTGGAGAGGCCTCACTGGACCCAATGGTCTGTCTCCTGGCAGCTAAAGTATAAGCAGAGGAAATGAGCCACCAGCAAAGTCACCTCACCATCTAGCGGTAACTTTTGTTCACATACTCTCAAAACGTTACCCAAAGAACACAGCTGTGTCATTCATGTGACATTCAACAGTGTCATTCATGCCCAATCAACTCAAAATGGTCTCTGAGAAGTGAGACAAAGGATTTAGCTGAATGCCTGCCTTGCTACACAGAATACCTTGTGGCTCACTGGCACAGAGACTCAAACAAGGACAGAGGGGTCAGAGGAACTGGGACTCTAGCTCCTCTCCTCCATATGAGCTCTGATCCAGAGAGCAAGATACTTGACCTCTCTGAGCCTCAGTTTTCTCCTCTGACCCTTTAGATAGACGGAAGGACAGACAGAAATGACACCACCTCTCAGAGTTGTAGTCGTCAGTAAGAGTTGACCCTTCTCCCCTCACCACAGACACATCCCAACAAGTGACATAAGGTCGCCCTGCTGACATTTCTAACAAATTAAATCCTGGGGCACACGGGGTGAGAATGGAGTTTTCCTTACATTTTCTGACACACATGGTCCTTTCACATTCAGAGACACACAAGGACCAATGGCTCCTGCAACTTTCAGTTCCCGAGAGGTCTAAAACGGAAATACAAGACAGCATAAAGTTAAAATTCATTGAGAACCATCCTCTCACAAAAGACACAACTAAAACTTACAGGAAAAATATGGCAGTGTTATCATTCCAGTGAGAAGAAACCGTACGTGGATTATTCTCTTACAAACTTTTCCATGACCACTGTAGTTGGATAAAAACTTTAATAAAATCGTCCTTTAGAAACTGCATTGACTTTGTTCCAAAGATAATGCAGCGTTTTGAACTTTCTCACCTTTGAAGTTATTGTACACACAGAGGAAATAATTCTGCCAAAAATACATTTTTTTCCAATCCCAAGTACTTAGCTGTAATTATTTATAATTTCTGATCAGTGGATATACTGTTTTATTTTGCTTTAAAAATGCTTAATTCATGAACTCCAATATAACTACATGGCCAACATACTTAGATTTTTAAATCTCAATTCAAAATGAAAAAAAATCAAACATTTGAGAAGCCTGTTTAAAGTTTAATCCAGGTGATTTAAGATGATCTCTAATTCTCAAAGTAATAATCCCAATCATATGGTGTAACAGCCCCTTCTAATGTCTTCTCAATGACTCAGAATGAGGTGTGTAGGGCTTTTAGTCCCTACAAGAAAAAGCAGGACCCAAATTCCCACTGCTGCACTATTTCCGAACTCTCTGGTGAGTCTGCAGGCAGGCACTGAATATAAACATGGGTCTATGAATATGGGGGCCCATACCGACAGCCAGAGGGGCACTCAGCACCATGTGGCAGCCTCTGCTCCAGCCCGCCACGCCTTCCTGGCCTGCTGTCCTAGAGCAGGACCGAGCAGAGCCTGCAGGGCACTCAGACACCTCTTTGCATAAAACATTAATAAATATACAGGTCATCCTCAAGAAGCAAAGTGACAGACTCAATATACCTTATTCAACTATTTTGCTGGGAGCCTTTTAATTTACCTTTTGGTGCCTGTGTCCAGCAAGGTGAGGCTTCTACAAGTCTGACTACTAAATACGTAAGAACACTCCTCTTCCATTAAAATTTTAGAAAGCTATCGTACCTTCACTTCCAAAGTAGCACCAAATGCCATGCGAAAATCTCCATTGAAATCCTTACTAAAAATTCTTTGGAATGTCTGCTTGAAGAGAGAGGTGTTGAAAGAGTCTCCCATCACCATGTGGCCTCTAGGAGAGAAAGAAGAAAGTAGACATTTAGGATGACTGAAAGCCACTCAGATGCTTCCATAATTTTCACAAACAGTAATTTTTTAAAATATTTTTTATAGTTTATTTCTTTATTTTGAGAGAGAGAATGAGAGCATGAGTGGGGGAGGGGCAGAGAGAGAGAATCCCAAGCAGGCTCCACTTTGTCAGCATGCGGCCCGATGTGGGGCTTGAACTCACGAACCATGAGATTATGACCTGAGCCGAAGTCAGACACTTAACTGACTGAGTCACCCAGGTGCCCCCAAACAGTAATTTAAAGAAGGAAAAAATCCTACATCTGTGAAGTTGCTACTAATTTAAATGGGAAATGGCAAGTCCAATTTGTACTTAGTAAAGACACTATTTTCAAAACATCAAAGATAGGACTCCTTAGAACAGTTCTAAATCTGTCCTACAGAGGTGGTCACACAAATCTATAGGTGATACAATCTCATACTATACACCCCCACGTTACAAAAATGAGTGCCTGTACAAACTGGTGAAGTCCAAGCAGGGTCTAGAATATAATTCATTCCATCATACAATGTCCATTCCTGGTTGTGACACTGTGCTATATTTCTATAAGATGCTACCACTGGAGTTGCTAAATGGAAGAGCATGGACAGACCTCTCTGTAATATTTTTGCAATTTCTTATGAATCCACAAGTATTTCAAAAGAAAAAGAAAACAAAAGAACCCTTCATTGGTAAACCCACAGGTTTAATGGGTCATCTACTGAAGAAACGTGTCCAGCTCCCCTCACTCACTCTTCTCTGATAGGGGAAATACCCAGGCTGCAGGAAATCGTTTTCAGGTTAATTCACTACCTCAAAACATTGAATCTTTGACTGTATGTGAATGATCTCTACTATATGAATACCTATATTCATCCCTTTTTGAAGTTCAAAATTTCTGTAGTTCATGTATTTGGGCAGGTAAGCCCAGCCTGATGCAAGTTATGCATCGAGTCCTTGATCATCAAACGGGATTTCAGAATTGGGTAGGACACAAGGTCATCTGGTCCAGCTATCTCAAGAGTGCCTCAGCCCTCTGGAACAGAAATGGCTCTTTGGCCCTATATAGTCTACCCTTCTCACCTTGCTTAGTCATGGGATCCATGGTTTCCTGGGAAAAAAAGCTACATTTCCCAGCCTGACTTGCATGTGGCCATGTAACTCAGCTTTGTTTGTTGGAGGTGGCCTTTGTGATTTGTGGGGGGCATTCTCATGGGAAGAGGCTTATCTTCCTTTGACCTTTCCTCCTTCCTGCTGCTAACACAGTGAGAGCCCAGTTACCATCCTGAACCACAGGCAGCACATAAAGGTGGTGGAGCAGCATAGGAAGGGCCTCAACCCCCAGTGATAATGAAACCAATATCCCAGTCCTGGCTGCCTACTTCCAGTGTCTACCTCTGGTGACTCACACCAACCTAATTCTGACTCACACCAACTCTCTGTAACATCCCTGCCAGGTTAACACCTTATTAGACTTGAACTCCTCCAGCATCGGGAGGTCACGCCCTCCACAGGCAGTCCATTCCAGGCATGGACAGTGCTAACCGTTAATACGGTCTGTCTTCATACTGGGTGAAATGCTATTTCCCAGCAGCTCCCAACACTGGTTCCAGTTTTCCCCTTTGGTCACATATGAAACAAACAAATCTGACACCCTCTCCACAGAAGAGGCCTTCGATTGTTCAATATAGATCTTACACCCCATCTGTCTTCACTGGTATCTTTACTAGATCGTTTAATCACTCACCTATGACACAGCTCCGAGTACTCTCCGCCACTCTTGCTGCTCACCTCTGAACTGCCCCAGTTCATCTATACATCCCTTTTAAACCGAAATACTCTGAATGGAAAATGATATAATCTGGGTATGGCTGGCACCAAGGAAACTAAGCACTATGATCTTCTCTGAAGACGATCAATTCCTGTAACACAGCCTCCCTACCTAGCCTTTGCTGGAAGTCCTCCCAAATGGTTGGCTCACCTTGAGCCACAACTAAAACCTCTGAGTCTAATGTCACTGCTAACATGTTTCCCTGATACCATCTGTGCAATAGGTTATACTACCTCAACACCAAGTCATTCAGGAGTCAAGGACCTTGCTGACATTCTGATGGAAGTGATGGTCCCTCTCCACAGGAGATACACAACACACACACACACACACACACACACACACACACACACAGGCGTATAAACTTGGGGATGTTCACAAATATAGTAAAGCTTTTCCACGGATATTCTAAGATAAGAGCTCTTGGAGGATACTGGTAGGAATTCATCCTACTAAATGTGGCTCACTGGTATAGCTATGTCAGTGTCATTTGGGCCTTGGTCACCTAATAAATCTGCTGCTCTCTGGGACAGCTTCAGGTGACTTGAGTTCAACCTTCTACGTGCCCTTTCTTTACTCAGTGAGGACCAGCAGCATCGCCTGGGAGCTTGTTAGAAATGCAGAATCTCAGGAACACACCACAGGTCCAAGCCAGTACTTCTCAGACTGTTCTGAGCAAATCACCTGGGAGCTTATTCAAATGCAGGTTTTGATACAAAAGGTCTAGGGTGCGGTTCAAGATGCTACATTTCTTGCAAGCTCTCATGTGAGGCTGATGCTGCCCTGTTCAACCATACTTTGAGCACTAAGGGTCCACACGGTGGTTCTTAAACTCTCCTCACATTAGAAACACCCAGGGGAGTTTAAGAAATGCTGATGCCTGGGTCATACCCCATGCTTATTAAATCAGAATCTCTAAGCAACAAGACTCAAAGCAAGAGTAGTTTTTAAAGTTCCCAAGAGATTCCAGATGCAGCCAGCTTTAGATCCATGGTGCGCATCAGCAGTTTTTAGGCTTTCTGTGCACCAGAGTCCCCTGGTGAGCGTGTAAAAGCTGACGGCTGGGCTGCAGCCTCACAGTCTGATTCAGAAAATCTGGGGTGAGACCCGAGGAGGTACACTTCTACTCAGTCCCTGGGAGCCCTGAAGGTTGCTGGCAAGGCCTCATCACACTATGAGAACTGTGCCCTACGCCGTGACTGGTATGCACAATACAGACTTGGGCTCTAAGCAAGCCCCGCCATGCACCCTCCAGACTGAGCATATGCTCCGTGTTGGTCATGCTCCCTCCACTAACACCACAGCCTGGAGCTCCCTGAAAGCTTATCTAAGTCAGCCATGCACATCCCTATGGTTCCACCACTCACTTCTCTTTCCTTAAAACACATACACTCGCCTTTCCCAGGTGTCTGTCGTCAACATACCCAGTAAGATTTGCACAACACTTCATCTCCAGAAGTCCCGTCTGATCAAGGGCACAAGCATAAATATCAATGCAGTGACCATTTGTAGCAGTTCGGTTGGCAAGCATCTCATAGTGCTGTGAAGAGAGAAAAATTATCTTTAGGAAATAGCAGTGTTTTCAGTAGGTATGCCTTACTGTACCACAGGGAGGTAACCAAACTCAATAATATGGAGATAGTTTTCTTTATAACATCCATATTAAATCAAAAATATAGTTTTCAATCTCAAAATACTTTCAGCAGTTTCAAGACCACCTACTCTAAGTAAGGACTCAGAACTGTGGCAATAATTTAACAACAGCCAAGATCTGGAAGGTCAGCAACCTAAACCCAGCACTAGATTATCAGAATTACAGC
Source organism: Cryptoprocta ferox (assembly GCA_028646485.1). NCBI lineage: Eukaryota > Metazoa > Chordata > Mammalia > Carnivora > Eupleridae > Cryptoprocta > Cryptoprocta ferox. The sequence goes on along the minus strand of CM053576.1, from coordinate 41,372,772 downwards.
CTGTGTTCAAGAGCACCTACCTTGATCGCCTTTTTCATGAAACGTGCATTATCTTTCTCAATATCATGCCAGGAACGAATAGGAACCTTTAATTCATCTCCAACTACCATGCCAGGACCTTGGGTGGGGGGACCGCCACTGAATAACATAATCCTGGCTCCCGTGTTTGGAAAAGTGCCCTAAAACGGCAAATGTCAGTATTTTAGAAACATACAGCCCACCCCGAGTATGCTTCCATTTCTCTAAGGAATACTCCAAACAGTTCTCGTCAGCTGAATACTGTTGATAGTACAAAATAACACAATGACACAAATTGACAATCCGCACGTCTTCCAACCTAAGGGCTTCGTAAACTTTTTTTAATTCACTGTGAGCACTTGCCATTGCCCTAATGGCCTTGTGTTTCTCATCAAAACTTCTGATATTTTCAAAACATCACGGGGTTCCTTCACTGTGGATAATAACGACCGAAGTGCTTTCTGATAAATTAACGCAGTTGACTTAGGTCACAACTGATTTTCAAATAAGGCTAGCAACAGGTTACCTCCAACAGGCCAACTGCAATGGACAAAGCAACACCAGTGGATCGCAAAGGTCTCTTCCCCTGAGTCACAGGCCATGGGTCCCTCTGCAGCTCCCCAAGGAGATCAGTGAGGTTCATGTCAATCTTGTGAATAGGCTGCAGAAATCTGCATGATTTTCAATAGACACATCAATCCTGGTTTAATAAGTACTCTGGGTTTTAGCCCTAGGTGACACACAGTCACAGCTCTGCAAAATAGTTACTCACAGTAGGAAAAACTTGCAATTTTGTTTCCTCCAAGCAATTTTAGCCAGGAAAATAATTTAAAAGTGAATATACAGCAATTTATATATATATTATATATATAGTATGGAAAAAATGAATTTAAATAGGAACAAATCAGTTTTAATTAAATTCTAAGCAGCAAAGAAATCCTAAAGACAGGCCTAAAGTGAATTTAATCCATGCAAAGTTCATGTACATGGACCACCTTCATCATTCTAAAGATCCACTTTATTCAAGTTTATTTATTTTGAGAGAAAGAGAGAAAATGTGCATGTACCAGCAGGGGAGGGGCAGAGAGACAGGGACAGAAGAGAATCCCAAGCAGGCTCCATGCTGTCAACATAGAGCCCAACTCGGGGCTCAATCCCATGAACCATGAGATGACCTGAGCCAAAACCGGGAGTCAGATGCTCAACCAACTGAGCCACCCAGGTGCCCCTAAAGATCCACTTCAACATGATTCTCAAGTGTTTTCTCTTGAGCCTTAAGAGTAAATACAAAGAGAAGCACTGGTTTCTTATCATAGTAAGTGGCTCTCCTCCCCAGCATGTCAGACAATGAATTTTATCAGGTTTGCTGACTGTTGCCAGCCCTAGGCAGCCCAGGCAGTCAACGGGCTGAGAAAAATAAGTGCCTAGTCCCAGGTTTGCTTGAGGACACCCCACATAAGCCTTTTATGCTTTTATTTAAGACCCAAAAAAGGACAACAGCTTTGTGTAAGAGGAGGGGAAGGCTTGAATACAGTGGTCTCAAAACCTTTGTGATGATACAACACTAAGAGGAAAAACATTCTGAGCAAATCTACCACATACGAATGTGTGCGTGTATATGTATTTGCATATACACAATTTAGTTATTAGTTTCAAATATATACCAATGTGTTATACAAGTCAATAAATGTTAGGCTTAATCATTTATTTATTTTTGTCTAAAAACAAGAAAACAGAAGCTCTAACATCTTTTTTCCCTCCCTTCAGTGGATTGCCCTGCATGCCCACTACTGTTTGTGCAACATTCTATGTTGGTAGCTCACCTGCTTGAAACGAAAGGGTGCTCCTGGGGTTGACCAGGTCTTGCTTGCTGCATGGGCATGGCAGGCTTGGCAAGGCCCAGCATATCCTACAGAAACCAAAAGGACTCATTTCCCACAACAGTAGAGTGAATAACCAATTACTTTTTAAGACATCTCCTTGCTCCTGCCTGTGCACAAACAAGGCACAAACCTGTATTTGCTTTGCGGTTAAATCCTTGGTCCCTCGGAAGACATAACTTTTGGAGATTCCTTCACAGCTGAGCTCGTGAACCTGCACCATCCTCCCAAATGTGATCAAACCCACCAGAGCATCTGGAGGAAGGAGGCTCAGAGACATTTGCAGGGATTCTTTGAGTGCTTGAAGGTCATCTTCTTCTAGGCACGTGTCAACCACATAGAGGAAAATCAGAGGGGATGGAGCACCTCGCTTTATGCAAAGAAACACAGTATGAAGATCAGTATACAGACAGACATAACCAGCTCTTTTCAAAGCAAATCAGGTATGTAAATAACAAATCTTGTCTATATTTACTGTCAGGAAATATGAACATCCAATTAACTTCTACTCACTTCATTAAATGACAGGTTCTATTAAAACAAACTAAATGTAAAAACTATTTGTATCCAACAATTTATTCTACATATTTTTCAAATGTTTTATTTTTGAGAAAGCACAAGCAGGGGAGGGGCAGAGAGAGAGGGACAGAGGATCTAAGTGGGCCCGACACGGTTCAAACCGACGAACCATGAGATCATGACCTGAGCAGAAGTCACGCTCAACTGACTGAGCCACCCAGGTACCCCTCTACATTTTTGAATGCCTTCCATGTGCCAGACACTGTTCCGGGTCCTGGGATAGATCAGTGAACCAAAAGAGCAAAGATCCCTGCCTACCTTAAGGAGCTGATTTTCTGGAGGGAGAGCGTAAGGGGATGCCAAGAGTAGAGGTAGGGGGCAGGTTCCAGTATTACATAAGAGGTCAGGGAAGCCTCAATAAGAAAGTAACATTAGAGCAAAAACCCAAAGGAGAGGGAAGGAGCAATACAGACATAAGGGAAAGAGAATTCCAGCCTAGAGCAAAGGCCCACAGGCAGGAGCATTCCTGGCATGTCCAAGGAAAGTCATGAGGCCCATGTGGCTGAACGAGGACACTAAAACAAGTTGAGGTCTCAGTGATAATATAGAGCTGGTCCACAAAGAGCTTTGAAGACTGTCTCTTAGAATGAAAGGGAGTCATTTTCACCATTGGAGGTTTCTGAACACAGAAGTAACATGACATGTTTTAAAGAAGTAACATGACATGTTTTTTAAGAGTTACTCTGGCTTTTGGGTTAAAAATAAACTATAAGTGGGAAAGGATGAAATTAGGGAGAAGGGTCAAGAGACTGCCCAGTAATTCAAGAAAGAGGCGATGGCTGGTCCAGGAAAAAAGTGGTGGGGAGAAAGATGTGGTTGGACTGTGGATGGATTCTGAATATAGACCCAGTGGGATTTCCTAGTGGACTGGATTTGGAATGTACAAGAAAGACAAGTCAAAGATGAACCTAAGGTTTTTATGCTTGACTACAAGATGGAGTACCCACAACAGAGCTGGAGAAAGCTGTGGAGGACAGATGCTAAACTCAACCAGTGACCCCTTTCTAGTCTTCTCTCAAGACTGTAAATAAGTCCTTGGGGCGCCTGGGTGGCTCAGTCGGTTAAGCGTCCAGCTTCGGCTCAGGTCATGATCTCATGGTTAGTGGGTTCGAGCCCCGCGTCAGGCTCTGTGCTGACAGCTAGCTCAGAGCCTGGAGCCTGTCTTCAGATTCTGTGTCTCTTTCTCTCTGACCCTCCCCTGCTCACGCTGTCTCTCTGTCTCTCAAAAAAATAAATAAAAAACATAAAAAATTAAAAAAAAAAAAGACTGTAAGTAAGTCCAATGCGTGCACACGCACCATGACCAAGTGTTCAGGGTCCAGCTGCCCTCATAGCTTTAAATTGCCCAGAAAGGTAAGGGACACAGAAAACGAAGTATCTCAAGAGAAACTCAATATTAACACCACTCATTAAATGCGTAACAGAGAAGTTACCTGTATCACATACTCAATTGTAGAAAACTGGGGCATCAATTCAGCAGGCTGATTCACCTCAGATATGCCTGTATAAGCAGGAGGAAACTGAAGAGAAGAAAACGAAGCAATGTTTTATTAGGGCTGAAAGATATTTATGTTATAATTTTTATTTTCCATTTATAAAAACAGGTAATGTCCATGAATTAATTCTGAAAGCATAAAATATTGACCATGTAACTAAAATACAAAAATCAAAAATTTAAATCGAAACCCTGCCTTACATTTAAATCCCATTGTAACTTTTTAAAATGTAGTTTAGAGGTATGTTACAGCTTCAGGATGATTAAAAAAGGCACTATTAAAAACATTTTAAGCGCTGCCCTGCAAATTAAGGGCAGAGATTTTAGTTGTCTCATCAATAATTTATGTGGGAGGCCACACTTCACCAGTGGGCGGTGCCCTTGCAGCCCCCTGCATTCTCCAAGGCCAGAATCCAGGAGTGTGACTGAGCTTCTCTCTTCAAACCCTTTTGAGTGACTGGTGAACTAAGCAGGAGATGGAGTGAGGAATGCTGATTACTGATTACTGTCTACCAGTAGTTCAAGACATACTGGCCTGGGACTCTAGTCTCCAGGGAAAATGCCTTCACGAGAAGAAGTGCCACTGGAAATAGAAATGAACCCTCAAGCAACTTGCTAAGGACCACCCTAGAGCTGCCTCTTCATTTTTCCCCATCCTTCTTTTCACGATGCCTTATAACATGAAGCTTCCACCACTGCCCTTTGGAGAGTCAAACCTCTGTATTCAAACTTTGGAGAGACAAACCTTTTGCTCCACATTTCAAAAGAGGACAGAGAACCTGGGGAGAATTCAGAGAAGAGGGATCCAAATGATAGAAGCAATAGAATGGTGCTATATGTAGAGTACAGTTCTACAGAAAAGGAAGGTAAAAGAAGGCAAAGCATATGAAACAGAAATTGTAAATGAAATTGTAAGGAAATATCTAAGGAAACTGTAAAAAACCATCTTTCTTCAAAGTTAAGTCATAATTTGGGGAACAGACTTAAATTAGGAAAAATTTCATTTATACAGGAAAATATCCGATGAACCATGAAAGTTAAAATATAGTTTTAACAACAACAAAACAAAGAGAAGCTAGAAAATAACAATTCTTATAAACAAGAGGAGTTCTATGCAAATGAGGCATTAAATAAAGAGCTGTGATTGGAACCAAAAATAAAACTTATGTAGAAGACCAATGCTTTTATTTGGGTTTATTATTTTAGCTGTTATCAATAAAAGAGTACTTGTTCATTATAGAAAAACTGGCAAATACAAGAAAATATAAGAAAACAGGAAAAGGAGCACTTGGCTGGCTCAGTTGGAAGAGTATGTAATTCTTGATCTTGGGATCAAGAGTTTGAGCCCCAAGCTGGGTGTAGAGATTACTAAAAAAAAGAAACTCAAAAAGAAAAAAAAAAAAACAGGAAGAAAAAAAATGCTTTATGTTCTACCAACTAGAGACAGCTAGAGTCAACATGTAGACGTATTTCTTTCCAGACTTTTTCTACTTAAGCACAGATGAGCTCATCCTGTACATACAATTTTGCAACCTGTGGTTTATGCTTGACATTATATCACAGGCATTTCATCTTTAAAATTTTCTGCAAATATTTGAAACTCACAGTCTGTAGACTGATGTTTTACCCAATTTTTTTATTGTGGCAAAGCATATATAACTTTTACCATATTAATATTTGTCCAGTGTATAGTTCAGTGGTCTTAAGTATTCACCACCACCATCCACCTCCAGGACTTTTTATCTTGCAAAACTGAAACTCTGAACCTATAAACATTTCATTATCTCTTCCCCTGGATGTCCTGATATTAATCCCTTACTAGATTTATGATTAGCAAATACTTTTGCCCATTCTGTGGACTACATTTTTACTCTGCTGACATTGTCTTTTGATGCCTTAGAATCTTCACTGTAACTGTATTAAACACAGACCTCAATTCTGAATGTCTTTAAGAGTTGCACATACTCCTGAATCTCTCATGGAGGTAAATTTTAAATGGTATCTGCTCATAATTTCCAAGCCTATACTTAGTACACTGTTTGGTTTATTCATCACTGGACTTACTGTGAGATGTATCAAAGAATGAGATTATTAACTGCAATTATGATTAAATATATGAATAAATAAATGCCATGTTATTAATATCTTAAGATCTACTAAACCACTGTATACTATACTAGAAATAAATAAAATTTTCTAACAGCAGCTTTATTGAGATGTATTATATATACCATAAAATTCACCCTTTTAAATGTATAATTTGATGATTTTTTAAAAAAATTATTTAGAGAGAGAGAGAGAGACAGAGAGCACACACATGAGCAGGGGAGGGACAGATAGAGTCCCAAGCAGGCTTTGCACTGTCAGCACAGAGTTTGCCGTGGGGCTTGAACTCACGAACTGTGAGATCATGACCTGAGCTGAGATTAAGAGTTGGACATTTAACCGACTGAGCCACCAGGTGCCCCAGTAGTTTTAAAATTTTTAAATCAAGAAATGTTCAACATTGGTACTTGGGCCCTGAAAGTTATAAAGATCAAAAAATGAAAATTCAGTAATATACACACTATGCAATTAGAATAAACTGAAGTCAAATGAAATATACACAACATATCTGTTTTCTTAGGATAACATATTCACTGCCTACAGAGAGCATTAAAAAAGGGAATTTTATGTCCCCTCCACAGCAAATGATAAAAAACCCATATAATGAAACTGAGTCATCGTTCAACAGAAAAATCACAAATGTTAAGTGTTCAATTATGCTTAACAAAAGCTACAGCCTTGAGGTCAGGAGAAATTCAACCTTCCTTTTTTTCAGCATAGTTCAACTAAAATAAAACGCAGAAAAATACTTTAAAAAATTCACATACCTGATTTCTTTGGAAACAGAAATTACAGGCCCAAAGTTTTGCTCGATAATCAACCTGACTGTGAGAAAGATAAATATTACAGCTACGTACCATGTTCATTTTTAATGTGGAAAGCATTCAAATGTAATCTTCAAGTTCAGCAAATCACATAGATATGTTTCTGTGTATGAGCATGAATGAATGGAGGGATGTAAAAACGTCTGCTGCAGTTATGAGTTGTGGCTGTGTACACCAAATATTTCCTTCAAACAGCAGCACTGAAGACTTAGTAAATCTTTTCTCTTTTCTAATTCCTTTGACAATATTTAAAATGTCATGATTTTATATCAGTTATAGGTTATTCCCTTTTGTCCTGTTATCTTAACATAATCTGTGTGATTTTTCTAGCACTTTTATAGTTGAGATATGTGAAACTACGAAATGTCAACACTAAATTTCACTGCCTGACTTTCACCTCACCTAGCTCATTTGAAAAAAGGTTGGTAGGCACGCTTCCTAGAACTGGTTAAAGATAATGCTTCAGTTGGTTTTCTACTCCATTTCTGCATTTAGAAAATCAATAAGCAATGGCTCTCTTTGAAATACGAGTAGCAGCATCTTATGTATGGGTACAATAAGAAAAAGGAAGGGGAATGAAGTAAAAAATGTTCCCTCATATGAGGCTTGTTTTTTCCCTCATATAAAAGTTTTACCTTTTAAAGAGTACTTCTGATACCTTTCACCTGTTTAAAAATTCTTTCAAATAATGCCCACATTTCAGAGAAATATCATAGGACACTATCTCAGGTACAAAAAATTACATTTAACAATCATTAAGAGTTATAATTTCTTCTGCCTATTACTTCCTGCCATACGGCATTACCATACCAGGTAAGTATGAAAAAACTTTCAAAAAAAATCTTTCTGATCTTTTCTGGAAAATGCTTTGAAAGGTACCAATATAATCTATGGTTAAGCCAAAAGCAAACTGAAATAAGAAAAAAAAAAAAAAGAGTCAATTCCAAATCCTTTCCCTTGACTTCTCTACCTCATTCCTGTAAGTTCTAATTTTATCTCAAATATTAGGCCAGGAAGACTTAGACTTCTACAAGCATTCTTTTTAAAAAATATATTTTTTTAATTTTATTTAAATATTAGTTAACGTATAGTATAAGAATGGTTTCTGTAGAATTTAGCGATTCATCACTTACATATAAATAACACCCAGTGCCCATCACCAGTGCCCTCCTAAATGCCCTTCCCCCCACCCTATACTTCTACAAGCATTCATCACCTCAGAATCTCACCATCTACTACTAATCCCAAATTTGATGACTTGCCCAAATGGAATCACTTTTATGAGAATCACATAAAAGTCATAATTTTTACTGTATTCTTCCTTCTTACTAGTTTTAAAAAGAATTCATACCAAAGTGGATTGAGAATGGCCTTGCAAGTTGGCCGGCTGCAAAGCACAGGTTCATACTGTACAGGAGGCAGGTCTGGACGTTCTTTCAAAGGAGTAAGGAGACAAGCCAGGGGAACAACCATTCTCGTAGCCTCAAGGCGGCTGGAAGGCCACACGTTCCAACTAAAGCGCACACCATCCCGTTCTTCATTCTGCTGAATGAACTCCAAATACGTTGCCATAGTCTAAAAAGAAACTATAAAGTTTTAATTTTGTGTGAAATTCTCAACTAAACTTCAAAAAAGAAGATGATCACCCAACAATGTTCTTTAAACACTTAGTCTAGAAGAACTGGTCACCGTAAGATGACAACATCTCCCTTCCCTTTGACTCCCAAAAGCCAAGTAACCTCACAGTTATCTTTGCCTACTATTCCTTTCTCAACTCTCCTCTCTAGCACTTAAATAAAAGAATAGATGCTGGGAGTTTACAATCATTTGATCATTTCCAAGCTGCAAGTAGTTGAATAATACTAATGTAAACATCCTCGTAGATCATGCAACATCTCAACCAAACCAATTCTAATTCCCCTTCCTCAAGAGTTGGTCTCAAATCCTGTTTCAGCATCCAGCTACCTTCCTCCCTGATCCCCTCCCTTCCTTGCTTTATTAAAGTAAACACTGTATTAAATTTTACTTTCCAAGTGATTTTGTTTTGGTGCCCTTTCCCCTCCTCTCTGTTAGCTGTGGAGACAAGAACTGGATGCTGACATGTGAATCCAATTCATAATGAGAACCACCACCAGTTCTGAGCCAAAATATTTCTATTTGGGATCACCAAAAGTATAATGCTAAGTTTGCTATCATGCTGAGCGAGTCCTTCACCAGGACTTCTTCCTCACTATGTTTGCTTATGCTCACACCTTAAAAAATTCTGGTTGATAAAATAACCATTTAGACTAAGTTTTTCAAACCCAGACAATGCCAACTCCATTGAGTGTTTCATACATCCTGTTTACATCCTAAAGTCTAGGCTAAGGCTAACACCACATATTTCTGCCACTAGGGTTCAAGGGAACAAGCCCTTCAAGAAAAATGGAAAAACAGGCAAATTAAAGAATCTACATAAGGGGCACCTGGGTGGCTATGTGGGTTAAGCATCCTACTTCGGCTCAGATCATGATCTCACGGTTTGTGGGTTTGAGCCTCACGTCGGGCTCTGTGCTGACAGCTCAGAGCCTGGAGCCTGCTTCAAATTCTGTGTCTCCCTCTCTGCCCCTCCCCTGCTTGTACTGTTTCTCTCTCTCTCTCAAAAATAAACATTAAAAAAAATAAAATAAAGAATCTATGTTATTAGTGGCCTCTGGTCCTCACTTCCTGAGGTGTTGAATAACAAGTGTCTCCATGTTATTATGAGAAGTGCCATACTATAAATAATATGGACTAAGGGAATAATTTTTTGAGGGGGGAGGGGCAGAGGGAGCAAGGGAGAGAGAGAAATTTTTTTAAGGCTTATTATTTATTTTAGAGGGGCAGATTGAGAGAGCACAAGCAGGGAAAGAGCAGAGAGATAGGGAGACAGAGGATCCAAAGTGGGCTCTGCACTTATAGCAGAGAGCCCAATGCAGGGCTTGAACTCACAAACTAGGAGATTAAGACTCAAGCCAGAGTCAGATGCTTAACCAACTAAGCCACCCAGGTGCCCTGAGAGAGAATCTTAAACGGGCTCAATCTCACAACTGTGAGACTACAACCTGAGCTGAACTCAAGAGTTGAATACTTAACCGACTTAGCCACCCAGGGAATGATTTTTATATGGCTAGAGAAGCAAATGAAGAAATTAGCCCACTATACACAACCCAGACCACAACACTTCTAAATGTTTGCTCCAACTGAAACTCTTAAGGCATCTACTTGTTATTTCTGGCAAAGGCGGGAAACCGGAACACCCTTTACACCCTTTACCCTTCTGCAGCTACGAAGTGTCAAAGGGATAACTCAGATGGGAATAAAAGCAAGTTCTAATATCACAATTCTCAGCAAGTACATCAGCAGGTTTCATTCACGTTACCCCTTCAAAACAGTTCATTAATGAAAGATACTGGCTCCATCCAATTTCCCTAGGTAGCTACATATTAAAACCTGCTCTTTAGGTTTCCCACTGTCTCTTTCCCTCACCTCTTCTAGAACATGGATTCTAAAATCCGGGCACAAAACCAAGAGGGCACGTGAGTGCGTCAATAAATCCTCTAAAGTTGTATGCAAAATTGTGAGCATGAGCGAATATGCATTTTTCTAGGGCGGTCGATCTATGGCTCACATCATCTTCTCACAGAGGAAGAGTTTGTCAAGAGGCTAATAGCTGAATGAATGAATTAATGAAGGAGTGAATGAAAAGAACTTTAAAGGTTCTGTAGAAGTATCTGTCAAACACACGCGCGCGCACACACGCCCCAAAAGCTGAACCGATCATTCCATCAAAGCATAACTTTTCTGGACATGGTAGCCAAGTTTAAGCAAAGTTTAATGTTTCAAGCGTAGTCCGTAGACCTGGGTCCTAGTCCAGCTGTCACGAGGCAGAAGTCATTCACCCCATTTCAGGTCACTCAACTATAAAAACAAACCTGAATCCTTCCGCACCCCGCGATTCCGAGGGTTCCCGAGCCAGAAGCCGGCCGGCCGCACCGCCTGACGAGGAACGCGTCACTCTCAGCAGACCCCTGGGTCACTGAGTCCGTAAGTTCCTCTGCCCGCTGAGCCGCCGAGAAAAGGCTTGGCCCCAGGAGCAACCCATTCGGTCCCTACAGAGACTCTAATCCATGCCCTCGGCTCCCTATCACCTGCGCTCCCCCTCACCTGGCAGGAGCCGTTCACTTGGCCGCGTCCGCACCCACAGCTGCTAAAGCGCTGCTCCGGCTCCCACAGCCAAGTCCAGCTCAGCTCTCAGCCGACTGGTCAGCGCCCCTGTGCGTCACGCCACGGCGCCGTCCTCTGGCCAATCAAAGACGGCCTCTCCCGGCGGAGGAACGGAAGCAAAACTCTCAGTGAAGCCGCGCCGCCATCTTGGAATAGGGCAAGCCAGTGGTGCCTCAGGCCACAAAAACCACCGCACCTCAGAGCCTAAGTTCCTCCACGTTCACCTCTAAACGTTTGTGCTTCAAAAAACTCAGGTGCCTGCCGGACTATTTCCTAAGTGCAGCCGGCACGCCTCAGGAGTTCGCCCTAATCCAAAATGACTTCCGCCCGCCTCACTGGGAAGTCCCTCTCATCGCCTTAGTTACCGGGAAGCGAGAATGATGACGTGTAGCACCGGAAAAAGGAGGGGCGCCGTGCGGAGGAAGCTGAAGTTTGCCGGAAAAAGGTCTTAGCAGGGCAAGGGCTGGAGCGGGGCGGGGCGGGGCGGAGCGGAGGAAGCGTGGGGCCGCCCGCTCTAGATTTGGGAATTGAACAGGTACAGAAATACTTCATTACGTTACTACCCTTATGTTACCGCTCGCTGTGTTGGCCTCGCGTTCTCCTAAGGGACTGACACTAACGAACAGTTACCCTCTGCGTGTCTAGCCCAGTTCTCCATATTCGAGCATCTTAGGAAACTAACAAAACTCATAATTATGTAGAACACAACTTTCTACAGCCACCACAGCCGTTATACACCTTTTTCTAAGAAACAAAAATGAGCACGTTTATTAATGTGACCCCGAGATACAGCCTCTCTATATTTTAAAAAAGAGGCAAAGCTATATAAACTTAAAATGATGCTTAGACAGTATCTAGACATCCAAGAAGTATCATTAGTTAGCTCACTTTGGTACACAATTTTAAATTACAGAGCACGAACTAGTTTTAAGGAGATATACTCCGAAACATACTCTTAGTATAAGAAGTTTGTCAAATAATGATTCACTTTTGTTGAACAAATTTACGGTTTTCATGTTACTAAAACATGTCAGAATAGTATTAGGTTATTTCATCATTTAGCAAATAAATTTAGGCAGTTTGCATTAATCTCTCAGTAAGGAAACAATCTGAATTAAATGCACATTTGTATTATAGTTTACCCTGAGAAAAGACATAGCTGTATGGTTTGTTTTTTTTTAACCAAACATTAAAAGAATGTTATTTACCTAAGACTTGCTTTAATTATTTGACCCTGGCTTCTTTCTATACTAGAAATTTCTAAGAAGGATTAAAAAAAAAAAAGTCTTACACCTTTAAAGTATTGGAAGTTTAATTTCTTTATTTTCTGGGAGTTTGGGGAATATTTGATTTATGTAAATATGTATTTATCTCAATAAGCCAATCAGAACAGAGCTCCTATTTGTTTATTTAATTTTAGAGATGGTGAGTGGGAAGAAGGTAGAGGGGCAGAGGGAGAGAATCCCAAGCAGACTCCACACTCATTGTGGAGCCCGACTCAGGCTTGATCCCACAGCCCTGGGATCACAAACAGAGCCAAAATCAAGTTGGATGCCCAACTGACTGAACTACCCAGGAACCCCAGAACAGAGCTTCTTTAAGAGACATACTAATCTGGGGTGCCTGGGCGGCTCAGTCAGTTGGGCATCCGACTCGATTTGGCTGGGGTCATGATCTCAGGGTTCCCGGCTTCGAGCCCCCTCTTGCTGACAGCCCTGTGTAAGGTTCAGCCCTGTTAGCATGGAGCCTGCTTGGGATTCTCTCTCTGCCCTTCCCCTGGTTGAACTCTCTCTTTTTTTTTTAATTTTTTAAATGTTTTTTATTTATTTTTGAGAAACAGAGAGAGACAGCATGAGCAGGGGAGGGTCAGAGAGAGAGGGACACACAGAATCTGAAGCAGGTTGCAGGCTCCAGGCTCTGAGCTAGCTGTCAGCACAGAGCCCAGATGCCGGGCTTGAACCCACGAACCGTGAGATCATGACCTGAGCCGAAGGCAGACGCTTAACCAACTGAGCCACCCAGGCACCCCCCTCTCTATCTATCTTAAAATAAAGAAATAAAAAAACGTTTTAATTTAAAAAAAGAGAGACATACAAATCTAATTTATTAAAAGTCTCCCAGCTTGGTAAACATTTCACATTCCACAAGATGTGAAGGATTTTCTTGGTTACAGCCATAAAGACACAGAGATGCATAGACACAAAGAAAGTATACAGCTTTGATTCTACAACGTTACTCACAGGTTAGAAGTGAACACAGAAACACAAAAACTCACTAGATCAGATATAGAGCCATTCTCCTTCCCAGTAGGTATGAAAATCTTGACTGATTTGAACTCATACATAGACAAAAAAGGCAAACAAAAAAGACCATCTAGATTCTCTGTCATCTCTTATCCAAAAGAGAATATATCTCTATAAACTATCAGTTAACTTAGTGAGACCACTAAATGGTTAGAATATAAAGCCAAATTCCTAATCATTGTTGCCACCAATGATGAGAAACATATGAGCTGTAGATGTATCAGAAACAAAACCAAAAAATACAAAATCATTAAAGAGAAAAAACCTAGAGAAACAGAGTCGGTACATTGTTGTATGATTGTCACTTGAATATTCACTCTTCATTCTGGGAGCCAAAAGCAAAATATGCCCGGGCTTAATTCAGCACCCCAGGAGGTATTCTTGAGGAACATGATTTACCTGATTGTGTCAGGTGAATCCATTGGGATGCTGGTGAAACCTTTAAAATTGTTAAAGTTTTGAAAAGGTAAAATTCTGATCCTCAGACCAATATTAAATGAGAATATGTCAAAAACTCATTTATTAATGAGGGAACAAGTAAGGATGTTCACACTGGTTCAAGGAAGAATTTGATTTATAGATTCATATTTCCTACCATACAAAATTCATTTGCATGGCTGCAGACAAGACTCATTTGCATTGTTATGGACAGGGAACATTTGCATTACTATTAGTTTTCTGTAAATTAATTTCTTTCTCTGCAAAGTTGTAAAATAGCTTAGTCAAAGATAGAGCCACACACCCCTTTCAATCAGATGACCCCAGAGAGTCCTTTAAAAAATGCCCAGCATTCCATGGAAGTTCACCAAGTAATCTCTTTTGAGTATTTCAAAGTCTTTCACAATCTTCCTGACATATTTTTCATCATTTGTAATCTAATTTCTACATTTCTGGCTCATACTTATCTAACATGAGATTCATATATCTAGCAACTTGCTAGATATCTCTGGGCATTCTTGGTGCCTCAATCTCCATATGTCCTGTTAAGTTAATTAAAAAGAAGATCATTAGACCATGGCAGCCTACATAAGCAACCCAAAATGTAAGTACAGAAATGCCTCAAGGTTATGAAATCAAAACACTGAGTACAACCAACAGCCAACTGGACAATGAAATAATTTCTTTTCTTGGCTTCTACACCTTCTCTTTTTAAGTGTTTTCCCTGACTCCTGTTGACAGAGGGCTCCTAACCACTTCCGGTTTGGTGCCATTTGATTCAAATTGAATTTCGCTCAAATAAACTCTTAAAATTAAAAAAAAATTTTTTTAATGTTTATTTTTGAGAGAGTGCATGTGAGCGGGGGAGGGACAGAGAGAGAGGAGGACAGAGGATCCAAAGCGGGCTCTGCAGTGACAGCAATGAGCCCGATGCAGGGCTCAAACCCACCAACTGCGAGATGATGACCTGAGCCGAAGCTGGACTCTCAATCAACTGAGTCACCCAGGTGCCCCAACTCTTACAATTTTAATATGCCTCAGTTCATCTTATAATGGCCCTAAACTGAATTCATTGTTTCCCTTGCCCTAAACTAACCTATCTCTTGTACTTTCTATTTCACTTGGAGGTATCTTTCTCCTCGCAGTCATCCTAGTCACTAGGGAATTATTCTTGGTCCCTCCTTGTCTCTGGTGGGGTTCAGGACACACTACCCAAATATGACACATTAGCATATTGAATATTTTCAGCTGAAGGACTTGAGAGAGGGTAGGTGCAAGGAAGGACCCACTTACCTCCCCTGTCTCTCCTCACACAGGTCATAAGACTACCATGTGAGAGGTGCTCTGCTTTTACCAAGAGGAGACATTTGTTACCTCTGCAGACAGATGGATGCCATGTGAGCCAGACAAATGCCATCTTGGATAAATCCACAGTGACTATCTCTCTGGGACCTGATGCATTCTCCAGAATAACTGATCCCCTCCCACACTTTCTTTTGTCTAAACATACTATTAAGTACACCGTTGGACATAACAACCTTCTGTGGAGATAGGACTATGACACAACTATTCTCAAACATTTCCTCCTGTCGGGGGTCTCCCAGAATGTATTCCCCAGGCTCTAGGGCTAAAAAAGAAGGTCTTATGAGAGATAGGGCCGCAGAGATCTACTCATCCCCTTAGTAAACATTTCTGTTAGGGGCACCTGGGTAACTCAGTTGGCAAAGTGTCTGACTCTTGATTTTGGCTCAGGTCATGATCTCAGGGTTTGTGGGATCAAGACCCATGTTGGGCTCTGCACTGACAGGGGACTCTGCACTGCCAGTGTAGAGCCTGCTTGGGATTCTCTTTCTGCCCCTCGCCAGCCTGTGTGCACTCTCTCTCTCTCTCTCTCTCAAAATAAATAAATAAACAAAAAAACACAATTCTGTCAAGCTGGATTTATCAGCCTTTTGCTTTGGTCTTATGACTCCTTCAACCTTTGGAAGTCATTTTGCATATACCTCCCTTTCACAGAACAGATGCTAAGAGGAATCAGAATGAACAGGCCTTGCTAAATTTCTTCCAGTTAACTACCCTAATTTCATATTCGTTTGTTCTATTGCATTTTTCTCATGACCTACCACTCTTCATAAAACCTAGCATAAATACAATCTGGTTTAACTGCTTTATTGGGTTTTCATTTCCTTTTTAAAAATTTTTTTTTTAATATTTATTCTTGAGAGAGACAGAGTGCAAGGTGGGGGGAGGGGCAGAGAGAGAGAGGGAGACACAGAATCTAAAGCAGGCTCCAGGCTCTGAGCTGTCAGCACAGAGCCTGACGCAGGGCTAGAACCTGTGAACCACGAGATCATGACCTGAGCTGAAGTTGGACGCTTAACCAACTGAGCCACCCAGGTGCCTCTCCACAGTTTTAAGTAAGTTGAATAAAATAGTATTTTATCAACTATCAATTATCAACATAATTATTTTGAGATTAATCCATGGTGCTGTGTGTCTCAGTAATTCATTCCTTCTAAAGTGAATAATGTTATATTTAAAATTCAGACTAATTAAGCCTGGGTGGCTTAATCAGTTAAGTGTCTGACTTTGGCTCATGTCATGATCTCACGGTTTATGGGTTCGAGCCCCACCTCAGGCTCTGTGCTGACAGCTTGGAGCCTGGAGCCTGCTTTGGATTCCATATCTTCCTCTCTTTCTGCTCCTCCCCTGCTCACACTCTGTCTCTCTCTTTTTCAAAACTAAGCATTTAAAAAATGATAAAATTCAAACTAATATGTATGGAAGTGGCTTTATGAATATTATCTGTGTACTTTATCTATAAAGACTAATTATGATGCCCCTAGTAAACTATTATGCTTTTGCATTAATATATTATACATTACAATTAATAAAATGATTTCAAAGTCAAAATATAAATAAAATTCAATAATATTGACTTTTTAATGTTTTATTTATTTTTGAGAGAGAGTGTGCACAAGTGGGGGAGGGGCAGAGAGAGGAGGGCAGAGGATCTGAAGTGGGTTGTCTGCTGACAGCAGTGAGGCTTGAACTCACAAACTGTGAGATCATGACCTGAGCTGAAGTCATATGCTCAACATGCTGAGCCACCCAGGTGCCCTTTGACTTTTGTTTGTTTATTTCTTTTGAGAGAGAGAGAAAGAGAGAGAGAGAGAGAATGAGCAGGAGAGGGGCAGAGAGAGGGCGCAAGAGAGAATCCTAACAGCGTGGAGCCTGATGTGGGGCTCAAACCCAGAAACCGTGAGATCTTGACCTGAGCCGAAACCAAGAGTTGGATGCTTAACCCACTGAGCCACCCAGGCACCCCAATAACATTGGTCTTTTCAAAAATTTTATAGTCTAAGGTTCAAGAAGAAAGAGTATGCCTGGCTCTTCCTAAAGAATGTGGTGGTGGGGCAGTGTATCTTGATCACCTGCTTGTGCCTGTTCAAATAATAAACTTCAAGGGAGCCTCAGTTAAGCCATCGATTCTTGATTTTGGCTCAGGTCATGATCTTGTGGTACGTGGGTTCGAGCTCTGCTTCGGGCTCAGTGCTGACAGTGTGGACATTGCATGAGATTCTCTCTCCTCTCTCTCTCTGCTCCTCCCCACCTGGTTCTCTCTCTCTCTCTCAAAATAAATAAATAAACTAAAAAAACTGCCTAAGAGTGTTTCTCAATAACAAATGCAGAAACATGCTTGATATACAAAGTGAGTAAGTTCACAGGGGAGGCAAGGAATAAGAAGCACTCTCCTGTTCATGCTAATTTTTTTTTTGAGAGAAAGAGAGAAAGAGCACCCAAGCAGGGGAGGGGCAGAGGGAGAGAGAGACTTATTTTCAATATTTAATTATTTTTGAGAGAGAGAGAGAGAGAGAGAGAGAGGAGAGAGAGACTGTGAACAGGGGAGCTAGAGAGGGAGACATAGAATCCAAAGCAGGCTCCAGGCTTCGAACTGTCAGCAGAGCCCACGAACTGTGAAATCATGACCTGAGCCAAAGTCAGATCCTAACGGACTGAACTACCCAGGCCCCCCAAAGGAGAGACAGAATCTTAAGCAGGCTTTATGCCCAGTGTGGAGCCTCACGTGGGGCTCAATCCCACCACTGGGAGATCATGACTTGAGCTAAAAGAGTTGGATGTTAACAGGCTGAGCCACCCAGGTGCCCCTGTTTGTTCCCATTTTTAACCACATAAGCATACATCTGCCCACGTCAGTATAAAAGATTTTGATAAAGCTACAAGGTGTGACTGTTTCCTAAAATTTCAGGACTGCCATATTATAATAGGTAAACCACTGCATTGCTACCTAAGTTTTCCCAGTCTCTAAATTCGTTAAGTATTGATTTGGAAAATGTTGAGGTTCAAAGCCAATGGCCAACAAAGAATTCTTGAGACGTCTTTGGTGCAATAAGGTGGTTTTGTTAAAGCACAGAGACAGGATCCGTGGGAAGAAAGAGCTGCACTGGGGTTGAGACGGTGACTGATTATATACCTTCAGGTTGGGAGGAGGTTAGGGACAGGGAAAGTCTCTAAGGTATTTTGGCAACAACGTTTCCAGGACCTTGAGGGGCTAGCTGCTGTTAGGAAAATATCATTTATTACTGTTTAGTAAAACCTCAATCATGAGACCCTTCAGATGTATATTAGGGGGCCATAAGCTTGGACTATGATTGTCAACATATATCTGGGGAGGAGAGAAAAAGGAAGTTTCCAAAGGAATTATTTTATGTTTAAAGTAGACTTACAGGATCCTGGAGGTCTGGATAATGTTAAGCTAAGATTGCCTTTTGCCCTTAGCAAAGTGTCATCATCAAGGGAGCTGAGCTCCCAGAGGAACACCACTCTGCCTGTCTCAGGCACTTGTCAATGGGCTGTAAGTTGCAAGGAAATATATATTTTTTTCTTCTGTGTTTGTTTCTCACATCAAGTGTGAATGTTATCCATATGCCATCACCAATGGTGATACCGTTTAAAAGGACAGCATTGAAAGCAATGGAAAATAATAACCAGGGCTGTGTACAATGGCACAACAGCAACAAATGTTGAAATCAGAAGGAAAAGTAATATGAATTCCAGGAGTCCTCAACTCATATAAAGGTTATTTCTGTATATATGGAACTAAAACCACACTTTCCAATAGAAATATATCATAATTCTAGTCAAGAGAAAACATATTCTGGGCTTGTCACAGTCTATCCTAAGTAAGGCGCGGAGGGGACCAGAAGGGTAGCAAGAGGCAAGTGAAAGGCGATTTACATTTGCTGGAATCTGGCAAGTTTGCTTTGGCCATCTTCTGCAGTAAGGGCGGCCAGAGTCCACGAGCCGGCCCACGGGCAGCCCAGAACTACAATTCCCAGAATGCCACAGTGCAGGCTCCCCAGCGGATGCAGAGTCGGGCTCCCGGCCCAGCAGGCCCAGCTGCCAGTCGCTCCTGGCACCTCTGCGCTCATGGCTTCCCCGAGCAAGGCAGTTATTGTTCCCGGGAACGGAGGTGGGGATGTGGCCACCCACGGCTGGTACGGCTGGGTGAAGAAGGGGCTGGAGCAGGTAAGAGACAAACCCGACTGTGCTGGGAGCCTTAAGGGGACGGAGGGAACAGTGGACTGAAGTTTGAACGTGTGTTCACCTCGCCCCCTGCCCCCTCCCCGTCAGCAAAGCTCTGTGTGTTTTCATTGCTCTCCCCGCTGCACTGTCTCAAACTCTAGAACTAGTGGTCAGAATTTTGGTGGATAAAACTGCCTGGAAGACTTCTCTGAAGGTTCAGTGGTTAGAGTACCAGGCACCACCTCTTAGAGCACCCCCTCTCTCCCTGCGTCTGCTGCTGGTTCAGGTTTGGGGCTTCCTAGATAAGTGTACATCTATCTTCTCTGCTTCCTGCCTCAGATTAAAAAAAAAAAAATCAAATGTGTAATATTTAATATAGGAAAAAGATGTATGTAACATATGTAAATTATGAAGTATAATGTAATGAATACCTGAGGCTCCATAACCAAATTAAAATCTGCAACATTAACAATCCCTTCGAAGCGTCACGTATATCCTCCCATCCCATTTCCCTGCCATCCTGAAATTTTTTTCATTTGATCCTCTTTTAAAAATGAACATACTTTTGCAACTATGTGCGTATACTTTGAACAATATCTTATTTAATTTGGCTTCTTTGTAAGCTTTATACAAATGGTGTCCAGCTGTAGTTGTCTTGTGCATCTTGATTTTTTTTTTAACCCCTTCCATAACCAGTTAATAGGACTGCTTCCTGGGTTGCCATCCTCTAGAGCTCTACAGTATGTTTCTAGAATAACATTTGAGGGTTTTGGCTGAAAACCAAGGCCAGAGCTACAAACCAAAAAGAGCAGGGCTGAAGCTGTCCAAGAGGGTGGGATCTCTTTCTGTACTATGTTTTGTACCATGTTTTACCTGCTCCCTGGTGCACAGTCTGTTCGACTCCAGGTCAGTTTGTCTAGAATGCATTCATTCATGATGCCTCTGTAGATACATGCCTACAGTGATAAACAGAGATGTACAAATGCAGCTATGTACAGAGCTGGGTAGGTAAGAACTACAGACAGATGGAATTTATCAAGAGGGTTGTCTGTTCACATGTAATCCAATGGCATATCATTTCATAATTTGAGCAAAGACTTATTGAATTGATAGAGATCATAGCAGGTGTCTCATTTCTTATTAGCAAAGTATTAGTTGTAATTAAGCTCTTTATTATAGCTTTTTTTTCCCCTCGTGTCATAGATACCTGGTTTCCAGTGTTTGGCTAAAAACATGCCTGACCCAAGTAAGTTTTAAACGTGTTTTTAAGTAGTTTCATCTTGTTGGGTTTTGATCTTGCCATTTTCCTTGTAGAGAACAGGAATATCATTGTAGAGAAGCCAAAGGGAATATATACCAAAGAAGGAATGATGGCAAGTAGTTTGGGGAAAAAGGTGTAAACCAAAAAGCATCGTAGAAAATTCTAGTAAGGATCAAGAAAAGCACCTGGGCTTGGTAAAATTTAATTTTCAATTTTGCAAGCAACTTGATTTTCCCTCCTATAAGTCCACAAATTCAACAGATATTTTCAGGCAAAATGTATGAATGTTTCATGTGAGACAGAGATATAATAAAACTTTACAGCACCTGTGTGAGATCCAAATATTTCAAACTGTAACACTGCACTTTTGTTCTGACTATGCCCAGTACTTGTGTCAGGACTTTCCTCTTAGGAAAGAAAGAATATTTATATATGTGAATTTGAGAATGTTGTCTAGAGTCTTTTCTTAAGTTTGAAAGTTTATGTCTAAGTTTCAGAATTACATTTTTATTATTTCCTTAGTATTTTTGTATAAGAACATAGTAAAAAATAAAAGCAACACACACACACACACACACACACACACACACAGAGCAAAACTATGGACTTGAGTCTTTCCAACAGCATCACATAAATCGTTGGCTCTATTGAAACAGCCCCATCTCCCATGTGGTCCTGCAGTTCTTAAATCGAGAAATGCTGAATAGTCCTCTGTTAGAAAGGTGGGGCGGCATTAGACTAAGACTGTCCCTATCAAATGACACTCTTTCTTTACCCTGAACCTTAGTTACAGCTCGAGAGAGCGTCTGGCTGCCCTTCATGGAGACGGAGCTGCACTGTGATGAGAAGACCATCATCATAGGCCACAGTTCTGGGGCCATTGCAGCCATGAGGTGCGATCCTTGTTGAATTATCACCCTGTGTGGGCTCCAGCTGGCTTACAGACCTCACTGCAGTTCCTTGAACTTGCCAACTATGCGCCTACCTTAGGCCTGTGCTTGCCCCTGTTCTACCTGGCATACTCTGTTCCTAGATACTTGCACAGCTTTCTCTTTTTTAAGTCTCTACGCAAATGTCTCTTTTTACTGAGGCCTACTCTGATCACTCCAAATGAAACAGTGGCTCCTATCCCCTTTGTATCTTGGTATCCTTCTTTTAATCTATTACACTTTTCAACATCTGATGTCCTGTTTATTTCTTGTCTGTCTCTGGCCAATAAAAATGTAAGCTCCATGAGGGTGGGACTATTCACTCTGAGACTGAGACCTCAGTGCCTAGAAGAGTGTCTTGCATATGGTAGGTGCTCAATAAATACTTATTAGAGGGCTGAGGCTGTTATACCACGCTGCAACCCCCAGTCCTTAGGATCCATGACGCTTCCCTGATGTTCTTGGTTATAAGATCATGTCTCTCCGTTTAGGCTTATGAGGCCTAGGGGATAGGACTTAGCTGGCTGAATAAGCTATATTAGGGTTGGGTTTTTCGCATGTTTGCTAGGCTGGATGATGAAGGAATATAGTTTTTTTGTAATCTCTTGTCCCAAGCAGTTGCTCAGGATGGCATATGAATTGCAGGTCAGAAAACCCTGCCAAATTCCATAACCTTTGCCTCATTTGAAGCTATGAAATAATGCTTTCCAATGTGGAGCTGAAGAATTACAGTACAGTGTTTATAAGCTGCCAAAGGTTGTCTGGAAAATGAAGAAATCCCTTTATGCTGAAATCTGTACTAGCTCAAGACCAACTGAATTTTCTCAGGCTATTGGCTAATAAAGATGTGCCTTCTTTTAAAGATCCCTGTAACTGGGGCGCCTTGGGTGGGTCAGTCAGTTGGGCACCTGACTCTTGATTTTGGCTCAGGTCATGATGTCACGGTTCATGGATTCAAGCCCCACACTGGGCTTTGTGCCGGCAGGGCGGTGCCTGCTTGGGATCCTCTGTCTCTGCCCCTCCCCTGTTCACGCTCTTTCTCTCTCTCTCAAAATAAATAAATAAACTTAAAAAAAATCCCTGGGGTGCCTGGGTGGCTCAGTTGGTTAAGTGTCCGACTTCGGCTCAGGTCAGAATCTCAACGTTTGTGGGTTCAAGCCCTGCTTGTCAGGCTCTGTGCTGACAGCTCAGACCCTGGAGTTTGCTTCAGATTCTGTGTCTCCCTCTCTCTCTGCCCTTCCCCTGCTTGTGCTCTTTCTTTTAAAAATAAAACAAGGGGCACCTGAATGGCTCAGTTGGTTAAGCACTGGACTTTGGCTCAGGTCATGATGTCACAGCTCCTGAGTTCAAGCCCCACATTGAACTCTGTGCTGACAACTCAGAGCCTGGAGCCTGCTTTGGATTCTGTATCCCCTTCGCTCTCTGCCCCACCCCCGCTTGCACTCGGTCTCTCAAAAATAAATAAACGTTTAAAAAAATAAAACAAAACACACACACATACGTACGTACATACATATATAAATAAGAAACTTACTGCAGGATTGTCTACAACCTTCTAAAAATTAACATCTAAAGTTAAGGTAGGCAAGGAGAAAATACATGCCAGTATGGGGTATAAGATGGTAGGAGAAAAGGATATTGATAGAGCCACAGAGGACCACCCTGCAGATTACTTACTAATCACAAAGGGGACAATTGTGTCTTTACAATGGATATCTGATATCACCTTAAATAATCAAACTTAATCTCACCAATAAAGGGACACTGGCATTGTGTGTCTCTGATGCGATGGAGTGGGAAGGACACATTGCCTGTGTAGTATTCTTGCCAAAAATGTTTAACCTATCTAATCATGAGGAGACAAATTCAATTTAGGGGTGATATACAAAACAATTGGCTTAAACTCTTAAAAAATATCAATGTCATTTAAAACAAAAAATTTAAAAGTGAATAAAGAGTCATGAAAACCAAATGCAATGCAGGATCTTTGACTGATCTAGGATTGAAAAGCAGTTTTGGGGTGCTTGGGTGGCTCAGGTGTTTAAGTGTCTGACTCTTGATTTCGGCTCAAGTTGTGATCTCACAGTTTGTGAGTTCAAGCCCCATATCAGGCTCTGTGCTAACAGTGCAGAGCCTGCTTGGGATTCTCTCTCTCTGCGTTTCTGTCCCTCTCCTCGGTACACATGCATGCTCTTTCTCTATCTTAAAATAAATAAATTATAAAAAAAAAAAAGCAAAGTAGTTTTAAAGAACATCTTTGGTATGACTGGGGAAAAATGAATACAGATGGTATTACTACCTCAATGTTAAATGTACTTGGTGTAATAATGGCACTGTGGGTATATAAGAGAATACCTTGTTCTTAGGGGACACATTCGATGTATTTAGGTGTGAACTGTGCTTGTAATCTAGGTGCTTGTTATTCAACTTTCCTGTAGGTTTGAAAATTTTCAAAACAAATGGTTGGGCAAAAACTTGAGACTGCAAAACAAAACACCAACCCTAAATTTTTCCTGGCACAAAGGCCTCTTGAAACTATTACTATTCCTCATCTTTCCCTAGCCTAGTCTTTGCTGAATGTCTGCTTGCTGGGCACTGTACTAGGGACCAGGGTCACAGAAATCAAGGAGGCTCACACCTGCCCTTAAGGACCTGAAGATAGTTTATTGGGGAAGATAGATAGAATACAACACAAAGAGTAATACAATGCAATGTGGAGTGTGCAGCAAAAGAGGTACATTTCTGCTATGGTATAGTATTTTGTAAAACATGGCTTATAGGTCACTTGTTTTAGTCATCTGGGTTGGGAGAGGTGTCATTTCTTAAAATGCAGATCCCTGGGCCTCATACCAACTCTGAATCAGATGCTCTGGGACTGAATCTACATGTTAGCCAACCAAGCAGTGCTGATGCATACTGAAGGTAGGTTAATAGGCACATCAAAGAGAATGACTACAGTTAAAAAAAGAGATATATTTATTTTTTGGGAGAACACAAGTGGTAGAGGGGCAAAAAGAGGGGGACAGGATCCGAAGCAGGCTGACAGCAGCAAGCCTAACGTGGGGCTCAAATTCACGAACCGTGAGATCATGACCTGAGCTGAAGTTGGACACTCAACTGACTGAGCCACCCAGGTGTGCCCACTTTTTGTTTTTTTTTTTAAAGGATAACCAAAGAGGTTTGGACTACCTTGAAAAATAAGTAGAAACTCATCAAGTAGCCAAGGGTAATTTATTAACCACTGGGCTTGGAGTTCTAGTTTCCTTACTTTTTTTTTTCTTGTATTAACTTCAACAGCATACAGCACCTGCTTTCTGTAAGCTAAATCAAATGAGTTTGTATTTTTTTTTTTTACTTTTTGGCAATCAGATTTAACATTAAGTATTAGCTGACATCATTTTTCTTTCTCCAGGTATGCAGAAACACACCAAGTATATGCTATTGTGTTAGTGTCTGCATACACCTCTGACTTGGGGGATGAAAATGAGCGTGCCAGTGGTAAGTTTGAAGGCAGAAACTGATTCAGAAAAACCCTTCCTCTAGTCACAGGGCTACCTGTTCAGGTTAAACAGTACTGGCTTTGGAATAGGCTAAAAAAACCCTCTAGTAATAGATAAGAAACATTTGGTGCCCTTCTTCTTTACAAATTAGACCCTCTGAGAGGTGATAGACCATTTTCAAATGCATTGAACCCTAGAGGCCTGATTTTATCTGAGCCACATAACTCCCCTTCACTAGTAGCTACGGTATTAAGCCCTACAGATTTGAAAACTAATGGACTTCTGACTCACATCACAGGCTCGGATTCTGTGTGTCTGCTATGGTTTTTGCTAGGTATTTTACCATGGCTAGAATGGGAATTGTCCATGGGTGGTAATAGGCTATAAATATATTTTTTCCCCATAGGATACTTCAACCGTCCCTGGCAGTGGGAGAAGATCAAAGCCAACTGCCCTCACATTGTGCAGTTTGGCTCCACTGATGATCCTTTCCTTCCCTGGAAGGAACAACAAGAAGTGGCTGACAGGTTGGAAGCCAAATTGTACAGATTCACTGACCGTGGCCACTTTCAGAACACGGAGTTTCACGAACTGATCAGTGTGGTAAAGTCTATGCTGAAAGTACCAGCATAGACAGGATCACTTCTGCTATTCTACATTCCAATATAGGGGTAGAGCAATGATCAGGTTATTAATAGATAAAAATCATCTATTATCAGATGATTAGTGGACACATAAAACAGATCAAAGTTTCAAAAAAAAACCCCACAAGTTCAGTATTCAAACTAAGTTACAAACAGCATTTCCATTTTCCATTGGATCTCTGTCTCACAAACTACCATGAACTAAAGTAGTATTTTTCCCATTTGATAAGGGACATAAGGACAGTTAATCACCTTTATCTGTCCAAAGTGAGTAAGACAGAAGTGGAATCCAGCTTTCC
This sequence comes from Cryptoprocta ferox, assembly GCA_028646485.1. Lineage (NCBI taxonomy): Eukaryota > Metazoa > Chordata > Mammalia > Carnivora > Eupleridae > Cryptoprocta > Cryptoprocta ferox. The sequence continues at coordinate 41,346,704 of CM053576.1, read as the reverse complement.
TGATTCCCAGTCCAGATTAAAACTAGTTTTGTGTATGTTGTAGGAGTTGTACTCCTCTTTGAAATGAATCTTTTTCTAGTTGGCGGGTGGGGTGAGGTGAGGTGAAGAAAATACTAGAGTGTCTAGAGTGTTGGCTTAGAGCTCAAGACACTAGCTGTTCTGAGCTGGCCCAAGACATTAAATCCAGACTCGGGCTTTCATCTTTGACCCCTGCCCTCCCTTCAAGCATGTTGAGGAAGAGGGATACATATGGATATAAGACTCAGGGGTCTGCCGGATCAGGCAGGGAACAGAAGCCCAGCCTGTACAAATATGTCAGCATAGCCAATCAGATGTGTGGTGGGGATTAGGGCAGCATAGAGAACTTGTGCCCTGTCTAAATTGTTGCCATCTGGGAAGGGGGCAGGGTGTTGCCAGTTTTCTGATTTTTTGAGGTAAAAAACTTCATGCAGTGGTTTTCATATCTAGGGACCATATGTTTATATACACGGTTCATATGTATATGAATTATGCCCAATACTTGCACATATGGATTATATAAATTGGCAACGACAGCGTAAATAAAAAATTTACAAACACTGCAAGACACACGAAGTCCAAGCCACCCATTTGTGACGTCTGCCATTAGGATTACCTTAGCCAGGGGCTTTAAATAATTCTCTGTAAGCCTGAGAAACTTCATGTCAAAGGATGAAATCACGGGAATAATTTAGATTTTGTTATAAAATTTTAAGTATTTTTTAAAGTAATCTTCCATACTTCAAATTTTGTTCTGTAAAGAGTTCTACCTTTTAAATTCTGTGTTCCTTTAGCTTGCTTTCAAGCATCATTCCACGACTTTTCTTCTGATCATACTCCTTCAAAAAAAAAAAAAAATGCTTTTCCTTTCCCAACATTTTTTGGCTGTTATGATCCATAAGTATTGACTCAAAACAATTTCCAGTGACTTCGTACTTAATGTTACAGAACTTGATGCTTGCTGCAAAAGTATGAATTTCCTTACTATTTATGTCTAAAGGAGATTCAAAGCCATCATTTTAACCTGATAAGTCTTGGTTTCTAAATTTAGTGCTCAAAGAAAAAAAGGAAAGACTCTAAACTTTTAATAGCAGTTATCTTTGTGGAATGGGAATTTTAGGTAGTTTGAAGGAAGTCTCCTTTTTATTTTGTATACCTGGGGATTATTTGAGTTTGTTATAATGAACATGTATTACTTTTATAGTTAAAATGACTACGTTTAAAATAACTCATTTGATATGTTAGTGAGAAGCAGATTAGATAAATTGAGTAATAATTTTCTTAAAGACATTTGATTTGACCAAGCCTATAACCAAAATTTGATTCTATTTGTGTTATTTGGAATTAGTAATTGTTCTACTTATTCTCAGCCTTGTTTTTTGAAGTCTTTTTTCAAAAAATTATAATCTTATACTACAAATAACAGTTTTAATAATGTAGTCCTCTTTCTCCACAGAAAAACAAATACATACAATTGAGAAATAATTTTGAAATTCTTCACTCCTATAATTAACATAGACCTATATGACTGCAAGCATTGTGCTATCTAATATGGTAGTGAGTAACCACAGGTAGCTATAAATTAAAAATACAGTTCTTCATTCAAGTCTTCAGTCGCGAAGTGACTAGTGGCTACTTTTACTGAACAGCAGATATGGAATACTATCAGCACTATAAAAAGTTCCATTGGACAGTGGTGATCTAGGGCGTGTATTTTTATTCTTCCCTTACCCACCATCTAATAATGAGTAGGAGTTCAAAGAAAAAGTCACTCAACTTAAAATTACTTGACTAGTTTTTACTCAGCTGATCACCATGAAAATCATGGCTCATAAAATTTACTCCTCACCAAAGTAAGCTCAGAGGAATTTTATAGGAGAATGCCACATAAACTATCCATTTAAACCACTGAATCATGGTTTCTTAGGATTGTTTGACTCCCTATGATCATTAGTAAACAGAGCAGAAGGGCCCTGACAGACTCCAGGGGGTATCTATTCTCAGGTGACCCAAACACCTTATACTAAATGGGAAGCAACTGTAAGGATTAAGACTTCACCACATTTTTTTGTAGTCCTTTTTTTTTTTTTTTTTTTTTTCTGTTTTGTTTTTTGGTGTTATGAGTCTGGAGCCCCATATTTGTTTTGGTCAAAGTTTACTTCTGGTGGGTAAATATCCATTTAACTATATATCAGAGGTGCTGTATTTTTAAACTATTGTCTCTATTCTCCTTCAGTTAATATTCAGAATGAAAGACACGCCATGGGAAAAGCATTTAAAGGGTCTCTTTATTCTCGTGGGTCAATGAACTTTTATTGTAGCCTTAGATTGTAAGCTTTAAAAATCAATCTTTGGCTATCAAGACATAATACAAAATCTGTAGTTAATACATGAACTGCTTCCTTCTCCCCACATCTACCTCTCCCCCAAGTTCAGTTTTCTCATTAAATCAGACTAATGCCTCTGTGACAGGCCAGGTTCCAAGAAGGACAGATAATGTTCTTACTATTCTAGCTTTCCTTGGGGGTGGAAGAGAAACCTTGTGTAGTTTCAGGCTCCTAGTTCTTCCATATCTTCTAAATATCTGATACTTGAAATATCCTTGTTTCAAAGTGCTAGTGTCATCGAATGGTATTTTATAGAGCTGGCCACAGACTCCATCTGGTTCTTAGTTGGTTACTGAGCTCAATTTCATTTTATTGATCCCATTTATCTCAAAATTACCCTTCTGATGGTTGCTCACTTGGAGTATCTCCAAACTGGTAGTTGAACTCTGGCATCAGTAATGGCTGACCTTGAATTCCTTTCCCTTGGTCCCATACTTTTGGCTTGGACACAGAAATCATTAAGAGGAATACAAAATGAAAATACAATAGCTGAGAGCCTAAAAAGCTAGCTTCTGTGCAATAGTACACCGAATAACCTACTGTTTTCTCTATGGTTAACAATTAGGACTGGAAGTACTATTAGAACTGAGAACAATTATAATGACTTTCTGCTTCGTATAGACCAATTGCACCATGACTTTAGAAGAGAATAAGGAAACAAATTTAAAATAGGACAAGAAAAGAAGAATAGTACCCTGCTCACAATGAAGTATAAATGGAGGGCAATGGATTATGGGAAAATTCTAGCAAATAATACAGTTGAACTACAGAGTGAAACTTGGAAGCCTTTAACAAAGGACTAGTGAAAACATTCTCTTTAGGATGAGAATAATCATAACTATGCACTGAAAATCCTTGATAATAGTCATCATTTGCATTTGAGGTAAGTCCAATGCATAATTCTCTGAAAGAGTATTTCTGACATCAGGAATTAAATGTGGAAAAGAGATGTTCCACTCTCTCTTCCCCACTCTTCCCTAAATGCTATCCTGCCCCACCATTTTTAATTCCTTCTCAATGAAACCACTGAGGAAAGAGAAAACAAATGGAAATAGTGAACTAGATACAAAAAATTTCCAATGAAGACCTTAATAACTAATTTGAAAAAGGGTATTTTTAAGGTCTAGCCATTATCATAGTATTTGGGAAATATGGATTTATTGGCTCCATCAAAGTCTTGAAGGCTTCAGAAGGTGGTCTTCCAGAAGTTCTAAGTATTTATCGAAGAATGGCTTTCTGTATTAACCTTACCTGCTTCATATTCCGTTGGCTACTCTACCAATATAAATTTAGTCTTCATAGATAAAAAAATATTTTTTCATAGCAGCTCGTCTATTATTGTGAAGTTTGCTTTCAAGGGTATTTGATGTTCCATCATGAATGAAATTATTTGCTCTCAAAGTAACTTCATTTGCAAAATGTCAGTAAAGTTCCTAGCTCTCTTAAAATTCGAGCCACTCTGTCATATAAATACAGTTTGATGGTGAAATCTCACCACCTTCATGGCAATCGTCAAAAACCTTTAAAAAAGAAAAAAGTTTACAATCAAATGAGAGTTTAAAAATTATGACATTATAGGCAAAGTCTTAAGTTTCAACTACAACTGTACTTTCTGTTAACAAAGCCATCTAAGACCCAACCATTTTCTAAAGCAATATTAAAAGTGAAACTTTGAAACTGAAGGAGACTAGGGCTGTATTTAAGGACCTGCTGTGTGATTGTAAAGTTAGTTAATGAGAAATCTTTCATGACAGCACTAACATGACATGTTCATCTGCCCATTGGGCCAAAAGCTATCAGCAGGTAACAGAAATACAGGAAAACAGATCTATATGTATGTTTGACTAAGCAAATATTTCATGTTTAGCTTCATTCTTTTTTGTGAAGGGTGCTAAATAGAATTCCCAATATGCTCGCTTTTTTCCTGAGGAGTTGAAACCAGCATACAGACATGGGACAGTATAATGAATGAAATAACACCTACACCAGCAGCTACGAGGGCTGGGACAGGGCCTGCAGCACGCAGTGGGCAAGCATAAAGTGCAGGACAAATGCATGAAGAGTGCTGGGGCATGCTGCGGGGGAAAGAACATCTCTGGCTTTGAGTCCTGGTTCTTACTAAGCTGTATGTCCTGTATCTTCCTTAGCTTCATGCTTATGTAGAAATAACACCACTAGCTCCAAGGGACAAGAAGAGGATTAAAGGAGACCACATAAATCTTTAAGAACATGCCTAGCCTGTGGAAGGTTCTCAACAAATCCTATTTTCCTCCCTACTTAGGTTAAATGATTAGCCCTTGTTAAAAACTGTCCATTTTAGGGCCAAAGGCAGAAAAACACAAATTTCCCTAACCTGGTTATTCTAAAAAGGAATGTAAAGTAATGACTTGTTCATCAAAGGCCTGTCATCAAGGTTTACATGGAGGTTTGAGCAGCTGTTGGTCAACCCTGAGAATCAGAAAACTAGGGTGTGCTTGCTGGTAAGTTATGTGGCATCTGCACTTGGTGGCAGTCAGGTGTGACATGAAGCCACTTGAACTCACCGGGCAGAGTCCGCAGGGGGCCCGGACCAAACCTGTGGGTGGGATGATGGGATTGACTGCTCTGTACAGTTTCATGTGTCCATCCACACTGCCAACTGTGCCTTCTTTTGCAGCAATGATAGTCATCTCCACTTTCCCATCATAAATGAGTGTATTTAAGATAGTTTCAATGTCCTCCATGGACAATTCTACCTGAAAAGGGGATACATTAGAAAGGACACAGAAGGCACAAGAAGACATCCTATTGGAGGGTGTTTAAACGGTAAAGGGTTGCAGTTCTGCCATGAATGGGGAAGTACTGTGCTGATGAGCAATTTAAAGCACAGAGCTGAACAACAGCCCAAGTTAGCACGAAGCACAGAACTCTAGCCTCATGCTGAATTTGATACTTTCTATGTTTCTACCCTCTTATGTAAAATCTGGAAGTCTTGTAACATTTCCTTAGCAAGAACTTGATGGGGATTTATAAAATGTTCAAGCAGAAAGTTATTTTAGATATCAAATAGTCCAAATTCCTAGTTTTTGTAAGTGAGAAATCTGTGGGGTACCTGGGTGGCTCAGTCTGTTAAGCGTCTGACTTTGGTTCAGGTCATGATCTCATAGTTTGTGAGTTCAAGCCCCACATGGAGCTCCGTGCTTACAGCTCAGAGCCTGGAGCCTGCTTGGGATTCTGTGCCTCTCTCTCTGACCCTCCCCCACTCACGCTGTCTCTCTCTCTCAAAAATAAATAAACATTAAAAAATTTTAAATAAATGAGAAATCTGGGTTCTAGGAAATGAAAACGACTTGTCCAAATGGCCATTTCAATTTCTTCTCTGATTATGAAAAGCATCCAGCACTGTATCTTTACATATAGGTCTTCAAAAGAATACGATGATGACGCCACTCACCTCTTAGAAGTGGGACAATACCAATACATGACAACTGATGTGATGGCTGAGGTTTGGCACTTATGTTGAAATGTCCCTGAGAAAGTCAAGGCCTTGTCAGAACAGACTTGAATTTTGGGAGTGCAGTGCACTGCCAGGCTCTACGCTGCTGCTCTATATGCCAAGCTTAGGTACATATAGATCACACAGTGCCTGATGACAGGACGGTCACCTTTGTCTAAATGGCTTAGGACAGTGCTTTCTCAAAGTGGATTCTGCACAGTATTCACAGGTATCACCTGAAAAAAGGGCCTGGGTCAAATATGTTTAGAATACATTGTAAACTATACCCCTGTGAGTATCTTCAAAAAAAATAAATGAAGGGGCGCCTGGGTGGCTCAGTCGGTTGAGCTTCTGACTTCATCTTAGGTCATGATCTCATGGCTGGTGAGTTCAAGCCCTGCATTGGGCTCTGTGCTGAAAGCTCAGAGCCTGGAGCCTGCTTTCGATTCTGTGTCTTCCTCTCTCTCAGCTCCTCCCCCACTCATGATCTGTGTCTCTATCAAAAATAAACATTAAAAAAATTTTTTTTAAATAAATAAGATGAAAATTAAAAACCTAAGCTCTCACCTTACTGATCCCCAATTCACAGATGTACTTCCACACTTCATGTGATGAGGCAAATGAACTATTTCTTTGTATCATTGGATTCTGTTTGCTTTCTCGTGCTGTTTCTGCCTATAAGGGTAGAAGCACAAATCTCAGCAAGAACGCTGCTGTTTTCTGAATACAATTTATATAGTGTGAAAATCAGCAGAATATACTCTTTAATCTACCAACTTGAACATTTTCAAGTCCTATAAAATACAATAAAAACTTCTTAAAAAAGATTTGCAGTGATGTGTCCTCAGTTATGCCTCACCTTGGTTTGTAGAAATTTAAAACACTGTTGGTTAAGCACCTCTACAAATTCTGATTCAAAATCCTGGTCACTGTACCAGGCTCCACCAGTCACAGACCGGTCCGGCTGCAGGTTATAAAGCATATATACTTTCTTTTTTGAGGCCTAGGAAGAAACATGCACAGTAGATGTGGTTGTAAGATAAATAAGTCTTCTGAAACGAAGATAAAAACTATTTTAGAGCAGTTATAGATTTACACAATTATTGTAAAGATGGTACATTTACCTTGTGCTCAGTTTTCCCTCTTATCAACATCTTACATATTAGTAGTGTACAGTTATTACAATTAATGAACCAATATTGATACATCATTATTACCTAAAGTCTATACTTTACTGAGATTTCCTTAGTTTTCCCCTAATGTCCCTTTTCTGAGTCAAGAACCTATTCCGGATGCTGCACTACATTTACTGGTCGTTTCCTTGGCAAGTTCTGGTTGTGACAGCTTCTCAGACTTGCCTTGTTTTTGAGAACTTGCCAGTTTTGAGACTTACTGGTTGGGTATTCTGTAAGACGCCCCTTGACTGGGATTTGTCTGATGTTTTTCTCAGGACTAGACTGGGGAAAAGACCACACAGTCTTTCTCACCACATCTGTCTCACCGCATCCCATCAAGGGTACTCAATCGTCACCAAGTGATGACTGATCACCATCACTAGGACATCTCGGTTAACCTTGATGTTAACCTTGATTGTGTGGCTTGAGGTAGCGTTTCTTTGTTTTCTCCACTGTAAACTTACTTTCTTCCCTAACTTTGCCATGTTTGGAAGGGTATCAGTATGCAGAGCCCACACTTAAGGAGTGGGAGTTACATTCTACTTCCTTGAGGGCAGAGCGTCTACCTAAATTACCTGGAACTCTTCTGCACAGGAGGTTTGTCTATTCTGCTTCTCTCCACACATGGGAAGATTGGTCATTTATTTACTTAAACATTTATATCAGTATGGACTCATGAATATTTTATACTTCATTAGATTTATTTTATACTTTGGGTTACAATCCAATACTACTTCAGTGTGAAACCTTGAAAACACTGTGTAAATGAAAGAAGCCTAACGCAAAAGACCACATTATAGAAAATGTCCACGAGAGACAGATCCACAGAGAAACTACATTAGTGGTTGTGAAGGCCTACGGGCAGGGAGGCAGGTGACTGACTGCTAGTGGGGTCAAATTTCACGGGTGATGAAAATGTCCTCAAATTACAACAGTGTGATGGTTGCACAACTTTGGCAATATACTAAAAACTACCAAATTGTACATTTTGAACAGATGAATTTTATGGCATGTCAATTTTATCTCAATAAAGCTGTTATTAAAAATAAAGGTGGAGAAGAAAGATTGGCAAAGTGAAGGTATGTGAACAGTATGTGGGGACTTTTATTATCTCTACTTTTGTAAAAATTAGAAATTATCCATTAAAAATGCAAAAGGGAGATAATGTTCTAAATTAGGGATTGGCAAGGCAAGAATACCATTTGGTAAATAAAATCTCTGATGCACATCGAGTTCTTATTTGCTGAAATCTGCGTTCAAGCAAACTTTAGGGGGATTCGTGGCTCTTGTACCTAAGTCAGTGCTGTCAGCAGCTGGTGTCCCTGATGCAGCCAGCTCTGGAGTGGAAGGCCCTGGAGGAGGTAATAGGGCTGGCATGGGATGAGGAGGAGAAATATCACGTACTGGAACAGACAGGGTGGAGATCTTTCTCTGACTTGTTTACTCCTGTATCCCAAGCACCACAAGAGTGCCTGGCACAGAGCAAACACACTACAGTTATTTGCTGAATGAGTAATCTAATCTGCCAGGATGAAGTAGGTTATCTTACACACTGGAAATCCAGGAAAAATGCTCATGATTCCAAAAATTCTTTACTGAAGAAAGCAAAGTGGTTTTAGCTTTAACAGTGGGTGAGACACAAAGAGTTAATTAGGCAGTGATAAGTCTAGGCGACATTTCCAAACCAATCCAACTTGAGCTAAATTTTGAGAAATCTTTTTGACCAGTAGTTTTAAATTGTGACACAGCTTAAAGAACAATTAAAATCTTGAAACGTACTTGGACCAAAACAAATACAGGGAACATTTGGGGGAAGAAAAGAGAAAACTACTCACTGCCACAGACTTAACAGCTTTGATAAGCTTTTTACTTTCCAAATTCTTTAGAATTTTGTTAATTTCTGTTAATGGCAGGTTACTTTTGTATCGGATATCTCTACTCCATATTCCTGTAAGAAAGTAAAATAAAATGAGTTCAACACCATAGGATGTGTGTTTACAGTCCTACTGCTGAATCTCATGCCAAAACTAGCAAATATGTATACATGCATATATTCCTAGAGCACAGCTATAGAGAAAACAGTGACTTAGAGGTAAGAATCTCAGATAACATAATAAAAATATATAAAATGGTAAGTTGTGTGCTCTATCCTCTAACCAGAAATTTCTTGGAATCCTAGTGTGGCACCTTTTTAAAAACAGGTGATAAAGATATTTTTTAATGCAAGAAAAGTCTTGAATATTACTGAATTAACTTATATTGTCTCTTCCATCCCCTCTTGCATTCCAACTTCTGTTCCCTACTATTTTTACCTTAGATTTGTATTTTTTTAAGTTTATTTATTATTTTTTGAGAGAGAGCACGAGTTGTGGGGGCAGAGAGAAAAAGGGAGTGGGGAGGGGATCTCAAGCGGGCTTGATCCCACAACCTTGGGATCATGACCTGAGCCAAAATCAAGAGTCAGACGCTTAACCGACTGAGCCATCCAGGCACCCCTACTTTAGATTGTATTTAGATTGTAACTTAAGTTTGGGCCAAGGTCAGTTGCCACTGTCAATGGAGAGCAAAAAATGCTTTATGTAATAAGCATCTGTGTGCCTACATACCCATTACTTATACGAAACTATATTTAGGAGATGAAAAATGGAAGATTGTGGTTCTCAAAGCCACCAAAAGCCCTGTGCAGGAAGCTATGGTTTCTCTTTACTTTTTTTAAATGCTTATTTATTTTTGAGAGACAGAGAGAGGGAGGGACGGAGAGAGAGGGAGACAAAGAATCCCAGGCAGGCTCTGGACTGTTAGCCCAGAGCCTGACATGGGGCTCGAACCCACAAACCGTGAGATCATGACCTGAGCCAAAGTTGGACACTTAACTGACTCAGTCACCTGCTGCCCCAGTTTCTCTTTTAAAGAAGGGTTGTATATGGAATTTTATATAAAACATGTTACCCTATTTTCTTCCCAGCACAGAGGCATAATGAGATAGGAAAAATTTTTTAAAATAGAGAATGGCTTTTTTCAGAAGTCTATTTTTTAAATATTAATTGAACTCCTAATAAATATAATAATGATATTCAAATCATATCATGGTCGATACACTGTTGAAACTAGTATCGGTGACTCAAATGAATCCTAAATTGTAATTATAGCAGTTTAGATACAATTCTGTAAGGGGGATAGAAAGAAATCTAATAGTTGCTGAGAGACCTTGGTCAGGCACTGCCACTTTGCACTAGATATCCCTCTGGTTTCTCCAAAAACTAGAGAGATGTTATTATTCATAATTTACAGATAAGATGAAGATGACGAAACATAGGCCTCCAAAGTTTAGAAAGTGAGAATGAAAAACAAACAAAAATAAAACAAAAACAAATCCTTAAGTTGTAAGGATCAGAATTCAGAAGTTCTTTTCCATCCCTGCCCGCAGCCACCTAGCTCCTACCCTCCCTGGAGGCAGCAACGGCATCACTTCTGGGTGTCCCTCTAGCATATGCATGTTACATGTTTAGGTCATATTTCCTCTTCTTTTAACATACATGGCAGCATTCTCTATACATAGATCTATACCTTGGGAAACCAGATCTCATTCCCTATTTCTGGTCCTAAAGACAAAGACCAGGAAGTTTCTTCCTGCTTCTTCCTTCACATGCTTACCTTTATTTCCTGCATCCTCTATGATTTGATATACTAGTTTTTCTTGGTTATCTGATCCTTTCATTTTACTGCAGGGGAACAAAGTAGAATTAAAAAGGCAAAGAGATACAGGATGATCTAATTATCTACATAACTACTTTAATGAATTAGCGGACAAGTTCATCACATTGACTTATTTACCAAAAGAAGGGCTTACCTTAAAAAGAATGAGACAGGGCTGTATGTACCAGAATGAAAAGATGTCCAAGATATAGTAAGTGAAAAAAACAAGTTGCAAAACAGTATGGATAGCATGATCCCATTTTTGTTAAAAAAAAAAAAAAAAGAAAAAAAAAGAAAAAAGAGATTATATATAGTATATAAATATATAATCATTTCTATATATTTATATATATACCTAGGAGAAAGGACATATACCAAATTATTAAGAGCAGTTATCTCTGAGAAATGGAACTCATGATAAGAGGCAGGAATGGTATGCAGGACAGATTTACATTATGCAATTCTATATTGACTTTCTTCCCCCAACATATAGATTATGTTTGTAATAATTAAAGTTTCTAAAAATAAAAAATTGGGTGCTTACCCAGCATTCTGAGAATCCTTTATTCTATACAGAAGGCCTGTATTGCTCCTTAAGAGATCCAACTGGCCCTAAAGTTTTTTTAACAGAAGATAACAATGAATTATTTTGGAGCTATTTTAAATCAGCCATAAATGTTTTATTTTTTAATTTTTTTAATTTTAACCTTAAAAAAATGTTTATTTATTCTTGAGGGAGAGATAAAGTGTGAGTGGGGGAGGGGCAGAGAGAAAGGGAGACACAGAATCTGAAGCAGGCTCCAGGCTCTGAGCTGTCAGCAAAGAGTCCAATGTGGGGCTTGAACTCACGAGCCATGAGACCATGACCTGGGCCAAAGTTGGACGCCAAACCGACTGAGCCACCCGGGTACCCCTAAATCAACCACAAATGTTAATGTATTCTTTAAAATTTTACACAAGCCAAAACATTCTGCCTTGCAGTTATTTGTTAGTTCCTCACTCGAGACTTCAGTCTTTGCCTGCCTATCACATGTAATATATTTTTGAAAACTTAGTGCTTTATGTCATTATTTTCCAAATTATTAATACCTAACAATTTCCTATATGCTAGTGTCCTGGCTTGGTTATATGACCAATGCGTAAAGAATTTTGAACAAGCAGCTTTAGAATAATAAGTAAAAATCCATATTCAAATTCAAATAAATTCAATCAGTATATGTAAAATAAACATAAACAACTAATTTATATAAAAAGTTCAAATAAAGGCTAACATGCAAAAATCTATAACATGATAATTAACTAAAATTTATAAAATAGTGACATTTACTGATTTGTGTGATTTCTATTGTATTACATGAAAATTAGAAAGGTCAACCAATGAATAAAAGATGCAATAGTTTTGGTTTTATAGAACAAATCAAAAGTAAAGCATGTCTGACATGCTTCTGAAACTCCTTGGGTATGAACTTTGGAGCACGCAGATGGCCAGATCACTGGACTTGTGGCAGTCTGGGGAATCCATGGCTGGGAGAGGCCCCATCCCCGTGCATTAAGACTGGGATGACACATGACATGGAAACAGGTTTACATACAGATGAACAGCAATAACCTCCCTCCCTGAACCCCATTAAGTATCAAAATCGAACCACAAAGTTCCATTTGCAGGTTGTTTAATTCAGCCTATGAACATTTCCTGAAAACCCATACTGTGATACATTTCTGCAGGGACCAACATGAATTCTAAAAGAGAATCACACAGCTAATGTCAATACTATCTCGTTGGCATCAACACAGAGGTAAGTTAAGGGTGGAATGGATGCTCAGAGAAGCAGCTTTGGCCCAACCTGGGGGTGGGGGGCGGGGGGTTCAGAGAAGCTTTCTGGGAGACAATAGCAGAGCTGAGTCCTGAAGTAGAATGAGGAGTTAATCTGTGAAGAAAGGGAAGAAGGGCCTTCTAACCAGTGAAGACAAAGGACCTGAGGCATGATGTGGCAGGGAACCAAAAACAATCTGTTCCCCTGAAACCTAACTTTTGAGGCAGAGTGGGTGAGGAAGGTAGGGGCTTGGTGTGATAAACCCAGGAGTGTGGACTCGAATCTGTAGTGTTGTGGGTGACAAATGACTTGGTCAGCTCTGTATTTAAGACAGATCAAGGGGCACCTGGGTGGCTCAGTCAGTTAAGCATCTGACTCTTGATCTCAGCTCAGGTCTTGATGTCAGAGTCGCAAGTTCAAGCCCCACATTGGGCTCTGTGCAGGGTGTGAAGCCTACTTAAAAGAAAGAAAAATCAGGCTGGCTACAGCAGCCTGGCAGATGGAGCCAAGAGAGCTAGTTAGAATATACTGTAATAGTCCAGGAGGAAGCCAAGAGTCTGACACATGCAGGACATGCAGGAATGGAAATGAGGGAACAAATCTGAGAGCTGTTTATGAGCTAAAATCAGCAACCCTTTGTGATTTACTAAAAATTATTCCCTTAAAAGTCATCATAGCTCCACCACTGCTTATAACCTGTAGACAACAGGTCTGGCAGTAGATGGGGATGTAGAGATGGAGACAGAGATGGAGGTACTGAGGAGGATTTTCAGACAGAAAGCAAAGGGCTAAAAGGGTAATCAGAGGACAAAAACAGCCTCTATTGCCACAACCTTCAACATCCCTTTCACTATCCCTCCTGGAGCTGAGTCCTTCACCGCGGTGAACTGATCAGAAATCACCAACAGTACTAAAAGAGGAGTGAGCAATTTGGCCCACTGCTCATTTTTATAAATAAGGTTTTACTGGAATGCAGCCATGCTCATGTGTTTATGACTGGTTCATGGCTACTTTCCTGCAGAGTTGAGTGGTTATGACAGAAACTACATGGCCTGCAAAGCCTACAATGCATACTATCTGGCACTTTATAGAAAAAGTCTTCCAGCCATTGAAAAGAGTAGTTAAAGGAACGTTCACCTGTCCTCAAATTTCCATATGAGTCCTTAGTGTAGAAATCTTTTACTCAATTTCTACTACAACCAAACTGAAATGCTTTCAAGACATGGGAGTTTTGATGATGGAGAAATGGAAGGAGAAATAGGCAGATCTGGAGGATGGGGTGGCACAAGGTGGGGTGTTTTGGGACATTAGGGGTCCAGAAGAAGAGAAGAGGTAAGAGCAGGTGGAAGGGGTTCACTGAAAAACCCCACTGCAGTGTGACTGGACTCATTCCTGCCCGCTGAAATGCTCAGAGTGAGGAGTGAGAGTGAGGGGTGAGACTGTGGAGACCGAAACCCTAAGAATCCAACTCTGTGCTAACCTGCAGAAAAACCAGATGGGGCATATTTCATAGGCAATGGCCCAACACCAACAGCAGGAAGCAAAGAGAAGGTGAGAGCAGACTAGGCCTATGTGCCCTGTGTATCACAATGACAATTAGGTTAACAAAGACAACAGTTAACACAGAATACATTTATTTCATTCATCTTGTAAAATGATGTGTAATTATATCTTTATTTCTTCTTTCCTCAGTTCAGGCAGTCTGAGCTGTTTCCTGGTTTGGCGTCTTAACCTAACACACTTTTGAATGGTTTGACATCTACATAACAGAAAGTAATGACAGTCCTAACACATAAGTAATTACATCAACTAGTTGAATTTGTCTTACCATGGACAGCAGTCTATTGATGGCCACTGCCCGCTGCTGGGCTTCTATATGAGGCATTTCATTCTGAATTACTTGGTCTGTGATTCCATGAGGGAACTGGTGACATAATTCTATAATCCTAGGAACAAAGGCAATAATGATATTATTCATGTTTTGACCTATTTCAAGAGGCAGCGGGAGAAAAATACAAGCAGAGCAGTTTGAAATTGTAATTTTTTTCATTTGGCAGATGATCTAGATTTCTATGATGATTGTGAATCAAAGCATCTTAGAAATTGAGGAAGATAAAGATAAAATGTGTACATTATTATTATTATTATTATTATTTAAGGGAGTGTTTCTTTCCTAATATGAACTTTAAATTATAACAAAACTCAAAAGAAAACACAAACAAAATATGTTAAATCTGAGGTTTCAATTTTCTCAGACAGAACAACTATGACAAAATTAATATGCAGTGCGTTGGGCAGTCATAGTCTGCAGGGAGACAAATCAGATACGACTGGCGGGAAGACAAAATTTGTTATGCCAATTAACCACAATTGGGCCTGCTTTTGGAATTATCTATACCAAACAAAAATCAACCCAACTATCCACCTTGTCATAAAATCATCGTACGTGTTTTCATATGTTTGCGAAAGTCAAGGTCTTTAAAACTATGTGGTAACCTAAAAATATAAAATTAGGAGAGGCTTTAGGTGGCCTAAAATCTTGACTTAAATACTGCATGGAAACTATTTGGCTTAATGGTGCTTCAAAAATCCAAACTGCACCCTAACTTTGCCCAAACGTTCTGTTGTGAGAGTTCCCTTAGCGACAAGTGCGATCCTGGATCAGAGTATGTATACACAAGCCCTGGATCAGAGTATGTATACACAAGTACTACGCAAAAAACGCTGAGTCCTCTCTGGGCTTCGATCACCTTAACGTAGGAAGAAAGCACATCATCACAACTTTCCGAACAGCACCGGGGCAAGCTCAGATACATAAAGTTGCAAAATGTCAAACTCGCCCAGAACTTCCTAAGAAGTCTGTGGTCCACGGATGGGAGGGAGGCGCCAAACCCCTCGATCTCCTTCCTTCGCACGAGGGTATCTACCAAGGGTCCCCGTAGAAGGGGTCCGCCTGCCCAAACGACCGGCCGCCTGAGGGGGGGCTCCAGATCGGGGAAGGAGCCTCACTCACTGGTTTACCTGTTTTCTATTTCGACGGGATCCGCGTCGGGTGGCTGCACCTTCACCTTCACCTCAGCCATCACTGCCCAGTTCCCGGCCCCCTGTGGGAAGAGATGCTCGGAGTCGCCGGCTACCCAGCTGGAGAACTGGAAAACCGGTGAAAGATCGTGCCCGGCTTGGGCAAGGGGCCTTCTTCCTCGTGTCGCAGCCGGTCCTTAATTGTTCTGTCGGCTTGAGGTGGCCAAGCCACGCCTGATCCGCATGTCTTGCCTTCACCGCTACATTTTATTTTTGTTTTCCACAAGGTCAATGCCTGTCGTACCAACGAGCCTAGTTCCTTCATTATGTGTTGGGATGCAACCTCTGAGCACTTTCCAATCTCTGTGAAGGCATATTCTCAGAGACCTGCAGTGAAGCCTTTAGGAAAGGCGCGCGAGACGGGTACTAGTCTCCCGGCGAAGCGGCAGGGGCGGGGCTGGTTGCTAGGAAGTCAGTTTCCGCCAATCACCTGTCCAGCTCTCAGTGGGAGGGGCGCGGCTCCGCAGCGTCTGTGGAAACCCGGGAGGCTGCAGAGGAGAGGGCAAGAGGCGGTGAGAGGTGGGTTCCCTGACTGCGGACAGTGGCGGTACCTCGGGGATCCCAATCCTGGTTCTGGTGGTCGGAGGAAGAGAGGGAACAGGAGGAGAAGGGCCTTCCTTTCTCCAGCCGAAAGGAAGCGGGCGTCCCTAATTGCCTCTGATGGACAGGGACGGGGACCGGAAGGGGTTCCAGATCCGGGAGGCGAGGGGGCGGTCTTGATGGAAGGATTTGATGGGTGAGGGGTGTTGTTGACCCTAAACTGCCATTTACCCAGCATGGTGGTCTACTTCTTGATCCTCTTAGCTTGGGGCCCACTGGCCGCCCCAGCCTCCCAAGGGTAGCTCCTACGTGCTGCGCGTGTTATTCCTTCTATCTATCTATCTACCTATCTATATCTATATCTATATCTATATTTATAATCTATCTATGAATATATTCCGTCCTATATAAATATATATATTTAATTAAAATTAAAATAGTTGAAAATTTAGTCCATATAGATATATCCTATAGATGTATATCTATAGGATATGTATATCTATTATATATATATATGTATATATAGGAGGCTATTACTCTAAAATAGCCTGTAGAGGGTATTACTATAAAATCGGTATCTGCAATTTACATTTGTAGCCCTTGACCTGGAAATATCCAACCAGGCATTAAATTCACTTCTTAAATTTAGTTATCCAAGTTTTGGGAATATAGTCTGTGACAAAATTCAAGCCACAAGCTGTTCAGAGCAGCATTATTTAGAATTACCAACCAAAGCTAAGAAGAAACTAGTAATAGCCTAAATGCCCAAGCACAGAATGCTAAGATTATATAAGTATATGGAAAACTGTAAATAATAGAGTGAGAGTGCAAGAAATATACTATAAAAATGTAATGAACATATAGATTATAACTAACCAAGACTATGAATCCATAACCATTGAAATTTAAGGGGCGCCTGGGTCGCTCAATCTTTAATGCCCCACCCTGAGTTCTGCTCAGGTCATGATCTCAGGGTCATGGGATGAAGCCCAGCATTGGGTTCTGTGCTGAGCATGGAACCTGCTTAAGATTTCTCTCTCTCTCTCTCTCTCTCTCTCTCTCTCTCTTTCTCTTTCTCCCTCTCCCTCAACCTCTTTCTAAAAAGAAAAATCATTGAAATTTGAAAAGGCCACATAGAGATATAAATGGTTGTTATATTACATAAGAGTTGTTTTTCCCCCTGTATATCCTTTATGTATTAAGAATCATTCTCCCTCCCTCAGAAAAAGATCAGTAAGGGCTACATACTTGTACTTAACTGTTTATATACTGTATAACAGACAGAGTGGAGACTTTTTTTAAGTTTATTTATTTTGAGAGAGAGAGAGAGAGAGAGAGAGAGAGAGAACATGAGCAGGAGAGGGGCAGAGAAGGAGAGAGAGAATCCCAGTGAGGCTCCACGCTAACAGCTTGGAGCCGGATCTCACCAATGATGAGATCATTACCTGAGCAGAAATTAAGAGTCAGACACATAACCAACTGAGCCACCCAGGTGCTCCTAGAGTGGGAGACTTTTTGTTTATTGCTCACTGTTTATATCTGTTCCAGCTTCCTTTCAGATGAGACATGATATTCTGCCATCCTTCTAAAATTTCTTTGCAGCTTTCAAATGCAAGAACCACTTGGTAACAACAGCAGGGTCTTGAACGTGGAGCTTCCCCAAGGAAGTTGGCTCTAAATTAACATTTCATGCTACATACAGAGTTACTCTGTTCGTCTTGTGTGATGACTTGCCCTGAATGCCAAGAGAGGAGGCACATTAATAAGAGGCAGGAAAGGGTGATAATGATCTAGGGGGAGCTCAGATCAGATCATTAGTCTGTTCTGATGTACGGTAGTCTCCCTTTGTCTGCAGTTGTACTTTTCATGGTTTCTTATGTGCAGTCAACTGGGGCCTGGATGCAGATGAACCTTTTTCTGATGGCAGAAGGTCAGTAGTAGCCTAACACCACATCACAGTGCATATGTCACTCATCTCACCTCATCTCATCATGTAGGCGCTTTATCATCTCACATCGTCACAAGAAAGGTGAGTACAGTACAATAAAGTATTTTGAGAGAGACCACATTCACATAACTTTTATTACAGTATGTTGTTGTAGTTGTTCTATCTTATTACTGTGGTAGTTAATCTCTTACTGTGCCTAATTTATAAATTAAACTTTATCTTAGGTATGTATAAATAGGAAAAAACAGCATACATAGGGTTTGGCACTATTCACGGTATCAGGCATCCACTGGGGGTCTTGAACATTTCCCCCATGGATAAGGGAGGGACTACTGTATTCGTTTAATTTGTTCATTTAAAATAACTCCATTCCCCTATCCCATTTGTTCGTGCTCTTTTCCCAGAAGTGAGGTAAGTATTTAGATAGTTAAAATCCCACACAAGAACCTCAACAGAAAAAATACATCTAAAACAATAATCGTTGGAATTAAAAATAAAATAATATTTTTAGGTTGTATTCTCTTTAGTTTTTACTAGTCATGCTGTATTTAAACAAAGTGCTTCTCTTCAACTTTTGTATTCAAATGTAGGTGCCCTATTGGAATTTATTTTCATCCCCTTTTTTTAATGTAAGGAGAGAAAATGACTGCTGGTTCAGTGTGTGTCCCTCAGATCATACCGTTGCGAGTGCCTCCGCCTGGAAAAGCCAACCATGAAATTGATAACAATACACTTTTGGAAATGAAATCAGGTAAGAATCGAATGTACTTGAAATCACGTAAAATAACATTGCCATATTCCTTATGTTCATTTGGTTGTTGAATTCTCATGTTGCATGCTTTCTATAATTAGGACCTTGGGGATTTTGTACAAGTTCCAAAAGTTGCGATAGTGTTGCACTTGGTGGTTTATGGAGTTGTATATATTTAAATTAAAATGGTTAGCTTTGGGACACCTGGGTGGCTCAGTTGGTTGCGTGTCCGACTCTTGATTTCAGCTCAGGTCATGATCTCATAGTTCTTGGGGCCAAGCCCCACGTCAGGCTCTGTGCTGGCAGCGTGGAGCCTGCTTGGGATTCTCTCTCTTCCTCTCTCTCTCTCTCTGCCCCTCCCCCTGCTTGCACATGCATGCTATCTCTCTCTCTCTCTCTCTCTCTCAAAACAAACAAATATTTAAAAACAAACAAGTAAAATGGTTAGCTTTGACCAACCTTTCATTTGTATCAGTACACAGTTGCAACAATGTCTTGACTCACATTAGCCAAAGATGTCCAGGCTCTTCTCCAGACCTCCTTAGGATCTCATTATTTTTCTGGGACAATAAATTTGATCTACTAACACAGGTTTTGCAGTGAGGCATATTGGAGATTAAATCCTGACTTTGACAACTTCTAGTGATACAATACTTAGCCTTTCTGAGTCTCCGTTTTTTCATTGTTAGATAGTGAGAATATTATCTGCCATTTAGAGTTGACATGTTATGTGAGGCACAGAGGGTCTGGCATATTAGCAATGCCAAAATAAATCATAACTATTATTACAGAAAGAAAGCAGTGAATACATTTCCTGGTAATGACAGGAACATATATGTATATATATATATATGCATATACAGGTACTCATATATATCTACATATATATTTATGTACATAGGTATATAATTAACATAAGGAGAAGTTAAAGCTATGTTTTTAATTTGAGAGAGAGAGAGCACATGACGGGGGAGAGGGGCAGAGAGAGAGAGAGAGAATCTTAAGCAGGCACCATGCTCAGCACAGAGCCCAGCATGGGGCTCGATCCACAACCCTGTGATCACAACCCAAGCCAAAACCAAGAGTCAGATGCTCAACCAATTGAGACACCCAGATGTCTCTTTCTGCTGCTTCTTCTTTTTTTTTTTTTTTTAAAGTAATCTCTGTGCCCGATGTGGGGCTTGAACTCACCACCCTGAGATCAAGAGTTGCATTCTGGGGCTCCTGGGGATTCTCTCTCTCTCTCTTTCTCTTTCTCTCTGCCCCACCCCCACTCATGCCTACATGCTCTCACTCTCTCTCAAAATAAATAAACATAAAAAAAAAAAAAGATTTGCATGCTCTACCAATGAAGCCAGCCAGGTGCCCTGGGAAAGTTTTATAGATAAAACATATAAATAAATACTTGTTTTAAAAGGTTTTGAAATTCCAATTATATATTTCAATAAATAATGTGTAAAAACTATCTGTATTTTATGGTGACTCCTGTACTTCCTAGACAAATTCCAACTAAGAAGATTTTATAATATACTACATCTCCCTTTATCTTTTTTTTTAATGTTTATTTTTGAGAGAGAGATAGAGTGCAAGTGGGGGTGGGGCAAAGAGGGAGACACAGAATCCAAAGGAAGCTCCAGGCTCTGAGCTCTCAGCGGAGAGCCCGACATGGGGCTCGAGCTCACAAACCTTGAGATTATGACCTGTGTGGAAGTCAGACGCTTAACTGACTGAGCCACCCAGGTGCCCCTACATTTCCCTTTATCTTAAAAGCTAGTATTATTTTTAAAAATTCTCAAGCTTAAATACAGGTTTTTAAAAAGTTTATTTATTTATTTTGAGAAAGAGAGTGAGCGAAAGAGAGGGAGAGCGAGAGAGTGAGAGTGGGAGTAGGGGAGGGGCAGAGAGACAGGGAGAGAATCCCAAGCAGGCTCCATGCTGTCTGTGCCAGAGCCCAATGAGGGGCTAGATCTCACAAGCCATGAGATCATGACCTGAGCCAAGATCAAGAGTCCACCGCTTAACCACCTGAGCCACCTAAGGGCCCCCAAAATACGAACTTTAATAAATGTGCCCATAGCACTTGGGAAAAGGTGGATGATTATTGACAAATGATGATATGAGTGATAGAGGATCCAAATTCCCTAATATTTAAAATGTTTAATAAATAAAGAGGTTTTACAATTTAATAACAAAAAGAATAATAACTTATTAGAAAAGTGGGCAAAAGATGTGAAAGGACATTTTATAGGAAAGGAAATATAAATGTCTTTTAAACATACAGGAATGTGCTTCTATCCATCCCTTTCCCTATTTGCTAAGCAGACCCTATCCTCTGCTTTATTTACTCTGTTGGATTTAATCACCCCTTGATATCATGTGTATACTTGTTTGTGTGTCTTTCCTAAAACAGAGGCTCCGTGAGAGCAGGGGACTTTGGTCACTGGTTATCGTCCATCACCACACAGCTACAATTTTTTTTTTCTTGTGGTGAGAATGTTCAAGATCTCCTTTCTTAGTAACTGTTTTTGATCTTTTGAACTTTGAATTCTATAAATGTATTATTACCTTTAAAATTTTTCTAAGAAGTGTAGGAATCATTTACCAAGTCCAAATAAAATATAACAATAGCATTTCTGAAGCAATGCTCAAAAAATAAAAAAATCAGCTTCTGCTTTCTAAATGGGTATTGTGGTCTTAAAACCGAGCCCTACTCTATTTGTATATTGGAATGGCACATAGCAAAGAGATTCAAGGGCATGGGCTATGGATCCAATGTAGCCAAAGTGAAACCACAACTCTGCTGTTATTGGATGACTTTCTTAACCCCCCTGGGACTCAGTTTCCCCATCTTTAAGTGAGTATAAAATGGGACCTGTCACATAGGGTTAGTTGTACACATGCAATGAGCTAATTCTTAGAAAGCACAGTGCCTGGCACAGAGAAACAAATCAATTATTGTTAGTTATTCACGCCTATAATATATTAAAAAATCTCATTAATTAACTGACCCACAGGCATTATTCAACAACTTCCCTACTTTTGTGTTAATTACAGTTACCCTGTTTTGGGTTTTTCAGACACCCCAGATGTCAACATATATTATACGCTGGATGGCAGCAAACCTGAATTTCTAAAGAGAATTGGTTATGGTGAAAACAATACATTTAAGTATACGAAGCCTATTACTCTGCCTGATGGAAAAATACAAGTTAAAGCTATTGCAGTCTCTAAGTAAGTTAAGAGCATGGTGATTAAAATAACTGGTAATATAATGACATTATGTTTTAATTTTATTTATTTCTTCCTGTGAGAATAAGTGTTATATTAGAAGGGCACTAAAGAGAAAGGTATTTTAATTTCAACATATGTCTATAACTTTTGTGTTTCATTTGTCTTTTACTGAGATATACTGTAAAGTGCACAAATCACGAGAGTACAGCTAGGTGAGGTGCTATGTATATTAATGTATATTAACACTGTTTTTATTTTCTTTTATAAATTATCTTTTATGTTTATTTTTATTTTTGAGAGAGAGACAGAGACAGAGCATGAGTGGGGGAGGGGCAGAGAGAGAGAGGGAGACACAGAATCTGAAGCAGGCTCCAGGCTCTGAGCTGTCAGCACAGAGCGTGTCGCGGGGCTCGAACTCAGGAATCACGAGATCATGACCTGAGCCGAATTGGAGCTTAACCGACTGATCCATGTTGGCGCCCCAACACTGTTTTTTATTTTCAATTCCACATTGGGATTTTGGGAAGGAAGAGCCTTTTCAGGGTTTGGGACCTTTGGAGTGGTTCATTGGGCTTTGAAGAAAATACTGTTTTTAGTGGATAGTTCTTTTATTCCATAGGACACAGCCTACAACCACCACCATTATTCTCTATTTTATTTTGTATTGACTTAATTGGCCTTCATGGTGACTGCCATTTTAATCTCTTGGACATTAGCTCCTTTATCCCTTTCTTTGTCCTTTCTTTCCTACTCAAGGACTTTTTCTAATTTTCAAATACAGAAACACCACCTAATTTGGAAACTGTGTGTTGTAGAGAAAAAAAACCCTCAAATGCTTTGCAAGTCTGTGTGTCTGTGATAGAAGAATTATACTGCACAGCAAGACAGGTTTAGCCACATTTTTGAAACACTTTTAAAAGCCCCAAAACAATACCTGAATTTGTGCAGGTACTTTAAAAAGTCTCTCCAGGCTCCCCCTGGTGGCTGAGCTACTGCATGGCTTTTGGAGAGCTACAAATTATACACAGATGATGGCTTTGGCATTTGGAAATTTAAAAAATAATACAATAAAAACAAAACAAAAACCCTCATATGCATTATTATTCTTTATTAAAGATTAGGAAAAACGGATTTTTTCACTTGCCAAACCACTCTGTCAAAACAAGTCATTTCAATTATCATTAAAAACTTAACAAGCAGGGGCATCTGGGTCACTCAGTCAGTTAAGTATCTGACTCTTGGTTTTGGCTCATGTCACGATCTTGAGGTTTGTAGGACTGAGTCCCATGTCAGGCTCTGCACTATCGGCACAGAACCTGCTTGGGATTATCTCTCTGCCCCTCCCCCACTCACACTCTTTCTCTCCCTCTCTCTCAAAATAAATAAACATTTTAAAAAATTAACAAGCAAAAAAAAAACAGAAGAAAAAAAGAAAAAATTAACAAGCAAAATACTCTGATGCCTAATGCTGTAAGGCAGCCCCCTTTATAAGTTACAGGTAGTGACATGAAGTAGTAATTACTATGTAATTCAGAGGAATTAATACAGCTTCCAAAAGAGTGTAAAATAGGGTCATTCTTTATGCCTCTCCCCATCTTGCTCTGTGCCCACTTTGCCATCTGTTCTGAAAGCACTGTTAGTATATCAGGTGTGCTCAGCTCAGGGAAGGTATTTATACAAAAATGATTTTGAGTCTTCAAGACAGAAAAGAAATTATACTGCTTCATCTAAGCAGAGCCTGATGTACCTCGCCTTTTTCTAGGTACTTAAGGTAATTAATTTCTTAATAAGGAGAAAAGGATTTTAAATGAGAGTATTAACAATTAAAGGCCACTAACATGTTAAGAGGAAAAATTATGGGGGTGCCTGGGTGGCTCAGTCAGTTAAGAGTTTGACTATGACTCAGGTCATGATCTCGCGGTCCGTGGGTTCGAGCCCTGTGTCAGGCTCTGTGCTGACAGCTCAGAGCCTGGAGCCTGCTTCGGATTCTGTGTCTCCCTCTCTTTCTGCCCCTCCCTTGCTCATTCTCTCTCTCTCTCTCAAAAATAAATTTAAAAAAAGGGAAAAATTATGATCATGAAGTTTTGAGTGATATGGGAAAATATTTACAATGTAAGTGAAAACGAATTAGAGTATAAGAGTGCACTATAGCATTTTGACACTGTTTAGAACTGCATCGGGACAGAACTGGAGAAGGGAAATGAGCTTAGTGAGCAGTAGGCAAGGAGGGCTCATTGCATGGAGGCAGCCGTCTCCTCCTTCCTTGAGCCAGACTGCCAGGGACACCGTGGATGTCTCTGTTTCAAAGGGGTCAGGTTGAGGGGCAGCCCCAGTCCCTTTCTGTCCCAGCTCAGTTTGCAAACAGCACTGACATGTAATTCTTCTCTACTGTAAGCTTTCTGTTTAGTTTGCTTCTCATGATTAAGTCATTTGAAAACGAACACACAAGCCACACGTTAGCATTCATTGCCTCTGGTGATTCAGTCCCTTTTTATGTTGTTGTTCTTGATCATTTTTATAGCTTCCAAATTTAACGGTGAGCACTGCTTCTATAATATACAGAAATAACACAGAATCTCCAAAACCATCATGGGACCGGTGCTTCTGCAGCTCGGCTGCTGATTCAATTGGCTATTGCTGTATAACAAACCACCCTCACACTTAGTGGTCTTAGAAGAACCATCATTTGTTTGCTCATTATTCCGTAGGTCAGCATTTTGGTGTGCATTCAGCCGGGAAGTTGTTCTGCTGGCCTTGCCTGAGGTCACTGACATGGCTGCAGTAATTTTGGTCTCACCTTGAGCCGGGTAGTCTAAGAAAGCTTGAGTCACGTTTCTGGTGGTTGATGCAAGTGGTTGACTGAGCCTTGTGTCTCCAGTTGGGTAACATGAGTTCTTTTCACTCAGTTCTGAAAACTGTAAGAAAAGGGGCAAGCCCTAATGCGCAGATGTTTTTCTAGTATCTGTTTGTGTCATATTTGTTAATGTTTCATTGACTAAAGTAAGTCACGTGGCAACACTCAAAGTCAATGTGTGAGGGGATTTTACAAGGGCACTAGGGCATGCAGATAGATAAGGCATAATGTCTCAGGGACTATTGTGACAGTCTACCACAGGTTCCCATCAGAATCACCCAGGGAGCTTTGTAGAATCTCCATGCCCAGGTCACACACTCCAGACCAACTAAATAACAATCTCTTGGGGGTGAGACCCAGGCATCAGTATTTTTAAAGTTTCCTGATGATTCTAATATGCAACCTAGGGTGGCAACCGACACATTAATGGGGAAAAATGTTTCCATTTAGAGAGATTTGACCAATATAACTTTTTTGAAATATAGTAGACCTTGGATTGTGAGTAACTTGTTCTGCCTATGTTCCGTAAGACAAGCAAACATTTCTAATAAATTTTAACTTTACAAATGAGTGATGTCTTGCAATACAAGTAGTGTGTGATGCTGAATGTCACATGATCACAACTGAGCTAATGATTCTTGAAATTCACTTTGATATACAAGTGATTTGGATTACAAGCATGTTTCCAGAATGAATTATGCTCACAAACCAAAGTTTTACATATATGCTATGTATATATGACACACACACATATTTATATATTTAATTGTTATCTATTTTTGACAGGGAGAGAGAGAGAGTGTGCACGTGGTGAAGGGGCCGGGGGTAGACAGAGGATCTGAGGTGGGCTCTGCACTGACAGCAGAGAGCCCGATGTAGGGCTCGAGCTCACAAACCATGAGATCATGACCTGAGCCAAAGTTGGAGGCCTAACCAACTGAGCTACCCAGGCACCCCTGAAATATATATATATATATATATATATAATTTTTTTTTTATTTTTGAGAAGGGGGAGGGGCAAAGAGAAAGGGGGACAGAGGATCCAAAGCAACCTCTGTACTGACAGCAGAAAGCCTGAGCCAGGGCTTGAACCCACAAACCATGAGATCATGACTTGAGCTGAAGTTGGACACTCAACCACTGAGCCACCCAAGTACCTATGAAATATGTTTTTATTAAAGTGTGATATCCTAGAATAAAATAAAAGGACATGTGTGCTTTCATGTGTACATATATATGTACATGAATTTTCACATCAGAGCATGGTCAATAAAGAACACAGGTGAACAGGAGGGGCTGGGAGCTTGGGGACATTTTAGCAAGCAGGTGTGCATTTTAGGTTTTTAGTTTTATTTGTTTGTTTGAGAGAGAGAGAGGAGGAGGAGGGGGAAGAGAGAGAGAGAGAGAGAGAGAGAGAGAGAATCCCAAGCAAGCTCTGCGCTGTCAGCACAGAGCCTGACAGGGGGCTGGAACTGACGAACTGTGAGATCATGACCTGAGCTGTAATCAAGAGACAGACACTTAATCGACTGAGCCACCCACGTGCCCCTGTCTTGCTTCTTTAAAAGCCACCTTTATGGTCAGGAAATTCCTGTCTTTGATATCATCATTGTTTTGAGAATGACCTTGGGTGGTTGTCCCTTCTTTGTCAGTTACCTTATATGGTGGTTAAGATAAATGGAGCTGTGCCGAGGTAAAATTTGTCTTGAACTGAAGGTACTTAGTTGGGGGAGTCAGTCTCCTGAGAAAAAACATTTTTCTTCCATGGGGGACTTGCCAGTTTTACAACAGTGGAATAAAGTACACTCATTGGCAGGTTTCCGGGGCATGTCATGGTCATCCCTCTGCAGCCCCATGCAGTATATAACATGTGGAGGAAAGATCCAGATGTCATCTCTATAGGCAGCAACAAAGGCAAGAAGAACACTGCTTTGAGAGAGGTAGTTTGGAGAGTGGGACAGACGATGGAGTTTGTTGACCTTCAGGTCTGGACTTTAATCCCAGTTCTCTTGCTCCTCTTTGTGTGACCTTGACTAAGTTATGTGGCCTTCTGATTCTCAGTGTCCTCATTTGTTAAGTGATGTTAATAAGACTTCATTGACAGCCATGGTGAAGATCAGAGGCAACACACTTAGTACACACTTGGCATTGTACCTGTAGTGGCTGTTATTGTTGTTTGTTATTATTCAGATTCTTAACAAAGGGCTAACAGATTGCTGTTGTGTGACCCAACTCTGAAGGCATGCCTCTGTATTTGAAAAATCTCTGCCTGCCCGGATAAGTGGTTTCCACTTAACCCCATCACGTTCCTAAACCAGAGGTTCTCAGTTGGGCATAATTTGACCCCAAAGGGGGCATTTGGTAATGTCTGGAAGCATTTTTGGTTGTCACATCTGGAAGTGGGAGTGCACTTGTGGCATCTGATGGGTGAAGGTCAAGGATGTTGCTAACCATGTTACGCACAGAACAGCCTCCTACAACAAAGAGTTATCTAGCCTAAAGTTTCAGTAGTTCTCGGTAGATTGAGAAAACCTGACCTGGACAAGTTGTGTGAGAATGAGTAATTCTGCTGTTTTATTGAGAGGATAATAATCTTTGTGCGGATAGAGCTACATGTAACTTCTTTTTATGTCGAATGTACCTTATATTACTCTTCCTCAGATACATATTTAAGGCCTATGATTTCAATCCTAGAAAAAATTTATGTGTATTCAAATAAGATTTGGGCTGAGTAGGATTTATAGCTTCAACCCCAAACCTAAGCCTTTTTTGATATACAATCAGGAAATCCTTCTGCTTAGCAGACATTTGAAGCTAGTTTCTGGGCTCCTTTTGGAGGGAACAAAGTCCATGGGTAAGAGCCCTGGCCAGGTCCGCATGGAAGGGGCCAGCTGCGGTGGAGACAACCTGTGTCTTCCAGTAGTAGAGCAAGTGGATGGAGGTCAGGCTTCTACTCAGAGTGATGGGGGGAGGGGGCTAGAAGCACACATTTCAGGGAGCCCTGCAGTTATCCAGGGTTTGAAGGATTCCTGGATGGAGATGTTTGTGGTGTTCCGGAAGTGTGCTAGCAAGGAGGATGACTGTATATTGGATGACAGACCTGAGACCAAAAATGAACATTTAGATGAGATGAATGTTGAGGTGAGTGAGTTGAGCAAGTGGGTTCATCTAAAAGATCATCCATATCTGCATCCAGAGTTCTGTATCTATAAAACTGGTTTTGTTATTAAGAACAAAACAAAACAAAACAATAAAACATGTGCTTCCCCAAAGTTTAGCCATCTATATATCACTCGAGCCAATGAACATGCAAATATCCACTGATCATATTATTTCTTAAATATTGTCTGTCACTCACTGATAGATAGTGGTGATTGACATGAATTGTGTATTTCTGATAATTTTTTTCTTCTAAAAATTAGGCTGAAACTTCTATATTGCTTAATGTTAAATATTTCTCAACTTGTTTGGAATGGACGTTTATGCATTTACAAATATTAATCAAAGAATTTAAAGCATTTTGGGACATGGATTTACTTAAAGCTTCAAAAAAATTTTTTTTAATTTATTGTGTGTGTGAGAGAGAGAGAGGGTTGGGGAGAGGCAGAAAGAGAGGGAGAGAGAGAATCACAAGTAGGCTCCACACTGTCAGTGTGGAGCCAAATACGAGGCTCAAACTCACAAACTGTGAGATCATGACCTGAGCTGAAGTCAGACACTTAACTGACTGAGCTACCCAGGTGCCCCTAACACTTTAAGATTTTTAAGAAATATAAAAAAACTGACTTGTAAGAGATCTGAGAAATTGCAAAAGAAAGGCTAATGAAACATATGAAATGTATCAGAGACCAATATGAAAATCAATAAACAAAGCAGACAAAGAACGTATAAGAAAGAGAATGAAAATGGAAAAAGAATGAAATGCCCGGATGGAATAGAATCCACACAGAATCACCTGTGTTCCAGTTGTGAGGTTTCAACACAAATTGGTGGGCATAAATATATATTTAAATATATTAAAACATATTAAATAAGTCTACCTCTCAGGGTCATGATGATGATCAGAGGCTGGTGGCTGTTGCCCAGTATCTGTATTTGCCTTCTTCTGGAATAATAGAACCCATGATTTTTAGCCAGACACACAGTTTCCTGGAAGAAAGATATTTTCCAATCCTCCTTGCAGCTGGCAAGAGCCATATCACCAGGTGTGGCCAATGGGATGTATGTGGAAGAGAGGTGTACAACTTCTGGATTGTGCCCTTAAAGGAGAAGAGGTGGGCTCCACTTCCTGCTGGCTGGAATGTGTATGTGGTCAGCCATTTTGGATCATGAAGGACAAGTTCAATGGCCTAGAGATGGAGCAACAAAATAGAAACTTGACACCATGCCCTCATCACCATGGCACCTCTGTACCAGCTCTGGGCTGATTACACTTTGTTGATTCTCTCTTGTTTAAGCCACTATTATTTTGATTTGGTGTTACAACAGCCAAGCCTATATCCCAATACACTAGGGACACAGCTCAAGCAAATGCCTACAGAGAACATGATCAAGGGTACAGGTGATCAAAAAAGCCTGACAATATCAAGTCATAATGAATATATGGAGAAACTGGAACCTTCAGATAATGCTGGTGGGAATGTAAAATGGAACAACCACAGTTTAGTGTTTCTAAAAAGCCAGATATACCACATGACTCAGCAATTGCCCTCTTATATATCCATTCAAGAGAAATAAAAACATGTCCACATGAAGACTGTTATGTGTCAGTCTCAGCCCATCAGTGACCAGTGTTGTGACTGAATTGGCCCTTGTGGATCTTTCTTTCCTTTTTTTAAAGTTTACTTATTTATTTTGAGAGAGAGAGAGCATGCAGCATGATTGTAAGCTGAGGAAGGGCAGAGAGAGAGGGAGAGAGAGAATCCCAAGCAACTGAACCAACTGGACCACCCTGGTGCCCCTTTGGGGTTCTTATCGTGATTGCAAGATGTCCTCACCAAGAACCATCAGGAAATTCTCGGAGACCAGTTCTTGGAAATTACATAGCATACCTGGGGCCACGCAGCAAAGTTGCCAGTAGAAAAACTGAGAGAGAATGCGTGGTCCTGGGGTTCTACTTTTATTGGGGTTGAGGGTGGGGGCCTAAAGCCTCTTGGGCTCACTCTTTTTTGGTGAATTTAAAACATAAGAGCCGGGGGCACCTGGATGGCTCTGTTGGTTAAGCATCCAACTTTGGCTCAGGTTATGATCTTGTGGTCCGTGAGTCCAGCCCCACTTTGGGCTCTGTGCTGACAGCTCAGAGCCTGAAGCCTGCTTCGGATTCTGTGTCTGCGTCCCTCTCTGTCCTTCCCCTGCTTGTGCGCTCTCTCTCTCTCTCTCTCTCTCTCTCTCTCTCTCTCAAAAAAAAAAAAAAACCCATAAAGCAGGAATTCCAAGCTCAGAAAGAGAAAAAACAAGTGGCTCAAATGATACTTATGGAAACCAACAAGATCTCTAAAATAAAGGAGCCTCAGGACCTGGGATTGGAGGATGTGGAGGGGTTAGGGGTGGTGGTGGCCTACTTCTTTATCAAGTGGTATGGCTGGCATTGTATTTATTCAAGATAACCTTCTTTGAAGTGGATCCCTTTTTGAAGTGGATCCCTTGACAATTAGAACTTATGTCAAGCATTTGTATTACAAAAAAGGGAAAACCTGTCAGGGCTGACACTACAAAAATTTATATGTGAATGCCCATTGCATTATTCATAACAACCCCCAACTGGGAAAAATCCAAATGACCATCAGGTGGGGAATGGTTAAACAAACTGTGATGCCTTCGTACAATGGAATACCATTCAATAATAAAACGAACAAACTACATGCAACTACAGAAAAAATAATTAAAAGAAGCCAGACATGTAAGACTATATTTGTGTGGTGAAATTCATTTTATTGTTTAAAAAAGTTTTTAATGATTATATATCTTGAGAGAGAGAGAGCATGAGCAGGGGACGAGCAGAGAGAGAGAGTGAGGGAAAGTATTCCAAGCAGGCTCCATGCTGGTGGCACAGAGCCCGATGTGGGGGTTGAACCCACAAACTGTGAGATGCTAACCTGAACTGAAACCAAGAGTCAGACGCTTAACCAACTGAGCCACCCAGGTACCACAGTGAAATTCATTTTAAATGTCTGAAAAAGGGAAAACTATAGAGACAGGAAGCAGATCAGTGGCTGCCTGGGGTAGGAGTTGGTAGCAAGGAGTAACTTCAAACAGGCACAAGGGTATTTTTGGGGAGTGATGGAAGTGTTCTAAAACCGGATTGTGGTGATGGATGCACAATTGTATAAATTTGCTAAATATCCTCAAACTGTGTACTTAAAATAGGTAAATTTTATGTCATGTAAATTATACCTCAGTAAAGCTGTTTTAAAAAATTAAGAGGAGCGCCTGGGTGGCTCTGTCAGTTGAGTGTCCGACTTTTGATTTTGGCTCAGGTCCGACTTTTGATTTGGCTCATGGGATTGAGCCCTGCGGCAGGCTGTGCACTGAGTGTGGAGCCTGCTTGAGATTCTTTCTCTCTCCTTCTGCCCATCTCCCCTACTTGCGCTTCCTCTCTCTCTTTCTAAAAAAATAAGAATAAAATAAAAAATTAAGAGTCTAGGCAAGCTGTTGGTTCTAAAGTACAGTCACCACCAGTTTTTAGTTATGGGCACCTTTACGTTGCTTTCTCATGGAACTTCTATTGTATCTGAGAGGAACACGATTAATTGTGAAATGTTATGAATAAATTGGAAAAATGCTAGTATGGAAGGAATTAAAATCGGCCAGAGCAGATGCTACCTTCAGCTGGAGGAAGGAAAATTCTCTTGACTCACATGGAATGGTAAATAGGTAACCCCATTCTTTGTTTTAGAATAGTTTGAGGTTTCAGCTATGAAATCTTATGGTGAGTGTGGCAGATAAATTTCCAAGAATGCAATAAACCATGCCTCCTACTGCAGCCCCTCTGCTTGAATCTGGGCTGGCCCTACGACTTACATCTGACCAATGAAATGCTTCAGAAATGATGTTAAGTCTAGATCAAAAGAAGTATTATAGTTTATGCTCTGGTACATAAACCCTGGGTGAAGCCACCCACCATGTAGGACATCTGATTTCCCTGAGCTGTCCATATTGTAAGGAAGTCCAAGCTAACCACAGGAAGAGGAGGGACAGGGAAACGGAGACAGATGGACACCGAGGCTGAGAAAGAAGACTGGCGAGCCCCCAGCTGTTCAGTATGCTAGCCCAGACTCTGAACATGAGGGAAGAAAGCATTTTATTTATTTATTTAAATTTTTAAAAAATGTTTATTTATTTTGGGGGGAGAGAGAGAGACAGAACACAAGCAGGGGAGGGGCAGAGAGAGAGGGAGACACAGAATCTGAAGCAGGCTCCAGGCCCTGAGCTGTCAGCACAGAGCCCGATGCGGGAGCTCAAACTCACAAACTGGAAGATCATGACCTGAGCCGAAGTCTGATGCTTAACTGACTGAGCCACCTTGGCACCCCAAAAAAGCATTTTAGACATCCAGCTGAGCTAATCTTTCAGTTCACTCCAGTCTAGCTGATATCTGACCACGTCTAGCTAATCTTTCAGTTCACTCCAGTCTAGCTGATATCCGACCATGACAAATGAGAGCTACCCAGCTGAGCCTGGCTAACCCACAGTTTGTATGTGAAGACAGTATGTTTCAGAGTGCTTTGTTATGTAGCAGTGGATAATCTAAATGAGAACAGGGTAAGGGAGGACTATAGAAAGTGTTTTGATTTCTCCAATTTAAAATATAATAACCTTAGTAGGGAGGCCAAGGAACTTTATAGCATTCTCTTAATTGTTAGCCATCTTTTCTTCGAAGCTTTGTGTAACACAGAGACCCTTTCTATTTTGAATAACTTTCAGGGACTGCAGACAGAGTGGCATTGTAACAAAGGTGTTTCAGGTGGGCTACGAACCACCAAATACAGTCTCTTCTGAAGGCAATGTTGAAAATATTCTCAAAGATTCTTCAAAGCAGGCAAGTAATGAACCTGTAACACTTTCCGATAGTCACCACATTCTTGGTTCCTTCTTTCTCAGCGATCCCATCTTCTCTTTCATTTTGTAACCTGTGCTCACATGTCCTTATAATTGAGGTCAGTAGCAGCCATTGCAAAGTGATTTTCCCCCTGTTGGTCAGTCCATCCTGCATGTGTTTCATCCTGCACATTAGACATTCCTACCCAGCATCACAGTTCATGGTCCAGGGTCTTCATTGACCCCCCGCTTACCTATTGAAGAAAGCAGAAACCTTTAGCCTGGCATCCCAAGTGATCAGTCTGTCTTCAGTCATCCTTTCTTGCTCTGTGACTCCCCTGTATATATGCCAGCCAAACGAGAGACTGTATGCTGTGGGCTACCACTGCTCCCCTAGCATCCAGGTCTTCTCCTGTTATATAGTGCTTTGAATATGTGATTACTTTGCCTGTTGCCTGTCTTCTCCATGTAGTGTAAATTCCAAGGTGGCATGTCTGCCAAGACAGAGCGTGTCTGCCATACTCATTGCCTTGCATAGAGGTGGGAGTGAGAAGGCAGTGAGTGTACATTTGTTGAATAGATACATCAGACTAGTAGAAACCCTCTGTGCTCTTAGCTGTCTGTTATGTTGAAATCTTCATCTCAGAAAAGCTCAAAGCCTCACCTCTCTGGAGAGTGAACTAGACTCATCTACAAGGATGTTTGAAACCTCAGTCCCTGGGGTGTGGGCATTGGTGAGATAGATCCAAGGGCCAGAGGATGGACTAAACCATGGGAAGGCAACCAGCCAATAAGTCTCAGTCATGGATATATTGATGTAGATGACTGGAAGTCTGTGAGGGACTCCCTTCCACCCAAGGATGGACCAGACCCCATAGAGGTGGCTGTGGGAGCAGAGCAGTGGTTGCAGGTATAGTGTGGGGCTCAAGTATGATCAGGGCAGGGGCATCCAGCCCAGCAGAGGCTGAGCCTACATGCATCAGCAGGTGATTAGGCTTGAATCAGGCATAAGGGACTGGGTTCACGGAGAAGAAAGTTCATGGAGAAGAGTATAAGGACTGTGTATGGGCAGGTAGTGTACTTAAGTCCTATCTTGGTTTGACCCCACCCTTTATTTGCCTCTTGGATCTGGTGGTCCCTTTGTTACTCCCCAGACTGCCATGATTGTAACATACTGCCTTCATGTCCTGCTGCTGGCTGCTGGTCTTGGCTGCCTGACTGCTGGGCCCTACCAACCAGACATGCTGTCAGCCAAGGGCCCAGATACAAAGCTGTGTGTTTCCAGAGTAAAGTGAAACAGAGGTTACTATGTAAAAACTACTGTAAACCCTTTCAAGTAAGAAGTACATGCTATGACACTGTCTCTACCTGGCAACTTTTAATTTTCACATTTTAAATGGGTATAATCAAGTGACTGACATGCAATCTCTTCATTCCTAGGAACTGAAAAATGGATTTGTTGGGTCAAAACTACAGAAGAAATGCAAGGATGCTGAAAATAAACAGGGTTGGAATGTTAACCTTAGAAAGTCTCCAGGTATGACACGGCAGGATGAAGGTAAGGTTTAGAATTGTAAAACACCAAACAGGTTCACTGCTGGTTTTCTTGTGTGCAGAAAGCTTAGAATAAGAAAGAGTGCAATAGAAAAGTAAGCTATAATCTGAGTCTTAGTGCCGTCCTCGCTAACAGTTTAAGACCAAGAGGATAATCAAGGAGTCCAACAAAGTGAAATTTATTGACCCGTTGCAACGAGGGAGACCACACCACAGAGGAACCATGGAGTGTCTCACCAAATAAAAGAAAAGACACAGTTAGAAGGTTAGCGGGACAGGTGGAGTTTGGGAAGCAGAATTTTGAAAGACTTGAAGCAACACAGGGCTGGGTGTAAAGTGCTCACTATCAAGTATGGATTACAAAGAGAACCAAGGTTTTGTTCACCTTGGAAACTGCAAAAATAAATATAGAATATTGTGTTCAGAGACCCTTCTCTGATGCTTTGCGCCAAGGTTGGAAATTGAGGCTGCTTCTATGGTCCAAGTGACTTATGTCCTCCAGGCAAGACTCAGAGGTTTCATTCTTGCTGATATGATTTCAATCAGCAAAGTTTCTGATTATCTCTGGTTTCAGAACACAAGGTTTCTCAGCAAGTAAGAAACTCTCAAAAAAGGCAGGTGGGCTGTTATGACATTTTACAGCTGCGATGTGTCCTTGGGAGAAACAATATTTCCTGTTAACCTTGGCATTGGATTTATCTATTTTCTCAGCTTGATGTGGAATGTTGTAGAATGTAGCAAGGCAGATTTTTATTTTCTGAGTCCAGGCTAGGTTTTCTTTCTCAGTGCTAGTTCACTGAGTGGGGGCTTCTCTATATAGTTGCTCTGTCTAGTTAAAGATGTGATGACAGTGGTCGCTTAAAAGGTTTCCAACTATAAAGACGTATTTGCATGGTTACATATATAATTACAGATGTTCACAGAATGAATGATTTTTTTTTTAAATAATTGTAGACCTTGAGGTAGGTGAAAGAACTGACTCTAAAACATGGAAAGATCTCCGTTTCTCAGAGAGTCCACGGGAAATCCCACCTTACCATGAAGAATCAGGTTCTAGACCACCCACCCGCCAGTCTCAGGTAACTTCTAAAGAAAGTCTTTATGGTACTAAATACCTCCTATATTCTTTTTCTTTTAATTTTTAATGTTTATTTATATTAGAGAGAGAGAGCGAGAGAGCGCGAGAGCGCAAGCAGGGGAGGGGCAGAGGGAGGGAGACAGAATCCGAAGCAGGCTCCAGGCTCTGAGCTGTCAGCACAGAGTCCAACGCAGGGCAGGAACTCACCAGCTGTGAGATCGTGACCTGAGCTGAAGTCGGATGCTTAACTGACTGAGCCACCCAGGTGTCCCACCCCCTGCCTTTTTTTGTTAAAAATTTTTAATATTTGTTTATATTTGAGAGAGAGAGTATACCTCCTATATTCTTAATCTTCCTATGAAATACTTTTAAGGTGGTGTCCCCCAGCCTTCTTATCATATGCCAGGCACTGTTTTAGTTCTGGGAATACTGTGTTGGATAAGAAAGGCCCCTGTACTGAAGAGCTTACATTGTATTGGGGGTGGGGGCAGGCAGATAATAAACATGTAAGTCATTAAACAAAAATTTTTAAATACTGATAAGTGTCATGAAAAAGATAAAGCTGGGTAATGGGATAGAGCAATAGTTCTCAAAGTGTGGCCCCACAGACCAGTAGCATCAGCATCACATGAAAGCTTATTAGAAATACAGATCCTCAGACCCCAGCCCAGATCTGCTGAATGTGAAGATTCCAACTTTTAGAACCCCTTAAAAACTAGGAACATTAGGGATGCATTTGGGGAATTTGACTAGAATTCAGAGGAGTAAGGGGGCCAGAAAAGGACCACAAAATATTTATCTTCCACTCTTTTTATTTCATTGACAAGAGACTCTTGTCAATATTCTAGCTCAATCCCATCTGAAGCATACTTCAGCAAACATCAGAATTAATGATACCAGTGGGTATTACAACATGTCCACTACCACCAGGGAGACAAGATATCTCTGAACTAAGCACTGACTTAGGGGCACCAGCAGGGGCTAGGCAGCAGAGTAAATGCATGGTACATCCTGGGTGGGAGATAAATGACAGCCTACACTAGTAGTTTAGGGCATAGGAGTTGGGGGTTTTCTTGCAACGCGGAATGTCGCAGTTAAATGGGTTATCTCTACTCAGCTCCAGGCAACTCTTGACCAGAAGGCTTATGGGCTCAGTGTTGCCACATCTCATGATTTTGTAAGACAAGCCAGAAACCTGCCTATTTATATGTAAATGTTAACAATTAAATCGTATTTTGAAACACTGTGTGGACCAATATATCTGGGCCAAATGGAATTCAATGGCAGGCCAGATTTAGCCAGTAGACCACCACTTTGCGACATCTGGTCTATGCCATGTTGGATGTGAGATGAAAGTAACTCAAAACATCTGACTGCTCCCTGTTGCCTGCAGCACAAATTCTGGCTTCCTAAACTCTGCCCGCTGGTATTGTGGTGGACAGGGACGCTACTGGGGTCAGGTAGGCCTAGGTACATGAGATAGTTCACATTCTGTTGATGTGACCTCAAGCAAGTGACGTAACCCTTTTGAGCCTCATCATCTTCATCTCAGAAATGGGGATCATATGTGCCTCTTTGTGTGAGGCACTGAGATGGACACAATATCATTTCTGTCATTTTTGTGCCAAAATGTGTGACTGAATCCCATCACGAGGAAACATCAGGCAAAACCGAATTGAAGGAGATTCTACAAATTAAATGGCCTGTTACTCTTCAAACATTTCAAGGTCATGAAAGGTAAAGACAGACTGAGGAACAATTCCAGATTAAAGGAGCCAAAAGACACATGACCACTAAATGCAAAGCATGACACAGGACTGGATCCTAAACCAGGAAAAGAATAAATACATAGCTGTGAAAGACATCATTGGCACAAACAATGACATTTGAATAAAGACCTGGGGATTAGATCATAGTATTGGGTAGCTGTTAACTTTACTGTTTTTTTTAATTTATAGTTTATTGTCAAGTTGGTTTCCATATAACACCCAGTGCTCTTCCCCACAAGTGCCCTCCTCCTTGACCATCACCCCCCTTCCCCTTTCCCCCTCCCTCTTCAGCCCACAGTTTGTTGTCAGTATTCAAGAGTCTATCATGATTTGTCTCCCTCCCTCTCCCTAACTCTTTCCCCCACCTTCCCCTTCCCATGGTCCCCTGTTAGGTTTCTCCTGTTAGACTTTTGAGTGAAAACATACGGTCTCTGTCCTTTTCCACGTGACTTATTTCGCTTAGCATGACACCCTCGAGGTTCATCCACTTTGCTACGAATGGCCAGATTTCATTCTTTCTCATTGCCATGTAGTATTCCATTGTATAGATGAACCACATCTTCCTAATCCATTCATCAGTTGATGGAC
>CM053576.1:41290559-41308208 GCA_028646485.1 Cryptoprocta ferox | reverse complement strand
AAGTCTTTTACATCTTTGGTTAGGTTTATTCCTAGGTATTTTATGGTTTTTCATGCAATTGTGAATGGGATCACTTTTCTGGTTTTGATAATTGCATTGTTGTGTAAGAGGACATCATTGTTCTTAGGACATGCACACTGAAGTATGTAGGGGCAGAGGGGCATCGTAACTGCCGGCCATTCTCACATGATTCAGAGAGAGATAGAGAAGGGAAGTGCACGCAAAACATTAACATGAAAAACTGGTCAAGCTGAGTATGCAGGAGTTATTTGTTCTCTCCCTGCACCTTTTCTGTAAATTTGAAATTATATCAAAAGAATCTATTAGGAACATTTAAAACATATGGATAATATTACCCACATAAGGTCATTGTGAAATGTCAAGGAGATAATGGCCACATAATGCTGTTTTAGTCAGACCTTCCTTAAGTGGTAGCTTCTCCCCTCCACATTCCTCCTCCAGCCAGTCAGACCTCTAAACCATGTCAAACAGCTGAGCCCCAGGATAGGCCAAGCACTGCCCTGCCACTGTGGCTTTGCAAATGGGTTTCTTCTGCTTGGGATTCCCATTGTCCTTGTTTGTGTCCATTTGTCAAACCTTTCTTTACTCTCCCAGGCCCAGCTCAGATGTTAGCACCCTGGGAAGCCCTTCTCCCCTGGAGCAAGTGAATGTGATTATGTCCTCTTCTAGGGTCCCATGGGACTCCACACATACACACATGTATACTATACTGAACCTATAATGTTTCAGTATTTTGTGTATACAGCAGTTCAGGTCCTGGAGGGTAGTGACCATGTAATATTTATTTTTCCCCCTTTCTGTGTCAAACACAGTGCATGTTACAAAGTGAATGCTCAGATAAAAATATGTCAAAATGAGTTAAATGTTTTTGGATAACAGCAGACAGTTGCTGCATATGTTCTTTTAGGTGAATCATTGAGTTTCCTAAGGATCTCAAAGATTTTTGAGAAAAATGGAGGTCGACTTACGTTTTTAAATTCTAAACTCTGGTCTGCCTGATGGTTAATTCAGATATCTTTTCTTATAAGCTCTTGTTTTTAATGAAATGTACATATCTAATTATAATAGCACTTTGATATTTTTAATGTTGGGTACTTGGAGTAACCAGTACTTAATGCTTTTCCTATCATGGTTTTTAAAAGATGGGTGCTAGATATGATAAGACAGCCCATTAAAATGAATTTTTAATGGAATTTTACTATCCCATACCTTTTACCATGATTTTATATGTATCCTTAATTGTAGTTCCCTAGTTTTGCACACATAACTGGCCGGAAGAGTTTAACAAGCACAGAGATCATGAGAATTCAAAGAGAGACAGACTTTCTCAAGTAAGTATTACATTTTCTTTACTATTTCTTAAATCCTACTGAGATGTATTGTCAAAAAAATTTAAGGATGAGACATAAGAATAGTGTTTGCTCACCCAACTGTCTTTCATTACATTTTTACAAAATGGTTTTTTAGAGAGAGAAAGCACAAGTGGGGGAGGAGCAGAGAGAAAGGTGAGAGAGAGAATCCCAAGCAGGCTAGCCCAAAGTGGGATTTGAACCCTCAAAACGTGAGATCATGAATCAAAGTCAGATGTTTAACTGACTGAGTCACCCAGGAGCCCCAAAGTTTTACAAATTTTAAAAGTATATTGATATACAATAAAATTTCACTTATTTAAAAAGTACAGTTGATCCCTATGTGTATCACAGCATTAGGTACAGTAGCCAAGATATGGAAGCAACCTAAGTGTCCATCAATAGACAAATGGAATTATATTTATACAATGGAATATTTTTTAGCCATAAAAAAGATCTTGCCATTTGCAACAATGTGGATGGAGCTAAAGAATATAATGCTTAGTGAAATAAGTGAGTCAGAGAAAGACAAATACCATATGATTTCACTCATCTGTAGAATCTAAAAAACAAAACAAGTGACTAAACAAAGAGAAGAATCAGACTTATAAATACAAAGAACAAACTGATGGTTGCTAGAGGGAAGGGAGTTAGAGGGATGGGCAAAATTGGGGGAAGAGGGGTGAGAGATACAGGCTTCCAGTTATGGAATGAATAGGTCACAGGAATAAAAAAGCATAGAGAATGTAGTCAATGGTAACATGGTGACAGATGGTAGCTATACTTGTAGTGAGCATAGCATAGCATAACATAGAAATAAGTGGGATCACTAGGTTGTACAACTGAACCTAATTTAACATTGTATGTCAACTATACTCAAAAACATTTTTTTTAATTCTTCATTTTGCAAAAAGAAAAAGTACAATTGACATATGCATATAACCTTGAAACTACCACCATAATCAAGAAGATGAACAAGTCTATCACCTCCAAAAGTTTCCTGCACTGTACCCTTTGGAACTCTCTCCCTTATGCTCCTCCCTATCCCAAGGCAACTATTGATCTGCTTCTTATCACTGTAGCTTAGTTTGCATTTGGTTCTATCCATAAATGGAATAATTCAGTATGTGCTCTTTTTTTTTTTTTTTTGCCAGGCCTCTTTCATTTTTCTAATTATTTTGAAATTCACCCATGTTGCTGCATGTTTCAAACGTTTATTTCTTTTGAATGCTGAGTAGTATCCTGTTGTATGGATACTTCACAACCTGTATGTTCAGTTGTCTATTGATGGACTTCTGGGTTGTTTCCAGTGTGGGACTGTTACAAATAAAGCTGCTGGGAACATTTGTATACAAGTCATCACATACACATATAGTTTCATTTCCCTTAGGTACATATCTGGAATGAAATGGCTGGGTCATATGATAGGTATATGTCTAACTTTTTAAGAAACTGCCAAACTGTTTTCCAGAGAAGGTGCACCATTTTACATTCTCACCAGTGGTGTGCGAGAATCCCACTTTTTCTACATCCTTACCAATGTTTTAATTTTTATGTTTAGCCATTCTAGTGAGATGGTGTTTGTGAATTTCATTTGTATTTCTCTAGTGACTAATGATTTTGAGCATCTTTAAAAGTGCTTATTAGCCATCCATACACCTTCTTTGGGAAAGTGTCTATTCAAACATTTTGCCCTTTTCAAAAATTGAGTTCTATATCTCCTTATTATTGAGTTGTACATATTCTCTTTTGTTAATATATGTTTTGCAAATATTTTCTTCCAGTTTTGGCTTGTTATTTGCTTAAGAAAGTTTTTTTTTCCCAAAGAACTTGTTTTTATTTTTGATGAAATCCAGTGTATTCATTTTTCTTTTATACTTTATATTTATTTTTACATATTTAAGAAATCTTTCCAAAACCCAAGACAAACAAGATTTTATGTTTTCTTCCAGAAGTTTTATCTTTTACATTTAGGTCCATGATCCATGTTTGATTACGGTGTGAGGTTATTCCAGCACCATTTGTTGAAAACAATGGTCCTTTCCTCATGGATTATGTTTGGAATATTTACAACCAATTGATAATATTTGTGTGGATCTGTTTCTGGACTTTGTTTCTGATCCACTGATGTTTGTCTATATTTATTTACTACCATACTCCCTTGATTACCATAGCTTTATAATAAGGCTTGAATCTAAGTATTAAACTCTCCAACTTTGTTCTTCTTTTACAAAAATGTTTTGGCTAGTCTAGGCACTTTGCATTTTCAAATAAGTTTTAAAATCAGCTTCTCAACATCTACAAAATGTCTGCTAGAGTTTTGATTTGGATTGCATTTAATTTATATATTAATTTAAGAAAAATTGATGTCATTAACAATTTTGAGTCTTTAAAGTCCAGGAAAATGGTGTATCTTACTGTTTATTCAGGGCTTCCTTGATATCTTTCATCTATGTTGTGTAATTTTCTTTTTTTTTTTTAGTG
This sequence comes from Cryptoprocta ferox, assembly GCA_028646485.1. NCBI lineage: Eukaryota > Metazoa > Chordata > Mammalia > Carnivora > Eupleridae > Cryptoprocta > Cryptoprocta ferox. Next base: position 41,304,354 of record CM053576.1, on the reverse strand, counting down.
TATGTGCTGCCGAAGCGAGAACGATTTTCTTTTTTTTAATGTTTCTTTCCTAGACTTTTTTCTTTTTTATATATGTGGGGTTTTTTAATGTTTTATTTATTTTGAGAGAGAGAGCGCAAGTGAGTGAACACAAGTTGGGGAAGGGCAGACAGAGAGGGAGACAGGGAATCCAAAGCAGGCTCTGTGCTGACAACAGTGAGCCTGATGTGGGGCTCAAACTCACAAACTGTGAGATTATGACCTGAGCCGAAGTCAGACGCTCAAGCAACTGAGCCACCCAGGTGTCCCTGTGTTGTGTAATTGTCATTGCTCAGGTTTTACAAATCTTCTGTCAAATTGATTTCTGAGTTTTTCATGTTTTTTGATACTGTCATAAAAATGGTATTTCTTTTAAAATGTAAATTTATGATAACTCATTGTTGGAATATAAAGTTGATTTTTATGTAGTGTTGTTATAAACTCATTTATTCTTTCAGTTTTTTTTTTTTTTTTTTTGGTAGAGTCCATAGAATTATCTATATAGGTGATCAGGTCACCTGCAAAAAAGTCAATTGTTTTCCCTCATCATTTCCTATATGCATACTCCCTTCCCACCTTCCTTCCTTCCTTTCTTCCTGACTTCCTTCTTTCCCGCCTTCCTTCCTTCCCTCCTTCCCTCCTTCTTTCCTTTCTTTCTATATAAATTGATTTATTTAGAAGTTACAGAAAAGCACAATAAAATAGAGATTAGCCTTAGAATTATTAATGCTGTGTTAAATATTAGGTAGTATTAGAGGGTAAGAAATGGTATAGGGTGGGGGGTGCACCTGACTAGTTCTAGAGCTTTAGATGCCTTAGTTACACTGCAGTTGATTACATATTAATTCAGCCATTACATACTAGGGTATAGTAATTGGGTGATCAGTAATTTATCTACAGGGAACTCCTACACAAATTAGATCCATCTAGACCTCCTCAGTGCTGTCCCCCTCTACTCCTCGGGATCCTAAAGCCACCTGGATGCCAACATTCCTTATCCATATATTCTTCCCTCCCCTAAGTTGCTGGGCAAGCTGAGAGCAGTCTGCTCTCTGCAGCTAGAACATATGCAGAGCCCTTTTCTTTCTTTTTCTTGACTTGTTGTCTTGGCCAGAACTTCCAGTGAATTTGGAATACAAGTGATGAGAGTGGACATTCTTGCCTTATTCCTGAACCTAGGGAGAAAACATGAGAGAACATTTCATTTCTCAATATTAAATATGATCTTGGTTGTAGATTTTTTTGTTGACCTTTCACTGAGGAAATTTTCTCCTATCCCTAGCTTGCTGAGAGTTTATTTTTTCTTTTTTTAAATCAGGACTGGATGTTAGATTTTGTCTAAAGCATTTTCTCCACCATTAAAGTGATCATGTGGTTTTTCTTTTTTTGTTAATGTGGTAAATTACAAAGATTGGTTTTCAAGTTTTAAATCCACCATGTATTCCTGAGTTAAATCTCACTTCAAGTATTATCTATTTTATATAATGTTTAATTTAACTTGCAAAAATATGAAGAATTTTTTTTTGCATGTATATGCATGAGGAATATTGGCCTGTAGTTTCTGTGTCTTTTTCTCTGATTTTAGTGTTAGGGTAATGCTGGGTTCATAAAATGAGTTGGGACGTGTTCTCTGTTTTTTAATTTTCTGAGTTTGTGTAGAATTGGTATTATTTCTTTCTTAGGTGTTTGGTAGGATACACCACACCACTGAAGGCACTGGGGTCCAGAGTTTTTTTTTTTTTTTTTAAAGGAAGATTTTACACTACACATTCAATTTATATAATAGATACAAGTCTGTTTGGGTTTATCTGTTTCTTTTCAAGTGAGCCTTGAGTTTCACTTGCTCCCCTTTTTCTAATTTCTTTAATGTGGACAATGAAGTCTTTCATTTATTTGAAGCCTTTCTTCTTTCCAATCTAGGCATTTAGAACTCTGCATTTCCCTGAGTACTGCTCTAGCTCCTAATGTTGTGTTTCATTTGGTTTCAGTGTAAACCTTTCTAACTATCCTGTGGTTTCTTTTTTGACCCATGGGTTATTTGAAAGTATTATATTAAATTTTAAAATATTTGGAGAATTTCCTTGTATCTTCTGGTGTTTATTTTAAATTTAATTCCTCTTTTGGTCAGAGAGCATATATTGTATGATTTGATTGGTGAATGTTCCATGTTTACTTGAAAGAGATGTGTACTTTGCTAGAGTAAGTATTCTGTAAATGTGAATTAGGTTAAATCGGTTGATAGTATTTAACTCTTCTCTATCTTCACTGATTTTTCTGTCTATTGCTTAGTCAATGATTGAGAAATCTATGATTATAATTATGAATTTGTCTACATATCCATGCTTTCTATCAGATTTTGCTTCATGTATTTTGAAGCTTTATTGTTAAGCATAAACCTTTTGGATGCTTATGTCCTCTTTATCATTATGAATTAACCTTCTCTACACCTGGTGATACTCTTTGCTCAGAAATCTATTTTGCCTGATATCAATGTAGCCACTTCCTGCTTTCTTCTGATTAGTGTTTGCATGGTATATCTTTTTTATCCTTTTACTTATAACCTATTTGTTTTTCCTTATTTACAGGTTTTTTAAAATGTTTATTTATTTTTGAGAGAGAGAGAACACGCAGGGGACGGGTAGAGTGAGAGGGACAGAGGATCTGAAGTGGGCTGTGTGCTACAGCTTCCATGCTGACAGCAGCGAACCCAATGCAGGGCTCGAACTCACCAACTGTGAGCTCATGACCTGAGGCAAAGTCAGATGCTCAACTGACTGAGCCACCCAGGGACCCCTACAAAATTGTTTTTTTTTTTTATTTTTTTAACATTTATTTATTTTTTGAGAGACAGAGAGAGACAGATCATGAGCAGGTGAGGGGCAGAGAAAGAGGGAGATACAGAATCCAAAGCAGGCTCCAGGCTCTGAGCTGTCAGCACAGAGCCTGATGCAGAGCTCGAACCCACAAACTGTGAGATCATGACCTGAGCCAAAGTCGGACACTCAACCGACTGAGCCATCCAGGTGACCCTTTATTTTTTTTATTTTTTTTATTTATTTTAAGCAGATCTAGTTAGGTCTTTTTTAAAAACCTGATAATTTCTGCATTTTAATTGATGTGTTAAGAGTGTATTTATTCTGACTTGACATTTTTGACTTTAAATCAACCATCATGCTATTTGTTTTGTTTATCTTATCTGTTCTTTGTTGCTCTTTCCTTTTTTTCTGCCATCTTTTGGATTAATTGGGTATGTTTCATGATTCCATTTTATTTTATATGCTTTGTTAGCTTATTAGCTATAACTTTTTTTTTTAGTGGTTGCTTTAAGGTTTATCATACATATTTTTAACCCATCATGGTCTATCCTCAAGTGGCATTATGCCACTTCCCGTATAGCATAAGAACCTTATGATCATATACTTCCAGGAACCAAGTAACAGTAGCCTTTGTGCTGTTATGGTCCCTTATTTTACTTCTACAAATATTATCTCCACAATACATTATTACTTTTATTTGATATAATCAATTTTGAGGCCCTTTATACTTTTATTGTGGTAAAATATACATAAATAAAATGTACCATTTCAACAATTTTTTAATGTTTCTTTTGTGAGAGAGAGAGAGAGAGAGAGCGCGCATGCATGTGTGCTTGCGCATGTGAGCAGGGGAGGGGCAGAGAGAGAAGGAGAGAGAGAATCCCAAGCAGACTCCGCGCTTTCAGCACAGAGTCTGACGTGGGGCTCGATTTCATGACCTGAGCTGAAATCAAGAGTCAGTCACTTAACTGACTGAGCCACCTGGGAACACCCCCATTTTAAGAAATTTTAAGTGTACAATTCAGTGGCATTAAGTATATTCACAATGTTGTGCAACCATCACCACTATCCATTTCCAGAACATTTTTGTCACTCTAAATAGAGCTCAGTTCCCATTAAGCAGTAACTCCTTATGCAATCCTTCCAGGCCCTGGTAACCTCTGTTCTCCTTTCTGTGTCTATGAATTTGCCTATTCTAGTTACCTTATGTAAGTGAAATCAGATAATATTTGTTTTTTTTTGTATCTGACTTATTTTACTTAGTACAGTCTTTTCAAAGTTCATCATGTTGCAGTATGTATCAGAACTTCATTCCGTATTAAAGATGAAAAATAGTCCATTATGTACACACCACAATTTGTTCATCCATTCATCTGCTGATGGACATTTGAGCTGTTACCACCTTTTGACTATTATGAATAGTGCTGCTGTTGACATTGGTGTACAAGTATCTGAGTTCCAGATTTCAATTCTTTTGGGTATTTGCCTAGGACTGGAGTTTCGATTTTATGGTAATTCTTTGTCCAACCTTCTCAGGAACCACCAAACTCTTTCCCATGGCAGTTACATCAGTTTACTTTCTACCAGAAATGCACGAGGGTTCCCATTTCTCCACATCCTCACCAATACTTGTTATTTTCTGTTTTTCTCATAGTCATCCTAATAGATATCAAGTGGTATTTCATTGTGGTTTTCATTTGCATTTTCCTCATGACAAGTGATGTTGAGCATTTTTGTCATGTGTTTCTTGGCCATTTGTGTATCTTCTTTGGACAAGAAGTGGCCCTCCAGCGTGCCCAGCGAGAAGATGTGGCACTTAGACTGGACTCAGAGGTCATGTAGGAAGCCAGAAAAGTACAATTAGTGTAGATATTACTGGAATTGCTGGGGCTCACTCTCACACATGCCAGATCCAGTGTGATAGAACGAGTCCGAAGTGGGACCAAGGCCGCTGCTGAACTTCTGCCACAGTCAGGAAGTGAGGTAGCCAGGCCAGGTGAGAGGCACCAGCAGGTCCAGGTGGAAGGCCACTTTGTAATAAAATGACTGGAGAAGTGTCTCCTGTTCACCTTGTTCCACAGCCTTTGAGAGTGGTCTGCTCTTTGTTTTGCTTTTTATTTTCTAAAATGTTTGAACACGTTGAGATTTTCACCTGACTTCTAAATGTGAACCACTCAGAACGCGGCCAATGAGGAACCTATTTTGTTGTAGGTGTGCCCACTGCCTGACCCCCCGCCCATCTGACCCCTTTGCCCGCTTCTGTCAAGAATGTGGCTCTCCTGTCCCGCCCATATTTGGCGGTCGTCTTCCACCCCCAGAAGGAGCTCAGGTGAGCAGCAGAATCTTTAAAAAGACCTTTCATTGGTTTATCTGATCATCAGTAGCAGTGGTAGCATTGTACCTGACACATGTGATCCACAAATATAAATGTTTGTTGAAAAAACTCACTGGCAGGTTAATGTCTTACTATCCAGTCTCCTGCTTCAGGATGGAAAACCCAAAAACCCTAGAAGTTGCCTTAGTTTCCACTGAAGAATGGAAAACCTTATTTGCAATGCCAGTGCAGGTGGCCTTGCAGAAGCACAGGCTTAGAAGGAGACTGAGGTCTTATTGTTTCAATGATGCATGCATGGATAAATATGTATTTCCTACTCACATGATATTTCAGTTCATATCCCAGGTACAGTAAGGAAATATATTCTGGAAATAAATGGAGAGAGATACTAGTCACAAGTCTGTATGTCTGTGTCTATAAGATACATCATTTTGTCCAAAGACGCTGTTTGTATAAGCTACAGATTGATCAATTAAAAAAGTTGTCTCTTAAGTGTAGATAATAATTGGTATTAGCCTACTAATAAGTTTATAGTTAGTTAGAAAACATACTCAGTTTACTAACAGTCAAAACCTTCACTGAAATGTGTTATCTGTTACGCAGTTGATACTTCGGGGGTTTTTGGAGTAGGGTTTACAAAATGAAATAAAAGGACCTGTGATGTAGACTGAAAAATAACCATCTTTGAAAAGATAGTCACTAAGAAAAAAACACTAATTCAGTGAGGTCAAGTCAAGTTCTAGAATTAAGTTATATTTTCAAGCAAAGGGTCAGAATCCAAACAGGTATCTTTTTATACTTTATTCTAATTCATTGCTGAAGACTGTTTATAGAAGCTAATTTAATTTACCATAACATATTTTGAACTTCATAAAGAAGATAAAACAGTAAATAAAATATGAACAGGTCCCATCGGTTTGAATTTTCCTTGCTTATATTCATTCGTTGGTGCAGTGTCAAAGTTATTTTTTACTTGCCTGAAAACAGATTTTCAGAACTTTCTTTGTTTTTAGAGGGATGAAAAGTTACCAGAGATTATAAATATTTTAAATGATGAACTGAACTTTGAAACATCTATATTGCCCTTAAACTAATATTTGTTAATATGCTGTAATATATAAACAGCTTTGTAATTTGAACTATTTATTGGCTACTTATTGTGTCCTGCTCTCAGCTGGGTTTCTAGGATCCGAAAGGGTGGAGCGTCCTCCTAGGTTCTTAGATCCGAGGCAGTCAGTCTCATTAGAGAGATGCAGATGTACCCCTTAAACTCCAGACCCACCCTTCATTGCCCTGCCCTATGGGTGCTGGAGCTGGACCCTTTATATATTTCTCCTGTGCCAGTTGGCTACCTGTTCATTTCTGTTAGTAGAGGGACATTGCTGCTGGAGGGACACTGTAGGAGAATGGGCTTGGCTTTTCTTTCTGGTTCTGGTATGTTTTCCTCTCTTTGCTCTGACAGTGTTCACTAACCTGCAGGAACCCAGCTGTGCTGAACCCCTATGAACAGCTGCTCAGTGAGTTTCACTGGCATGCCAGCCAGCTTGCAGATAGTCCTCAGGCATCCCAGTGGGCAGTTTGCCAGTGACTTTCAGCACATGCCTGCACGTGGCTTCCTAGCATGTTCTACCAGCTCCCCAGAGGGAGATTTCCAAATAAGTTTCATTGGACTTGGTTTTTTGCTTCTTTTCTTGCCATTTTGGGTCCATGTCGCCCCAGCTGAACTTCCCGCCATCCAATGGGTGACAGCCATACTCCTTTTCCTCCCCATTTACTTATCTTTTCTGTAAAATATATCATCCTACATATTACATCTATATATGTTATAAACTGAAAATGCAGTGTTACACGATCTTACATCATTTAAAGATAAGAAAAAATGTTTATGTACTCATTTATATTTACCCACACATATTTATTAAATCTGGTCTCTTGTATCTTCGTTTCTTTACTGTGAACACAGGTCATCATCTAGTGTCGCTTATTTTCAGCCTGGCAGACCTCCATTGCTAAAGGAATGTCTGCTAGCTGTTTCTCTCTGTCTTTGTTTATCTGAGAACATTTACTTTGCATCCTCTTTTGAAGGGTAGTTTTACTGGATGTAGAATTCTTGTGTGACAGTTATTTTTAATTTCAGCCCTTTGAGTATATTATTCTCCTACCTTCTGGCCTCCATAATTTTTAATGTATGTGATAAGTCATTTTTTCTCTTGTTACTTTTACGATTTTGTCTTTGACATTCAACAACTGTACTATATTGTATCTACATGTGGATCTTTTTGTGTTTATCTCTCTTGGGATTAACTTTCTTGGAGCTAATGTTTTTATTCAAATATGGGAAGTTTTTGGCTAGTATTTCTTCAAATTCTTCTGCCTTTTTCTCTCTCTTCCCTTCTTCTAGCACTCCTTTACATGTATGTTGATAGGTTTTATGTTATCCCACAGCTTGTTTGATAGTCTGTTTATTTTCTTCCATCCTTTTTCTCTCTGTTCTTCAGATTGGAAAATTTCTATTGTACAATATTCATGTTCATTGATCCTTTCTTCTGTCATCTCTGACCTGCTGTTGAATCCCTCTGGAGAATTTTTTTCCATTTCAGTTATTTTAATTTTTAACTCCAGGTATTAATATGGTTGTTTTCAAAAAATGATGTCTATATCTTTATTTAGATTCTCTATTTTTCAGATCATTATCATCATACTTTCTTTAATCTTTTAAATATGGTTTCCTTTAGTTCTTTGATCATTTTTATAATACCATTTTGAAATCTTTGCCAAATCCAGCATCTGGGGATACTATTTCTATCGACTGTTGGTATTTGTTTTTTCTCTCCCTGAGTATAGGTCACACTTTCTTGTTTTTTGCGTGCCTCATATTTTTTTCTTGAATTCTGGACATTTTAGATTATATAATATGTTGTAACAATTTTGGATTCTGAATTTTTCTCCTAGTGTTTTTTTTCTTTTCTTTTTTGTTTTGCTGTTGTTTACTGGGATTACAATTTTCATGTTTGTCTCGCCTGAAATGTGTGGCCACTGATATCAGGTTTTTTATTCTTGTTTTTATTTTTAAGTCTGGGCTCACCCCTGAATCTGCATAGCTTAGAGTTCAACTGAAGATTGGCCAGAAGTTTTGCTTGAATACCTTGGTCCAGTAAGGCTTTCACTCTCTGCTGATGGATCTATATGTGGACTGGATCATACGTTCAAGCTTCAGGCTGTTTACAAGTCTGCCTCAGCTTTTATATTATGCTGAACTCCCTTGCATCTCTGAGGATAGCCTCCATCAGCCACAGATGTGTTAGCAGCTTATGTTCACTCTGGTTTTTGCTGCACATGAGCATATCCTTCAGTCATGAAGGGTATGTGGGGAGCTTATCGAACTCCCTATATTTGACTTTCCTCCTGGGACTCTCTGTTAAATCCATGGCTGGTTGCCTCAAACAGGACCATGATTTCAGGCTAATAGAGCCACTGGCCCTCCCTGTTTGCTTGCCATTGAGACTGTCATCTTAACAGTGCTCCAAATCAAGTGAGCCCTGACTATCAGCAGCTGCTGGTTTTCATAGTCTGTTCTACCCCAGTGAGGTTACCACACTAACAGAGATGGAGGAAGACGGGAACGGCCTCAAGCAGGACCATGTAGACTTGTAGTATTCTTATCTGAAATTCACCACTTTTCAGTTTCTTATGTGCCTTTGGTGACTTTCAGAGTCTGAAGTGGTTGGTTTTTGTATCCAGAATGGCAGTTTTATCCAACTTTTTTCTTAAAAGTTTTTATTTATATTGAGAGAGAGAGAAAGTGCAAGCAGGGGATGGGCAGACAAACATGAGAGATCAAGAATCCCAAGTAGGCTCTGCACCATCAGTGTTGAGCCCGATGTGGGGCTCAAACTCTCGAACCCTAAGATCATGACCTGAGCTGAAGTAGGATGCTTAACTGCCCTCGTTTTATCCAACTTTATAATAGCTTTTTTGGAGAGAGGATTTGTGGGCTTCCTCACTCCATTGTACCATAAGATATTTTTTCCTTTGGGGCACCTGGGTGGCTCAGTTGGTTAAGCATCTGACTCTTGGTTTTAGTTCAGGTCATGATCTCATGGTTCGTGGGTTTGAACCCTGCATCAGGCTCTGCACTGACCATGTGAAGCCTGGTTGGGATTCTCTCTTTCTCCCTCTCTCTCTCTGCCCTCTTGTGCTCGTGCTCTCTTTCCTCAAAATAAATAAACTTTTAAAAAAAGATATTTTTTTCTTTTAAAAATTGTTTTTAAGTTTGTTTATTTTAAGAGAGAAAGAGTGCACACACATGAGTGAGAGAGAGACACAGAGAGAGGGAGAGACAGAATCCCAAGTAGGCTTTGCACTGTCATCATAGAACCTGACACAGGGCTTGAACTCACAAACCATAAGATCATGAGATCAAGAGTCAGACGCTTGTCCAACCGAGCTACCCAGGCATCCCAAAGATATTTTTTCTTTTCTGGTTTTCACAAGTCTGTTTTCCATAATAAACATCTTTTTACTCACAAAAGAAAAAAATAAGAATAAAGGTAATTATTTTAAAACATATTTTACAAAAGCAAATCAAATCTTATATTCTAAGATCTTATACCTTCAGGTTTTGCATTCTAAGACAAACCTCGTTCTTTGTGCAGATGGGCTTATGTGCAGAGTGTGGAAACATGGTGCCCATGAACACTCCCATCTGTGTGGTGTGTGAGGCCTCTCTTACTCTACAGCTGCAGCCACAGGCCAGCCTGCGCTTGAAGGTAATGAAACGTGTTTCTGTAAAAATATGAATAAAATATATAGAAAGTGATATGTAAGCACTTAAATGTTTTCAGCTGGTGGAGTTGGTCAACAGTTGATAAACTAATACCTGTGAACAAAATTCATTCTAATTGTTGGGAAGCATGCCGCCCAAGAGTTTTACCTGCCAATAGGATCTATAATGTAAGAGAGATACAAAGAAGTGCGTTCCCTGAACATGGATTTGAAGGACAAAATGCATACAGCTGACTAAGACAATTTTGTAAGGTTTTTTTTTTTTTAAGTTTTTCTATTTTGGGGTGGGGAGGGCAGAGAGAGAGAATCCCAAGCAGACTCCGCACTGCCAGCATGGAGCCCAATGCAGGGCTCCAATTCAGAAACCATGGGATCATGACATTGAGCCGAAATCAAGAGCCGGTTGCTTAACCAACTAAGCCACCTAGGCACCCCAACTTAGACAATTTTTTACTTTATATATTTAAACTTGAACATTGCAATTAATATTGCAATTAAGAACTTTTACTCATGTCCTTAAAATTGCTTTATGCTTTTATTTGCTTTATTTGTTTATGGGTCCCTGATATATAGAAAAGAAAAATTATAATCATTCACATGGATGAAAAAATTAAGGATCAAAAAAAAAAAGAAAAAGTTAAATATTGTCATCATATATATTCAGAAACCTTTCCTAGACAATGTCATACCATGAAAATATTTTTGGTAGAATCACTAAACATATAACTGTATCTTTTTTCCATTTTTCAATTTACAGCCCCATTCACCCCTCCTCTTTAATCTCAAGTAAATGTCACTAGAGAATAAAATAGATTTAATAAAGAGACTTTGAGGCATAAAAAAGCAAGCATTTTTAGTAATAAGGGAAATGCATAGATTTAATGTACACTTGGAACTGTAACACTCCTAAAGTCACTTTGTGGATTTTCATATGGGCAAACAGAAAAAAGGCAAGTCTACTTTTTCTTCCACCTCCAAGCTCCCCTTCATTCTGAAAGGGTTTTACGTGTTCCAAGTGGTGCAAATCTTCAGAAATGAGGTGTTGAAGAACTGGCTGGGCCAAGGTCAGGGAGATGAAAATTTATTAATTTTTTTGTTGGCTGCATGGAGTGGGAGTGGTAAGAGCCTGGGGTATTATAGTCAGTGGATACTCTCTTTAGGGTCCCTTGAATAGGAAAGATGGAGGAAAGGGGTCTGAGGAAGGAGAAGTCTCCAGGCTAGGCCTCCAGGGGTCACAGGCATTCGGGCCTAGTCTGAGGCTGCTGCCATCCCTCCCTATGGTGCAACCATGAAACTTCTCAGCTGTTTCTCTGAGTTCTGCATGGCACCTCCAGTGTGAACCCTCACGCGCTGAGGGCATTTTTCAGAGACACCTTTGATGTGCCTTTTCCCCAGCATGCTGCTTCCTGGACCACTCTCTGGGCCTCTGCATCCAACATTCCCCTGGACTCTGATCCCTGGACCCACTGCCCCTGTGCCTGCCCACACTTGCAGCCATGGAGGTGGCAGTCATGGTGGGTGGGTGGGGGCACAGAGAGAGAATTCACTAACTCTTATCAGGGGCTGGGGCCAGGGATAGCTTTTAAGAGGGGGTGTCATCTGATGGATATCGTGGGAGGCAAAATAGTTTGCCAGATGGAGAAGGGATGGGACAAAGAAAAGTGGCTCGTGTGTATATGTTGTGGGGGGGCGGCAGGGGAAAGGGCGTTCTAGGAAGATGTCCAGAGACTGGAAACTGCAAGGTGTGCTTCAAAACTCTGTAAGCACTTTGGTTTCGCTGAGCTGCAAAAATGCTGGGGGTGCTGTGGGCTGTGCAAGATGGCTTCTTCTCTACAGTACTTAGCAGCTCAGATTTCTCCCAGTGCACCCTGAAGGGTTGAAAGCAGGGACAGGATTTAATCAGACTTGATTCTCTAGAGAGACTTTTATCACCATAACATCTGATCTTAAAGGGAAATTTCTGATTTTTATGGCCAATCAGTATTGCTGCCTCTACTCACAGAAGGACACCTGTTTGGAAACCCTGGCCTGAGAATCTGCATCCCAGTGGCTTTCCCAGTGTTATAAGGGCAGTAGATTTTTTTTTTTTTACATTTATTTATTTTTGAGAGACAGAGAGAGACAGAGCGTGAACAGGGGAGGGACAGAGAGAGAGGGAGACACAGAATCCGAAGGAGGCTCCAGGCTCTGAGCTAGCGGTTAGCACAAAGCCCGACGCGGGGCTCGAACCCACGAACATGAGATCATGACCTGAGCCGAAGTCGGACGCTCAACCGACTGAGCCACCCAGGCGCCCCAGGCAGTAGATTTTTAGATAACATTTTCACCTGGAGAGCCACCTCCAAGGTCAGTGGGAATTCCCGTTGTTCACAGAAGCCAACAGCCTTACCTTCCCCAAGGCACCAGCAGGACCTGTTATTTTTGTGTTGTTCTCCATCTCACTCCACATAGTGCACAAAGCACAATCCATCCTCTTCCTGCCCACAGTCCGCTGCCACAGACTGATCTGTTCATTTAAAGGCCTTGTCAGTGCTGAGAAATTTCATTGTATCAAATATATACTTATTTTACTGCCACGACCAGAAGCTATAGCAGCAGAAGTTTCTCCTTTTACTCTCTGGCACAGGTGCCTATATTTCAGAATAAGAGAAATAGTCCCAAGATATACAAAGAAGAGCATAATTTCCCCATCCACCTCTATTTCTATCCTCCTGAAATAACCAATGATAATGAATATCCTTCTATGTATTTTTTAGAATGCACAGAAACATATGCATATATATGCACACATTTAGATTTGGGTTTGTTTTGGTTTTTATTTATTTATTATTTTATAGGTGGGGAGGGGGAGAAAGAGAGATAGAGATAGAGAGAGAGAGAGAGAGAGAGAGAGAGAGAGAGAATCTAAGCAGGCTCCATGCTCAGTGCAGAGCCCGGCATGGGGCTTAATCTCACAACCCTGGGATCATGACCAGAGCCGAAATCAAGAGTAAAATGTTCAACTGATTGAGCCATCCAGGTGCCCCTTCTTTTGGTTTTTAAAAAAATGTATCCCATTGGCCATTTTCTAAACTTGAAAATTAATTTGAGCATCTCCCATTTCACCAGAATACATGAGCTCTCCTTTACCAAGGGATCATCCATTTTCTTTGGATTCTAACTAGCAATATATAGCATACCTCCAGATCTCCAGTCATATTGGGTTCCTAAAATCTGAGAGACCTAGGGCAGGGAATCTCTTGAAATTATTACTGAAAAAGGTCTGATGATTCACATGATTGGGGCAGTTACCTCCTTATGAGACCCCACCTCTCACATAATGATTTGGGGCTGAAGCCAGCGTAACCACAGCTCTGCATCAAGCAGAATTTTAGCTTGACATCTTTTACAAGATCCACTTGGAGATGAAGTTTGCCATGACCTACTTCATTCTTCCTCACTTCATTTTGTCAAAGCCTATCATCTAGGAGATTAGAAAATTGTCCTCATCTCCCAACTACTTTGTGAGGAAAAATTTTACCCCAGTAACTAACTTGGGTCCACCAAATTGCTTAGAACCATTCAACTAGACACATTGCAAATGCTGTGGATGATGTGGCAGATGAAGTTTGACATATCGGATAAAGGGCTAGTATCCAAAATCTACAAAGAACTCACCAAACTCCACACCCGAAAAACAAACAATCCAGTGAAGAAATGGGCAGAAGACATGAAGAGACACTTCTCCAAAGAGGACATCCAGATGGCCAACAAACACATGAAACGATGCTCAGCATCACTCATCATCAGGGAAATACAAATCAAAACCACACTGAGATACCACCTCACGCCAGTCAGAGTG
>CM053576.1:41167493-41290059 GCA_028646485.1 Cryptoprocta ferox | reverse complement strand
GGGAAGGAGGAAAAAGAGTTAGGGAGAGGGAGGGAGAAAAAACACGAGAGACTCTTGAATCCTGAAAACAAACTGAGGGGGGAAGGGGAAGGGGAAAAGGTAAAGCAGGGTGATGGTCTTGGTGGAGGTCACTTGTGGGGAAGAGCACTGGGTGTTATATGGAAACTAACCTGACAATAAACTATAAAGTTTAAAAAAATAATAATAATAAAAAAAATTTAAAAAAATTAAAAAAAAAAAAAGGCCCTCATCATAGATGTTTAGCATCTTCTTTAAGGTCCTCTGATAGTGGCCTCAATCCCAAGTCACCCCTATGGACATCTATGAGTGTAGTGATTATGATGTAAATTTATTTCTATCTATGGGTTATGGTCACTGCTCTTCAAGGAAGGGAGCCATGATATGGTGTCAAAAAGCCACCACCAAAACCATTAGAAACACCTATTGGCCAAGAAGGCTATGTTTATTGGGCTTGATACAGTAAGGTAAACTGGCACTTTGTCTTGGTAGTGTCTCAGAAGGGAGAAAGCAGGGGAAGGTGTTTATAGGATTTTAGTGCTGCACTTGGGTGATTGCTTGGGATTCTCTCTCTAGACTCTGCCTCTCCCCTGTACATGCTCTCTCTCTCAAAATAAAACAAATAAATAAAAACTGAAATATTTTTTTAAAAAATTAAAGGGAGTTTTGCAAGGCAGGGTTGGGATAGGGCAGAGTTAGTTTAGATTGGGGAAAGTTATGACATGCTAATTTTTAAAAATAGTTTATTTAAATAAAACTTTAAAATATTTAAGGTGTTGATGTTTTAATATACATGTACATAGTGAAATGATTACTCCAGTCAAGCTAATTAACATATCCATCTCTGTATGATAGAAATTTGCTAAGAGAGTAGATTCTGGTGTTTCCAGGACATATGAACATATGCACACACGCATGTGCACTGGCACATACAGAAATGTTAACAATGTGAGGATACACTAATTTTGGACTGTGGCCCTTGCAAGGTGAGGGTCTTCAGGTAAGCTGTCGTACTTAATAAGTAAGCAGTTTTACTGGTTTCAGTCTTTCCAGAATATTTCCTGCAGCAAACAGCTATGTTATTTTTGTTTGATCTTAGTATCTTTTTAACATAGGGACAGGAAATTTAATTCACTTCTCAACAAGTGTCACCAGATCTTTTTTGAGGCAACGTCTTCAGGAAGATCACAGCCTTAAATCTCACAGAAAAGCTCTGGCAGTTGTAGATTATGCTACAGAGATGTCAAGCAACTTTGAAAAATGCTGGAACCAGGGAGTGTCAGGATCCACTGAGAGCAAGTCTGTGATCCTCTACCATTTTAAATAGTAGTCAGCCTCCCATTTGCATGTTAGGAGTTCTTTGAGTTGCAAGAACTTGGAATCGTCTACTAGAATGGAATTAACCAGCCTTGGAAAGGCCAGGGACTTCATAGCCTTCCTAGTGGCATTGGAACTAAAACCTTGGGAGTTGGACTATCTTTCTCTTGATGGTCTTCTTTGCCTGTAGAGCTTCAGAACACATGGTGTCAGTTTCAGAACACCTGGGAAATGTAGACACTGGAGTAGAAAAGAACATTTGAGTATCACTGGTCGTTGATAATTGAAGGGAATAGTATCCTAATAGTGCAGAATGGTCCAGTGACTGAACAGCTGTTAGAAAACCTCTGATAGCTGAACTCTAGTTAGACTATTTTAATCTTCCTTTTCTTTTCTTTTTTTTCTTTTCTTTTCTTTTCTTTTCCTTTCCTTTCCTTTCCTTTCCTTCCCTTCTTTCCTCCTTTCTTCCTTTCTTCCTCCCTCCCTTCCTCTCTCTTTTTCTTTTTTCTCTTTCTCTCTTTCTACCTTCCTTCCTTTCCTTCCTTCCTTCTTCTTTCTCTCTCTCTCCCCCCTCCTCCCCTTCCTCTATTTGTCTCTCTCTCCCTTTCTCCCTCCATCCTTTCCTTTTTCTGCATTGCAACTTATCCTCAGTTTCCTGACTCAGGAAATTGCACTTACCATTTATTTTCTTTTTTCTTTTCTTTTTTTTTTAATGTTTATTCATTTTTGAGAGACAGAGCACGAGCAGGGGAGGGGCAGAGAGAGAGGGAGACACAGAATCCAAAGCAGGCTCCAGACTCTGAGCTGCCAGCACAAAGTTCAATGCAGAGCTTGAACCATGAGATCATGACCTAAGCCAAAGTTGGACGCTTAACCAACTGAGCCACCCAGGTGCCCCATTACCATTTATTTTAGAAGAGTCTTTTCATTCTTCCATTTCTGAGTGAGAAAATACAGAGAAAACCTAAATTCATTAACATGAATCCCCATGGAGTAAACCCCAGTCCAAGAGCTAGCTTATGTGTAATTTTTTTTTCAGTTTATTTTTGAGACAGAGAAAGAGAGAGAGCATGGGAGGGGTAGAAAGAGGGAGAGAGAATCCCAAGCAGGCTCTGTGCTATCAGTGTGGAGCTCGATGCAGGGCTTGAACCCACAAATTGTGAGATCATGACCTGAGCTGTTATCAAGAGTCAGACACTTAACCGACTGAGCCACCTGGGTGCCTCAAGAGCTAGATTGCTTGTAAACACATAGATCAACTTTTGCTAGTCTTGGGCTTTTCTGTTTGTTGTTCAAGCCATGAGACAGAGAGCCAACAATCATGTTTTCCACACTGGGGGAAAAAAACTCAAAAAACTGACACATAATCAATGCAAAATCTTGCATTACTAAGGCCAAATGAACATTCCTTTTCAGTTTGTTCATTTTGGGTTTTGTTTCTTTTAAAATTATTTTCAAATTTCTGACACTATTTATGTTGTAATACTTCCTAAACCAATCCTTTAGTGTCTGAGTGTTAAAAAAAGGTCTATAGCTGGCTGATGGACTGAAAAGACTGCTCAATGCACAGATATTTGCTCAGAGGAACACGTATTTCTTATTTTTCGTTTTTAAGGAGAAAATAATCTGCCGCACCTGTGGCACAGGGAATCCAGCTCACCTGAAATTCTGTGTCACCTGTGAGGGGGCCCTGCCATCATCACAGGAGGTAGGTTGACTGCATATACCAATCCTATACTTAGTGGCTGCTAAATGTCCAGTGTTAATAAGAATAAAGAAATACAATCTGCAGAGGAGGGAAGAAGTGAGAGGGTGGAGAGAGACACTTGAAAGCAACATTTCTACATGTGGAGAGGACTTTATATATTCACCAAAACAAAACTGTTTTCAAAGTCTTAACTTCAGGGGGGTTCAATAAAATCAGCAATTTCTTAAAATTTCATTTAGTAACTGCATGGAAGGCTGGCAGTAGCCGCTTGTAAGTCATTCAAAGTCACAAGTATGTCTTTACTGACTGCGCCATGCTATTTTTTGAAATTGAAAACATGGTGGGTACCCATTTCTGGATTTTATACCAGCCTATTTTGAGTATTCAGAGTGGAGGAATAGGAGTATGTACAACTTAAATACAGTGAATAGGTTCAGTTTAGGTGATTGGTTTTGTGTTTCTAAAATGTTTCATATAAAGAGGAGGCTTTAAAAATGACTTCCACGCTTTCAACAATAGCCAAATCATGGAAAGAGCCTAAATGTCCATCAATTGATGAATGGATAAAGAAGCTGTGGTTTATATATACAATGGAATACTATTTGGCAATAAGAAAGAATGAAATCATGTCATTTGCAGCAACGTGGATGGAACTGGAAGGTATTTATGCTGAGTGAAATAAGTCAGTCAGAGAAGGACTGATATCATATGTTTTTACTCTTATGTGGACCTTAAGAAACTTAACAGAAGACCATGGAGGAAGGGTAGGGGAAAAAATAGTTACAAACAGAGAGGGAGGGAGGCAAACCATAACAGACTCCTAAATACAGAGAACAAATTGAGGGTAGATGGGGGGGGGGGTGGGGGAAAAGAGAAAATGGGCGATGGGCATTGAGGAGGGCATTTGTTGGGATGAGCACTGGGTGTTGTATGTAAGTGGTGGACCACGGGAATCTACCCCAAAAACCAAGAACACACTTTATACACTGTATGTGTGCCAATTTGACAATAAATTATATTTAAAAAAAAAAGATGAGGTCAGACTAGATTAGAGGTGGGCCCTAAATCCAAAGACTGGTGTACTTATAAGAAGGTCATATGAAGACACTAAAAGCACACAGAGAGAAGGCCATGTGAAGACAGAGGAAGAGATTAGAGTGAAGCAGCTACAAGCCAAGGCATGCCAGGGAGAGGCCCAGGATGGACTCCCTCTCCCCTCCACAGCCTTCCAAGTGAACATGACCCTACTAATACCTTGGCCTCCAGAACTGTGAACAAATAAATCTATTGTTTTAAGCCAAAAAAAAAAAAAAGAAAAAAGAAAAAAGAAAAAAAAAAAAAAAAAGAAAAGACTTCCAGTTGACAGGTGACTCTTGCCCTGGCCTAACAATTCCAAAAAGAAGCTGGCATTTACTAGCTTAGAAAAAAAATTTGCTTCCCTGGGGCCATTATATATATTTTTGAGTGGGGGCGGTTTTCTCATCCCAGATTCCTTTGGAAATTGGACAGATGTGTGATGATTCTCATAGGGTTTATAATGTATATAGATGTAGAAATATATAGAACTATAACATATAGGTTGGAGGGAGAGGGATATGAACCAAATGGTTGTAAGATTTCTGTATTGTACTTGATGAGGTACAGTAATAATTAGACTGTAAAAAGGTAAAAATCTATTTTTTTAATTGTTTGAATGTTTATTTTTGAGAGAAAGAGACAGAGCGTGAGCAGGGGTGGGGCAGAGAGTGAGGGAGATGAAGAATTTGAAGCAGGCTCCAGGCTCTGAGCTGTCAGCACAGAGCCCAATGCAGGGCTCAGACCAATAAACTGTGAGATCATGACCTGAGCTGAAGTCGGATGCTTAACCAACTGAGCTACCTGGCCACCCCGTAAAGATCTGTTTTATGGGCACGTAGGTGGCTCAGTCAGTTAAGTGTCCAACTCTTGATCTCAGCTCAGATCATGATCTCACTATTCATAAGTTTGAACCCTACATTGGGCCCTGTGCTGACACCCCAGGACCTGCTTGAGATTCTCCCTCTCTCTGCCCCTCCCCTGCTTGCACTCTGTCTCTCTCAAAAATAAATAAATACACTTAAAAAATCTATATTTTAATCACTAGGGCAACATTCAAAAAGACTGCCAAGAAATACAGCTAAAAAGCTAATGGGGAATTTTTTTTTTAATTTTTTAACGTTTCTTTATTATTGAGAGACAGAGCGTGAGCAGGGGAGGGGCAGAGAGAGAGGGAGACACAGAATCTGAAGCAGGCTCCAGGCTCTGAGCTGTCCGCACAGAGCCTGACGCGGGGCTTGAACTCACGAGCCGCGAGATCATGACCTGAGCCGAAGTCGGCCACTTAACCAACTGGGCCACCCAGGTGCCCCGCTAATGGGGAATTTAAATATAACTCTAAAAGGTATTCAGAATACCCCCCAAAAAACAGGAAAGTGGGAACAAAGAAAACAAAATAAATGGGAAAAGTAGAAATCAAATAATAAAATGATAAGTCAAAACCAAGACATAATCAATAATTATATTCCATTTTGTTGACTAAACATTTGGTTAGAAGGTAGCAATTATCACCATGGATTTCTAAAAAAAGAAAAAATGGGGGCTCCTGGGTGGCTCAGTTGGTTAAGCATCTGACTGTTGATCTCAGCTCAGGTCTTGACCTCAGGGACATGAGTTCAAGCCCCATGTTGGGCTCCATGCCAAGAGAAAAAAAGAAAAAAGTCTATGCAAGCCACAGACAAGACCTAACTATGTAGACTAAAAGTAAATATATTGTAAAAAAAAAATTCCACGTAAACAATATACACAAGAGGGTTGGAGTGGCTCTATCAATATAGGAGAAAATAAGTTTCAACAAAAAATATATTATGAGAGATAAAGAGATATTTTATAACAATAAAAGTTAAATTCATCAGGAAGACATAACAATCAAAAACATTTATGTGTCTACCAAAATACATGATACAAAAATTGGCAGAATTAAAGAGAGAAGCAAACAATTTCAGAATTATAGTTGCAGGTTTTAATGCCCCTTTCTGAGCATTTGCTAGAAGAGCTAGACACAGGTCAGCAAAGGCAGTTAAGATCTGTGCAACTATCCACTTTGACTTAATTGATGTTTCTAGAATACTGTACCCCAAAATGATAGACAACACATTCTTTTGGACATGATTAACATTGGATGGGTGTGTTTGGTTCCTGGGGCTGCCAGAACAAACTGCCACAAACTGAGGGGCTTACAACAACAGAGGTTTATTGTCTCACAGCTTTAGAGGCTAGAGGTCCCAAATCCAAGTGTTGTTGGCAGTGCTGTGCTCCCTGTGAGGCTTCAGGGAAGGAATTCTCCCATAATTCTCTCCCTTCTCTCCCTTTCTCCTCTCCTTCCCGGATGCCATATATTCATCTGTTGAATTATTTGATACAATCTAAGAGGTCCCTGAGATTTTATTCATTAAAAAATTTTATCTTGTCTGATTCTGGTGGTGGGCTACAGATCTCTGTGCCAGGTAGTTGGTGTCTTGTTCTTGGAGTGGGTTTCAGGGCATCCAGTCTGGTCGCCAGGCACCTTTGCCCTGGTTCCCCGCCACCACCCCCATCCTGCCCTCTATTGTGGTACCTGTGCAGGAGTCTGAGACATCCCTTTCCAGAGTCCCAGAAAGGAGACTGAAGGGTACCTAGGGACTCAAAGAAATCAGTCCAGAATGATAAAATAAGGACACCATCAAAGGAGATGATGACTGAGGAGTCAGAAGTTGTCCTAATATCAGCTCCCCAGGTCTAAGTTCAGCCAGAGAGCCTCTATGAAGACTCTGTCCAAGACCATGAGACCATGCCCTAAAGGAATCCTCCCAATGCTGCAGTCTCCAGGCAGATGTTCAGGAAGTTCCGCTATGAGGATGTGGCTGGGCCCAGGGATGTCCTCCGACATCTCCAGGAGCTTGCTAGACAGTGGCTGAGACCCGATATTCACCCAAAGAAGCAGATTGTGGAGATGCTGGTACAGGAGCAGTTCCAGGCTGTCGTGCCCAAGGAGCTCAGAGCTCAGGCCCAGAGATGTCTCAGAATCACTGGCTAAGTCCTGCCACTGAGTGCTTGCTCAGCTTACATGTGAGAAGTAACCAGAGGTTCTCTTTGTTGTTTCAAGAGCCAACTACAGTGATGTGGAAAAGTGAACCTCGGGTTTTTTGAGCTTGCCTTTGACTAATTGTAATAAGAGTCCATCAAAACCCGTGTTTGGACATCTATCTGCCTAATGCAGCTCTAATTCCTGGGACTGAGCTCCAGAGTTTCTCTACCCTTCTGTTAGGACAATCAGCCTGTTGCTTGTTTTTGCTCTGCTGAATGCCTCCTTTTTTGCACTTTCTGACATGCTTTAATATATTGTTATGTATCTAAAAAAATAATTGCTTCAACTTTCAGAATTCTTGATTCTGATTGTTGTACCCCCATCTAGTACCCCCATCTAGGCAGAGAGTGAGGGAGACACAGAATCTGAAGCAGGCTCCAGGCTCTGAGCTGTCAGCACAGAGCCCAACACAGGGCTCAAACCCATGAACATGGTATCATGACCTGAGCTGAAGTCAGATGTTTAGCTAACTGAGCCACACAGGTGTCCCGAATTCCTTTTTTAAAAAAATATTTATTTGGGGCGCCTGGGTGGCTCAGTTGGTTGAGCGTCCGACTTCAGCTCAGGTCATGATCTCGCAGTTCATGGGTTCGAGCCCCGCGTCGGGCTCTGTGCTGGCAGCTCAGAGCCTGGAGCCTGCTTCCAATTCTGTGTGTCCCTCTCTCTCTGCCCATCCCCTGCTCATGATCTGTCTCTCTCTGTCTCTCAAAAATAAATAAATCTTTAAAAAAATATTTATTTATTTTTGGGAGAGTGCAAGCAGAGGAGAGGAAGAGAGAGGGTGGACAGAGTATCCGAAGCAGGCTCTGTGCTGACAAACTGACAGCAGAGAGCCCAATGTGGGGCTTGAACTCACAAACCATGAGATCATGACCTGAGCCAGAGTCGGACCCTCAAAAGACTAACTTTTTCTTCATTATGGGAAGAATATATGCTTTAAAATTCTTTTTCCAAATTCCAATATCTGATTTACACCAGGGTTAGATAAATTGATTTTCTTTTCTTTTGAGAGGCATTGGTTTTATTTCATTCCAGGCAATGCATTCCCCAAACCAGATATACATATTACTGCCTGCTAATGCAAAGCAAAGCTGAGCAGAGCAAAGCAAACAACAAACCCAGCGCTCATCGGACACTAGTAACAGAATCCAGAAGTTCCACGACCTAACACATATAATGCCAAGATAAATCTAAAATTCCTCAGCATACTAACAACCAAGAAAACTGGGATTTTTTTAGAGGTAGGGGAACAGAAAGTCTCGTTTCTGTTTAGATATTTGGTCTAACTAGGCTGAACTGCTTTGAGTATTCTGTGCCTGCATCTTTCAGGGGTCAGTAAGAGATGTGAGTACAGAATTTGGGGATCCCTTCTCTGTTCCTTTTTTTTTCTTGGATCTCCCTGCCTCTTCAGTAGACAAATACTTCACAGTCTCAGTTTTCTTGTTCTCCTAGCCAGAATTCTGCCCCTTCCTTACCGTTTCACATGCAGCATTTTAGCCCCAGCCTCAAAGGAAACTAATTTTGTATAACTCCCCTCCTCCTTGTGTGCACTTGCTACAAGAGTCTGTCTGCTTCTGTTCATTCTCCAGTGCATTCAGGAATTATGAGAAGATTTGATAGTTTTCTGGTTGGGAGTCATTTGGTATGGCCTTACTCTGTCAGTAACCAATAGGTTCGGGTTTTCAAAAAATTTTTATTTATCTACTTTTTAAATATTTTTTAAATGTTTATTTATTTTTGAGAGAGAAAGAGAGACAGCCTGGGTAGAGGAGGGGCAGAGAGAGAGGGAGATACGGAACTCAAAGTGGGCTCTAGGCTCTGCGCTGTCAGCACAGAGCCTGATGCAGGGCTTGAACCCACAAACCGCGAGATCATGACCTGAGCCAAAGTTGGACAGTTAACTGACTGAGCCACCCAGGCAACCCGGTTTGTTTGTTTGTTTGTTTTTTTAAGATGATTTCTGTTACATAATACGTGGTGTGGCTTTTTTTTTTTCTAAAAAAAAATATGCTACTGAACTGGCAGATTGAATAAGAAAACCCATCTATTCTCAAATCAAATCTGATACAGTTTTACTCTTTTGTTGGGATTTTTTAAAATTTATTTTTGAGAGAGAGAGAGAAAGAGACAGAATGTGAGCATGGGAGGGGCAGAGAGAGAGGGACACTCAGAATCCGAAGCAGGCTCTGGGCTCTGAATTGTCAGCACAGAGCCCGACGCAGGCTCGAACCCAACTGCGAGATCATGACCTGAGCCGAAGTCAGATGCCTAACTGACTGAGCCACCCAGGTGCCCCTCTTTGTTGATTATTTTTTGTTTATTCCTCTGACTGAGCGTGGTTTCAGACTTTATGTCACGCTCTCATCATGAAATCACACTTTGCAATTTTCCAAAGCACCAGAGAGAAAAATAGTGAGTTAAGAAAGCATAAAAAAAGAAGACCGTGGTGTTTTGGAATTCTTGGAGTGATTTTGCTGATAAATTTAAGTAAATTGTCAAGCAAAAAATGTATCTTCTCAGATAATCTGAACTTCTTACATAAATAGAAAATAATTTAAATTGATTTTATTACTTGTCCGTGATGTAGTTGTTTCTGGATCTCACATCAGCAAAACTGTTCCAGGAACAATGGCAGAATTGAATTTGTTTTCAAAATTTGATTTCTATTTGAAAGGTATATCAGAGTTTGGATGTCACAATCAGGGTATATATCATTGAAATGCTATAAAAGTAATAATGTATATTCATTCTAATAGCTTATGTCTTTTCTTTGTTGAGCAGCATTAATATGGATAGAATTAAATAACTTTTCTTTCTTTAAAGCAATGTTATAGGAAAAAATCCACTTGAACAGTAGATGCATTAAAAAATTTTTTTTGATGTTTATTTTTGAGAGAGAGAGAGAGAGAGAGACAGAGCATGAGTGAGGAAGGGGCAGAGAGAGAGGGAGACATGGAACCCGAAACAGGCTCCAGGCTCTGAGCCATCAGCACAGAGCCTGACATGGGGCTCGAACTCACAGACCATGAGATCGTGACCTGAGCCAAAGTCAGACACTTAACCAACTGAGCCACGCAGGCACCCCTAGATGCATTTTTTAGTAGATGCATTTAAATAAAATATCTGAAGACTTTATATTTATTTTTTATGTTTATTTATTTGTTTTGAGAGAGAGAGAGAGAGAGAGAGAGAACATGTGCTGGTGGGAAGGCACAGAGAGAGAGGAAGGGAGAGAATCACAAGCAAGCTCTATGCTGTCAGTGCAGAGCCTGACTCCGGGCTCAATCTCATGAACTATGAGATCATGACCTGAGCCAAAATCAAGAGTCAGATGCTTATCTGATTGAGCCACCCAGGTACCCCCTGAAGGCTTTATATTTAGAAACCCAGGTCGACAAGTGTTATATCTAAACCCTATTGTAGCAGTAGGATAAATTGAAATTTAAGTCTGAAGCAAAAGTGTGTAAAGGGTTTCTCTTTTGATTTGTTCCAAGGAGTCTCTTGCTAATTGCACAGAAATAGGGTAAGGGTAAGTGTATGCAAAGAGAGATCTTCATTCTCAGTCTCTGTGGATATTGAGGGCTAATGAGACCTCTTTCTAGATAGATGTTTGTTTTAGGATAATAGAACAGTCCCTGAAGTAAAACAGGATATAGTTGTGCAAATAAAGTTAACTAAAATATTCATCTTGAAGGAAAAACCGTCCTTTAGAAAATGTCTCCCCTAGTGTGCACATTCTTAGTTTGATAAATGGAACAGGTGGCAGTTATCAATTGAATCAGTTATTCATTGTTTCATTCATTCAGTAACTGGATGACTTCTATGTGCCAAGGTACAAGGTACCACCTTAGTGGGGGAAAAATGTGAAGTATGCCGTTCCCTTAAAGAAATTAAGATCTAGTGAAAACCAAGAGAAGGGAGGGAAGCTGACATATGGAGCCTGACCCTGTCCCAGGGATCCCTCCATACTTAATTGTCGTTAACCATCTGAACCCCGCCTACAGACCTGTAAAAAGGCTGCATGGAGACATGGATAAAGGTCAGGCTTTATGATCAGATGGCCTAAGATCAACTCTCACCTTCTCTGTGTCTCAGTCTCCAACCTCTGTAAAACACAGGGGATAGTAGCACCCACCTCACAGGTCTGTTGGTGTGGTTTGATGGGAGACTACAGGGGCAGTGCTCAGCACGGTGCCTGCACATAGCAGGCGATCATGTAGCAGTGATGAATACTATCATCCTCATTTGTCTGATGAGAAAATCTTTTACTAGTCAATAAATAAGTAGCAGGAGCAAAGATTCTCATCCAGGTCTACCTAACAAAGTCTCAGAAATTCTCACAAAACAATTCTCTCTCTTTCCTTGAAATAAAATATTTCTTTTCATGTGTCAGGGGTGGAAAATAAATTCACATTCCCAGATGGAAACCAAAACCCTACAAGATAGAAGATAAACCTCAATTGTGACACCTTAGGTAGCATGAGTCTGCTTACATTCTTTTTTTTATGTTTATTATTTTTGAGAGAGAGAGAGTGTGTGAGCATGAGAGCGGGGGAGGGGCAGAGAGCGAGAGGGAGACACAGAATCTGAAACAGGCTCCAGGCTCTGAGCTGTCAGCACAGAGCCTGATGCAGGGCTTGAACTCACAAACTGTGAGATCATGACCTGAGCCAAAGTTGGACACTTAACCAACTGAGCCACACAGCTGCCCCACATTCTTATTCTTTTTTTATTATTTTTTTAAATTTTTTAAACATTTTTATTTATTTTTGAGAGACAGAGAGAGACAGATCATGAGCAGGGGAGGGGCAGAGAGAGAGGGACACACAGAATTGGAAGCAGGCTCCAGGCTCTGAGCTGCCAACACAGAGTCCCACACGGGGCTCGAACCCACGAACTGTGAGATCATGACCTAAGCCTAAGTTGGACGCTCAACTGACTGAGCCACCCAGGCGCCCCACACATTCTTATTTTTTAATGCTTATTTATTTATTTTGAGAGAGCCAGTGCACGTGAGTGGGGGGAGGGGCAGAGAGAGAGGGAGGGAGGGAATCCCAAACAGGCTCCGTTCTGTCAGTGCAGAGCCCAATGTGGGGCTTGATCTCACAAACAGTGAGATTATGATCTGAGCTGAAATCAAGAGTTGGACATCTAACTGACTGAGCCACCCAGGTGCCCCATACGTTCTTTTTTTTAATAAATGTTGTCGTAGTAAATCAGGAATAGGCTTCACGTTTGGTATTAAAGATACTGAGGAATATCAAGATGCACGAGCCACCAGTTTCATGTACTTGCTATGTAGGAATGTGTCCTCTTTGTACTAATTTAGTAATTAGTGAAGCTCATCATAGTTTTATTCTTTGGGGCAAAAATACCTTATTTCCAGGGTTTGCATTGATCTGGGGATTTTTTCCCCCAGATTCAAAGAGGGATTGCAGAATCTAGTCTTGATCTGCCTATTGATAAATGCCATTGCATTCAGCAGCCCATGCGCAGTGGAGATAAAACCCCTCCTCCACCCACTCAGAAAGGGGAGACCTTTTCCTGCTCCAAGTGTGGTCGCAGGAATGGCCGAGAAGCTTGCTTCTGTGACTGGTGTGGAGCCACGGTGAGTATTTTAGATCTGAGCTTGGTGCCGAGGCCTCACCACCACCCTAGAGAGGCCCACGCTCCTCCTCTTGCCCTGCCTTACAGAAATCACTCCTTGGGATTTGAATACTAGCACCTATTTACCTAAGACTTGGAGACAGAGATAATTCATTGTCTTAAATTGAGAAAGCTCTGTCATTGTCGTTTTACTCTGGATTTCTTTGAGGTTAAACTTTTTCACTCATTTATTGACTATTGGTATTTCTTTTATGAATTGTCTGCTTACTTTTCTAATAAAACACTCAAAGTCATTTATTCAAGTAAGTGTTGCATGTAAATAATACAAAAGATTTCATGTGAAGGGTTAGTCGCCCTTCTCATCCCAGGCCTACAGAGCTATCCCCAGAAGCAGTCATGGTTACCTAGTGTCTGAGTGTTCTTTGAGCCATTCAGTGCATTCATAAGTAAACTGGTAGTTTAATACGAACGCTGACTCAGTTCTTTTTACCTAGCAACATATCTTATTTGTAGCCTCCTCATTCTTTTCAATGGCTCCATAATATGCTACTGTCTGTATGTACCATGATATATTGAGGCCGTCCCCCTATTGCTGGACATTTAGATTGTTTCCAGTTATTTTCTCTAAAACCACAATCCCACAGGGAATGGTCTTAAATATACTTCCTTTGTATAATTGTTCATCTGTAGGAAAGATTCTAAATTTTTTTTAACGTTTATTTTTGAGAGAGAGAGACACAGAGCGTGAGCGGGGGGCGATCAGAGAGAGAGGGAGACACAGAATCCGAAGCAGGCTCCAGGCTCTGAGCTGTCAGCACAGAGCCCGACACGGGGCTCGAACCCATGAAGTGTGAGATCATGACCTGAGCTGAAGTTGGCCACTTAACTGACTAAGCCACCCAGGCACCCCTGTAGGACAAATTCTAGAAGGTAGACTTGCAGAGTCAGGGGTATAGGCATATGTTATTTTGATGGCTGAAGATTGTATGGTATGAGAATAATTTACATGGGAAAATTGTGACTCTGATATTTATGAAGATGTAAAAATATTTTCTATCCTCTAGCCGGGCATTTCTGCCTGCTACTCTGTTTGCCCTAAATGTGGGGCCAGCAATCACCCATCTGCCCATTTCTGTGGCTCCTGTGGTATTTATGTGAAGTCCTTGGCAAGATTTAGCATGGACAACAGCCTGGCTCTCGCTGCGGGAGAGCTTGGCCCTTTTGCTGAGGTGAGGCCTCTGCTGTAGTAAGAGCTCGTGCCTGGGGAAGAGCTCGGGACTCTGACTTTGTGTACTCTACCTTGGGGATCAACCCGGGGAAAGAGAGCCAAACATGCAGACTTCTCACGTGGATTTTCAACTAGGTGTGCAAGTAAATTCAGTCAATTTAGGTTTTAAACACTCAAGTGATTTATTTCTTCCGCATTCAAAGATATAAGTGTTTATCTGTAGTAGATTGAGGTCTAATTGCATTTGCAAGACTAATATAAGTAATGTAAATTGATATAATGTCATGAGGGAGAAGTGGATTTAAAATACATGAGACAGAACGTCCTTCTCGTGAATTTCTTACGTAGCATACTAGGAACTTTGCTCCTGCTCTTTTATATTTTAGAAAACTTATATCAGGTTTATGAAATTGCTTGTGCTATTTAAAACAATTGCACACAGTTTAAGGAAAATCTTACAGGGTTCTTTTCAGAAGGACTTAATCTCTAACCAGCTTGATATTAGCCTTTTATGAATTTCTCTAAGCTATGTGAAGACTTTTCAGGTTTGTTTTTAGCTCTTCATTAGAAGAATTTGAAGATTGATAGTTCTTAGAATGCACATGCACTCAGCAACTTTGCATTCATTTTTAGGGAGTTCATGGCCTTCTTAACCCAGACTGACATTTATGGATCCTGGGAGTGTCAATAGCCCATATGACACCTTTGTGCAAATGAGACCAAGGGTTCTTTCCTCAAGACACTAGACTGCCATCTGTCGGAAACTGATTGTAATATCAGTCAACGAATTTTGTTAGACATTTTCTTCCACTTACCAGAAAAACTGTCCTAATAAATATGCACACTTATGATACCCACCATGTGAATGTTAGCCCAGTAGATGCAGTGATGTTGTGCAGTACACAACCTACACAACCTTACATGATGGCCCTCACATGTTTCCATGTCCAGATGCAGGAGTGTCTCAGAAAAAATACTGGTGCCCAGTATTGCATGTGGATGAGTAGTAACTCCATTGGATTGTAGAACTGAGGATAGATTTGTTTCAGGCCTTGGGCAGCAAGACAGGGAATATCAGTTCAGTTAATTTGTTGAATTTGATATCGTAAATGGCCAAGCAGAAGACTGGCTTTATGGATCAGGTTGGGAGTTGTTGGGAGAGACAGACCAAGGAAGGTGAGGCAAGGGCTGAAAACCTCTTTTTAGTTCAGAGTACAGTTTCTTGGAGACATTTTTACTTCTGATTAAAATTCTTTTCTATAAGTAATATGAAAAATTAATGAAATTATATTCTAGTATTTTATGTTTTCTGCCTTGCTCATAGCCCCGATCTGCCTGGCAACCCCTAAATGTTCCTTTGTTCAGACCTGAGGCTGGGACTCGGAAGGACGTGGGCACACAGACTACCGGCCTGTTCTACCCATCTGGTGCGCTACTTGCCAAAAAGGAACTGGAAATGGCTTCTCAAAAGCAGAGGCAGGAGAAAATGAGTGACCATAAACCTCTCCTCACAGCTGTCAGCCCAGGAAGAGGTGAGGGAAAAGATATCCTTTCTTGTCAGGAGGAAAACTGCATTTTTTTCTTCCTTTAGATTTATTTCCATACTTAAGTAAATCCCTTTGGGGCACCTGGGTGGCTCAGTTAAAGCTTCCTACTTCAGCTCAGGTCATGATCTCATGGTCTGTGAGTTCAAGCCCCACATCAGGCTTTCTGCTATTAGCACAGAGCCCGCTTCAGATCCTCTGTCTCCCTCTCTCTCTCTGCCCCTCCCCCCTACCTCTCTCAAAAATAAATAAACATTGAAAAGAAAGATGTGGGGTGCCTGGGTGGCTCAGTTGGTTAAGCATCTGACTTTGGCTCTAGTCATGATGGCATGGTTGGTGACTTCAAGCCCCACATCGGGCACTCTGCTGTCAGCTCAGAGCCCACTTTGGATCCTTTGTCTCCCTCTCTATCTGCTCCTCCCCCACTGGTTCTCTCTCTGTCTTTCTCTCAAAATAAATAAATAAATTTTTTAAAAAAGTAGATGGGGCACCTGGGTGGCTCAGTCTGTTAAGTGTCCTATCAAAATATGTCCTACATATTGATTAGGATGCATACCCCTGCTGAAATTCAAACTATATGCTTAAAAGTTTGCTCAGATCAGGATCTCACAGTTTGTGGGTTTGAGCCCTACATCGGGCTCTGTGCTGACAGCTCGGAACCTGGAGCCTGCTTCGAATTCTGTGTCTCCCTCTCTCTCTGCCCCTCCCCTGCTCATGCTCTGTCTCTCAAAAATAAATAAACATTAAAAAGAAAGAAAGAAAGAAAGAAAGAAAGAAAGAAAGAAAGAAAGAAAGAAAGAAAGAAAAGGAAAGAAAGAAAGAAAGAAAGAAAAGTAAATCCCATTGTTTTTCTTTAGGTAATTTTCCTTTGTATTATAGCTCTTCCTTAAACTTTTAGTACTCTGATGTTTTGACTCATAGCCCTGTCATCTAGTCTGTAAATCAAATAGCACATACAGATGCTACTATTAAGGTAGAAATGTTGCTAGTCTGTCATTATTGCCATCTGCCATTATCTCTCTCTCTTTTTACTGTTCTAAAATTCACATAAGAAAGTTCACCATTTTGACCATTTTAAAGTGTACGATTCAGCAATTAAGTACATTAGCAGCAGTGTAGAAGCATTACCACTCTCTATGTCTAAAATATTTTCATTACTCCAAAAGTAGACCTGATATTCTTTTTTGCAATCACTTCTCACATCTCATCCAAGTGCCTGGCAACCACAAATCTACTTTCTGGTTTTTAAAAATGTTTATTATTTATTTTTGAGAGAGAAAGAGAGAGCACAAGTGAGGGAGGGGCAGAGAGAGAGGGAGACACAGACTCTGAAGCAGGCTCCAGGCTCTGAGCTGAGCCCCAAAGCGGGGCTCTAATTCACAAACTGCGAGATCATGACCTGAAACAAAGTTGGGCGCTTAACTGACTGAGCCACCCAGGTGCCCCTACTTTCTATTTTTATAGATTAGCCTGTTCTGGACATTTCCTATAATTGCATCTCCTGCCTGCCCACAAGAAACCAGAAATCCAGACTCGTGTGATATCTCCCAAGTGTTAAATGGTGGCAGTTAGTGAATTCAAATGTGTTTAAACCCTGTGCAGGCTGCAGAAGAGCACAAGGGAATTTTTGGAGTGATGGAAATGTCCTACATATTGATTGGGATGCATACCCCTGCTGAAATTCAAACTATATGCTTAAAAGTTTGCTCAGTAGGGTTAATTTTAAAAGAATAAAATAAGGGTGCCTGGGTGGCTCAGTCAGTTGAGCGTCCAGTTCTTGATTTCAGCTCAGATCATGATCTCATGGTGCACGAGTTCGAACCCCACATTGGGCTCTGTGCTGACAGTGCGGGGCCTGCTTGAGATTCTCCCTCTCTCTCTACCCCTCCACTGATCGTACTCTGTCTCTCTCAAAAATAAATAAATACACTTTTTAAAAAAGATCTATATTTTAATCATTAGGGCAACTACTCAAAAAGAATGCCAAGAAATACAGCTAAAAAGCTGATGAGAAAATTTAAATATAATTCTAAAAAGTATTCAAATTACCCCCCAAAAGGAAAGTAGGAACAAAGAAAACAAAACAAATGGGAAAAGTTGAAATCAAATTACCCCCACCCCAAAAGGAAAGTAGGAACAAGGAAAACAAAACAAATGGGAAAAGTTTAAATCAAATAATAAAATGGTAAGTCAAAACCAAAACATATCAATAATTACATTAAATTTTATGGACTAAACATTTCATTAGAAGGTAGCAATTGTCACCATGGATTTCTAAAAAAAGAAAAAATGGGGGCTCCTGGGTGGCTCAGTTGGCTAAGCATCCGACTCTTGATCTCAGCTCTGGTCTTGATCTCAGGGTCATGAGTTCAAGTGCTACACTGGGCTTCATGCCAAAAGAAAAAAAAATCTATGCAAGCCACAGACAAGAGCCAACTATGTAGACTAAAAGTAAATATATAGCAAAAAATACGCTTGCTGAAATTCAAACTGTATGCTTAAAAGTTATATCTCAATATGGTTAATTTTAAAAGAATAAAATAGGGGCTCCTGGGTGGCTCAGTCAGTTGAGTGTCTGACTCTTGATTTTGGCTCAGATCATGGTCTCATGGTTCTGAGTACAAGCCTCGGGTTGGGCTCTGTGCTGACAGAGTAGAGCCTGCTTGGGACTCTCTGTCTCTTTCTCTCTCTCTTTAAAATATGTTCTTTTGAGATTTTGTGCTATTCTATGATTAATCATGTGTAATTTAAAAAGGCTGGGAACAAAAACAGAACTTATTCTAGTACATAGTCAAGGTTCAGTAATCAAAAACCATATAAAATTTGACCAAAAAAACCCTCCACCTCTCTGAGAATGCATGGTGCACATTAGCATTTTTCTTTCTTGGCTTCAGAAGAATTATCCATGCGGATGCGTTTCTCTTTTTCTGTAGGGTACTGGAGGAAACAGTTGGATCATATCTCTGCTCATCTCAGGTCTTATGCTCAGAACAACCCTGAGTTCCGAGCCTTGATCGCAGAACCCAGAATGGGAAAGGTGGGTGAGCTCTGAATGGAATTTCCACTCCAGAGCGTTGCATGGGATTAGGCTGCAGTCCCCCTCCACTGTCTTCACCTGAAATTGAACTTTGCTTGGCTCTTTTCCCTTTCCTGTCCTGCTTTCCACATTTCCTTACAAGCACTGCCATAATAAATCACTTGCCCCTGTGTCTTGTCTCAGGGTCTGCTTCCGGGCACCTGACCTAAGTAAGATAAGATCGTAATTGTGAACAATCCATGCTTTTACATTCCATGTGCTATGGAGATTCTGTGGTCAGAGCTAAAAGACCCAGAAGAGTTTAGTCTAGCCAAATTTTGCACTTAAATCCATTCTGTATTAGCAGCAATAGTAATTTACCATTTAACGATACACTCACTATGTACATTATGTTCATCGATCTGTAGTGCTCATAACAAATCTACAAGGTAGGGATATGACCTTTGTGGCAGTTTTTCCAAATGGCCACAAATTCTTTGATAGTTTTCCCTGCAAAGGGTGGAGCCTGTCCCCTGTGGACGGGTGGGAGGGCTTATGGCAGTTGGGCTAATAACAGAGTGTGGTGGCAGTGATGCTATGGGACTCCCAGGGTGTGGTCCTCTTAATTGGCATGCTCACCCCCAACACTCTTTCTTGGAGCCCAGCCCCCCTGCCATAAGAAGCCCAGGCCCCATGGCGTGGCCACCTGTAGGCACACTGTCTGCAGCCCTGGCTGAACCTGAGCCTGGAGTCATCCTGGCTCAGGAGCCAGGCAGACGAGTGACGAGAGCCTGGGGCATTCCAGCCGCCAAACATGCAGCCACCTTCTAGCCATTTGAGCTTTCCCAGTGAGGTGTCAAGACAATCTATCCCCTCTGTGCCCTGTGGGAAGCCTCGAACTTAATAAAATGGTTGTTCAGTGCCGCTAAGTTTGAGGTGGTGTTTTACACTGCAGTAGATAATCAGAATAAGCCTTATTTTTGACACCCAGGAAAACTGGCTCACAGAGGTTTGCTGCCCTGCCCAGGGCTGCACTGTTGGGTCTCTTGGGGGATTCCAGATTTGAAGCCCCATGCTCTTTCTCTGGCATTACACCGTCACTATAAAGAGACAGCTCTGTGAGAGGACCTCTTCTGTTTGTTGTAATACTAAAAGGAACCTTTAAAAATCAGCCTGTTTGATCCTGTGCCACCAAATAGGCCAACGTTGAAACTATTTCATTGTCAAGTAGTGCTCAGTTTCCTTTGATAGTATGTTTTGGTGGTTTATTCATTCTCTCACCTAATCCATCGGTCTGCAAACTATGGCCTGTGGGGGAAATTAGGCCTGTCACCCAGATTTGTAAATCCAGTTTTATTGGATCGTGGCTACTCATTCATTTACTTATTGTCCATAACTCTTTGTGCTATGATGGCAATGACCCACAAAACCTAAACTCCTTACCATCTGATCCTTGAAGCATTTGTTGACCCCTCTTTGAGAGAAATTCCTCCTGCTGCTTACAGAGAAGGCTTCTCAACTATGATACTTGGTTCCTGATGGCCAAGGCCTGGCCCCTCAAGACACCCAGCTGATGACATCCAGCCAGGTGGCTTGATTAAACTTTACATGTGTCTCTTGTAGAGAATATAAATTTGGGTCTTGCTTTCTTATCCATTCTGGTAGTCTCTGCTCTTTGATGGGAACATGAATTTTGTTCATTTACAATTAGTGGAATTATAGCTGGATTTGTGACTGCTATTTTACTACTTGTATCTTACTTAGTTTTTGTTCCTTTGTTTCTCCTTTCCTGCCTTCTTTTGAGTTCATTAAATGTTTGATTACATTTACAGTTTAACGTCTCAGGATTTCTTGGCTGTTGCTCAGGACATTAAGTCCCACATGCATGGTTGTGAATTCTCTCTAATGCTTTTTTAAAAGCTTATCTCTGCTACTGTCCATGAAGATGGCTATGAAGTTAGCATCCAGCTGAATTACATTCAAGTATCAAACAAGGTGAGTAAAACTTTCAGAAGCTGTTCATTGAAAATTGACTGAACTAGTAAATTGTAGCCTATAGTCTACTGAAGTGCTTCTGTGTAAGCCATGGAAGGCATAAATTCCAAATATTATAAAACTTGACTAACGGCCAGTAATTTCATAGGATTAGGTAAATAACTGTACTAAACCTCAGAGAAGCCAGGTTTCAGGCACATAAAGATGTAGTAAGAACAGGAATTACTGCCGACCCTATTGGTCCTGTGGTTCTCAGGCTTTTTTATACTCATGGAAGTCTGGGTGTAGATGAAAGACTGACAAAAATGTTTTCCTGTTTGTACTTTCACCTGTTTGCCTATAAGAAATAAGCCAAATTTTGTGGCTATGTCTCCCTTGATCTGCCTTCTTATATGGTGACTGAAACTTTGCTACAGAGTCTTTAGTGTGTGACAAACATTACTTGATTCATACTGGAGGCTTAATTTCATTGGGCAAGAAATCAGAATATACAAAAGAGTAATGAATGGATTGAGAAGGTGGGTGAAGAAGGCCAGGAAAAGCAGGGGAACAAGCATTTGTCAGGCCCTGGCCATGTGCCCATCAGGGGGCTAGCAGTGTCTTTAGAATTAGGACAGACACATGGGTACTGCCTAACTCAGAGGCTGGGGGTGTGCAGTAGGCTGACACCCACAAAAGTGCTTTCAAGTCAAGTAAAGTACTGAATGCCATGTTTTCAGTTGTGTGGCCAGAGTAGTGCTTGGGTCAGGGAGGCACTTGAGGAGAAGGGGAGTGAGGAACATGAGGCAGGGCAGGGGAAGGGGCTAAGTGGTTGCACATAAATTTTAGCTTTAGCCTGATCCATGAGGAGTTCTGAAATGTGGGTCAGACCACAAAGTTGTCCTAACCGAGACAAGAAAAGGAGGGCTGTAGCTTCTAAGGTAAGGTAGCACCCATCTGTGGAGGCAGTTGGCCAGAAAAGGGGTCAGCTGTGAGCTGTTAGCAGCCAATCCAGCAGCTGTGAGGGATATGCTGATCAGTTAGGGGAACTGGGTGGGCACTGAGAGCATCTACAACATGCTATCAAGTAGAAGTGGAGTAATTATCCTCGGGTTTAATATGTGTTTTTTCTTAGCCTGTGTGTTCTAGTGTTGAGGAAGTAGAAAGTGGTTCCCTGTGGCGGGAGAGGCAGTCAGATGAGGGTGGGGCAGGATGCCACGCTGTAGAAATGGTCCAGGTGGATACAGAATTCCAGGTCTGGATCCTATATCATCTGTCCTAATTTTATAGAGCTCTGTTTTACCTCATTTTACTTTCACAACATCCCTTTGGGGTAGGCCATAATATTTTCACTTTACAGGTGAGGAAACTGAGGGTCAGAGAAATTAAGAAACTTGCTTCTCCCAAGGTCCCTAAACTAATAAGTAATAGAAGCAGGATTCAGACCCCGTAGTCTGAGTCTCCCCATCATGCCACCCTAATTCCAAGATTCGGAAGGGTTTTAAGCAGAGGAAGGACACCATTACTTACACAGTTTAGAAAGATGACTGGGGCAGCCACGTGGAAAGTGGGCTGGCAGAAACCTGTTGGGATGCCCTTGGGGTGATCCTGGCATATAAAGAGGGGCTGTGGCTGTAACAATAGAGAGGAGGGGCTGCACTGAGGAGCCATTTAAGAGGCAAAATGGACAAAACATCACAGGGAAGGGAGGGAGGTGTCAGGAAGAATGTCCAGGTTCGATCTTGACTGTCTATGTAGCTAGAGTGGTCATTAACAGAGGAACAGGTTAGCAAGGAGACTGTTCCTTCTCTGGGGACACAAGGAGCGTGTCATTCACAGTGACTAAGTTTTTCCATTGTCCAGAACCTTTACCTCAGCAAGTCTGTGGATTTCAGCAACCACTTCCTGAGCAGTGTCACTGAGGGTGGTAATGGGCCATTTGGCAGCAGGTCCAGCCTGGGTAAGTTGTACCCTTACAATGACTTTAAAACAATCAACCAGGAACACATTGACCTGGCAAGGATGGCAGGGAATTGCTTACAATTTTCCAGCCCAACCATACATCTTACTGTAATGTTCCAACCATTTTATTCTTCTGGCTTCTCTGAAGTCAGGGCCGAGATTTTTCAAGGCTTTCACAGGGCTTGGAGAGATAGGTTGTGTGTGGGGTGGTGTTCTTTGGGGCCTAAAAACTGTAGCCCCTTTTATTCCCTCCTTCCCACTCACCCTCTGGTCTTAGATTGGGAAAAATGGCTCCAGGAGTCCTTCTTTTGAAGTTCAATCAACTAGAAATTTCTATAAAAGCCATTTTGTTCTTCTGATCTCTTGAGGGGCATGATAGTAGGATAGCTCTTTATATGTGGGGAGTGGGAGGGGGCATTGTTTTGGTCCTCAACTCTTTGTCATTCCAGTGAGCGACTACAGCCAGAGCACCTCTGATACCAATGAAAAAGTCAAGAGGACAAAGAATTTCAAGACCAAAACATTTCAAGAAAAGGAGCAGCTCACAGTACGTGTACTCCTTTGTCCTCACAGCTGTCTTCTTGGGCCTGTCTGTTTAATGTTTTACTTTGAGATTTTTTTTAATAGAGGAATGCTTTTTCATTTTCTGTGCCTTTTTTTCTGTGTATTTTTTATTTTATGGAATCCTTTAAAATACATCAAGATTATTAATTAGAATTATTTTAAGGTTCTCATCAGTTTCCTGAATCACCTCTGTTTCCTCTGGGGTCAGTTCTGTCTGTCCATCTTTCTCAGTCTTGCTTTTGGCTGGTCTCAAATATGTGATAATCCTCGATTGCCAGGTCATGTTGACAAGTGAAGGGCTAGTTTGAGTAGTGCCAGTGCCTGCCCTGGGTGTGTGGGCCTGAGACATCTGTGGGGGGTGGGGGGATGGGCATTCTGTCTCCCTGGAGAGTGTTTGGGCGGAAGACAGGAGAATGCCTTGGGGTCCCCTAGTTGCCTTTCCCCTAGAGGTGAGGATGTGCTGTGAAGGGCTCTAGAGTGTTTCATTCCTGGATGGGGCTGTCTTTCCTTCCTTGCTCTCCTTCCCTGTGTGTGTCATCATAGAGGTCTAGGTTCTGGCCTCCTTGGGCCCAGAACTCCCAGTAGAAGCCTTTGTTAGGCAAATCATGAACTCTCTGGAAAACAGTTATCAGGGTTTAAGCAGAGAGCACAGGAGAGAGAGGAGGACACCACCCAGCTCAGCCACTCAACAAACCCCTTTCCTAGAATGCTCATAAATCCAGCCTGCACCCAACACCTGCCCTCCTTGTTGATTAACTCAGCTTCTGTAAGGCTTCTTGGAGGAAACACACTCATATCTCTGGTGTCTTCAAATGCTTTTTCTTTGCTTTAGCTCTC
Source organism: Cryptoprocta ferox (assembly GCA_028646485.1). Lineage (NCBI taxonomy): Eukaryota > Metazoa > Chordata > Mammalia > Carnivora > Eupleridae > Cryptoprocta > Cryptoprocta ferox. The sequence continues at coordinate 41,266,143 of CM053576.1, read as the reverse complement.
AGTCAGATTCCACCTACTTACCTTTGGGGGGGGATTTATTTTTTATTTTTTTAATTAAAAATTTTTTTTTAATTTACATCCAAGTTAGTTAGCTTATAGTGCAACAATGACGTCAGGAGTATATTCCTTAATTCCTTACCCATTAGCCCATCCCCCCTCCCATAACCCCTCCAATAACCCTCTGTTTGTTCTCTATATTTAAGAGTCTCTTATGTTTTGTCTCCCTCCCTGTTTTCATATTATTTTTGCTTCCCTTCCCTTATGTTCATCTGTTTTGTATCTTAAAGTTCTCATATGAGTAAAGTCATATATTTGTCTTTCTCTGACTGACTAATTTTGCTTAGCATAATACCCTCTAGTTGCATTCACGTAGTTGCAAATGGCAAGATTTCATTCTTTTTGGTTGCCGAGTAATACTCCATTGTATATATATACCACATCTTCTTTATCCATTCATCCGTTGATGGACATTTGGGCTCTTTCCATACTTTGGCTATTGTTGATAGTGCTGCTATAAACATTAGGATGCATGTGCCCCTTTGAAACAACATAGCTGAATCCCTTGGATAAATACCTAGTAGTGCAATTGCTAGGTTGTAGGGTAGTTCTATTTTTAATTTTTTGAGGAAACTACATACTGTTTTCAGAGTGGCTACACCAGTTTGCATTCCCAGCAGCAGTGCAAAAGAGATCCTCTTTCTCTGTATCCTTGCCAACATCTGTTGTTGCCTGAGTTGTTAATGTTAGCCATCTGACAAGTGTGAGGTGGTATCTCATTGTGGTTTTGATTTGTATTTTCCTGATGATGAGTGATGTTGAACATTTTTTCATGTGTTGGCTGGCCATTTGGATGTCTTCTTTGGAGAAGTGTCTATTTATGTCTTTTGCCCATTTTTTCACTGGATTATCTGTTTTTCTGGTGTTGAGTTGAATAAGCTCTTTATAGAGGTTAGATACTAACCCTTTATCTGATATGTCATTTGCGAATATCTTCTCCCATTCTGTTGGTTGCCTTTTAGTTTTGCTGATTGTTTCCTTCACTGTGCAGAAGCTTTTTATTTTTATGAGGTCCCAATAGTTCATTTTTGCTTTCGTTTCCCTTGCCTTCTGAGATGTGTTGAGTAGGAAGTTGCTGCAGCCAAGGTCAAAGAGGTTTTTGCCTGCTTTCTCCTTTGAGGATTTTGATGGCTTTTGTCTTACCTTTAGGTCTTTCTTCCACTTTGAGTTTATTTTTGTGTATGGTGTAAGAAAGTGGTCCAGGTTCATTTTTATGCATGTTGCTGTCCGTTTTCCTAGCACCACTTGTTGAAGAGAGTGTCTTTGTTCCATTTGATATTCTTTCCTTCTTTGTCAAAACTTAGTTGGCCATAAGTTTGTGGGTCCATTTCTCGGTTCACTATTCTGTTCCATTGATCTGAGTACCACCTACTTTCAACCTTTGGAATTCCTCACGATTCGTGATCCACTGGTGGCACTCTTCCAGAGTTTCTACAGCTGTTAGAGTTTTGTTTTTCAAAAATGTACACCATTAACATTTTAATGGGAGCTTTGGAGAAAGAGATAGCGGGTGCCCTTGTTCAATTCTCCACCTTGCTTTTCATTTGATCCTCTTTGGCTGCAGTAGGGAAGACAGATGTGCTTAGTGACAAGCCCAAAGCCTGGGTCTCCACCATGGTGGAGACCGGCACATATCAGTTCTTCCCTTCAGTTCTTCCCTCCTCTTTTCATGAAGCCAGGCCCTCAGGGCATCCTCAGGGGTGCACATACTGGTGCCCAGCTTCTATCATGATTTCTCCAAAGGCAGGTGATTTCTCGCCTCAACTTGTTTTTTCCCACCATATGCTTTACATGTCATAAACACCAATAAATTTGGGAAGAAGACCTTAGAATTATATTAAATTTTTAAAACAATCTATTTCTCCTTGGCCTTGATTTATTTACTTATTTTATTTATTAAAAAAAAACTTTTAATGTTGGTTTATTTTTGAGAGAGAGACAGAATGTGAGCAGGGGAGGAAAAGAGAGAGAGGGAGACACAAAATCTGAAGCAGACTCCAGGCTCTGAGCTGTCAGCACAGAGCCCAACATGCACTCAAACCCACGGACTGTGAGGTTATGACCCAAGCCAAAGTCGGACACCTAACCGACTGAGCCACCTGGGCGCCCCATTTACTTATTTTATTTAAATCCAAGTTAACATATAGCATCATAATGATTTCAGGAATAGAAGTTAGTGATTCATCACTTATATATAATACACAGTGCTCATCCTAGTAAGTGCCTTCTTTAATGTCCATCACCCATTTAGCCCATCCCCCACAACACCCCACTAGCAAGCCCTCAGTTCTCTGTATTTAAGAGTCTCTTATGGTTTGTCTTGCTCTCTGTTTTTATCTTATTTTTGCTTCCCTTCCCTTATGTTCATCTGTTGTGTTTCTTAAATTCCACATATGAGTGAAATCATATGATACTGTCTTTCTCTGACTTATTTCAGATTAGCATAATACCCTCCAGTTCCATCCACGTTGTTGCAAATGGCAAGATTTTATTCTTATTGATTGCCGAGTAATATTCCATTATACAGGTATCCCACATCTTCTTTATCCATTCATCAGTCAGTGGACATTTGGGCTCTTTCCATACTTTGGCTATTTTTGATAGCGCTGCTGTAAACACTGGGGTGTATGTGCCCCTTCAAATCAACATTTTGTATCCTTTGGATAAATCCCCAGTAGTGCAATTGCTGGATCATAGGGTAGTTCTATTTTTAATTTTTTTTTCTATTTTTAATTTTTGAGGAAGTTCCATACTGTTTTCCAGCATGGCTATGCCAGTTCACATTCCCACCAGCAGGGCAAGAGGGTTCATCTTTTTTTATTTTTTAAAGGGTTTCTCTTTCTCCGCATGCTCACCAACATCTATTGTTGCCTGAGTTGTTAATTTTAGCCATAGAATTATATTAACTTGTATTGCTTATGATCCCTAATACTCTGGGCCTTCTCCCAGTTTAAGTATAAAGTTCCATAAACTTTAACAATTTTCGAGACTCCACCCACTTATCCTATATGTGACCTGAATCCCCCATTGCTATGTGCCTTTATTTTCTCATTTATATTTAGGGGATGAGTATCATAAAATAATAACAGCATTCAGCAGTTAACTCAATGGTTCTTTTGAGCACACATGTACCAGGCACAGGGGGAAAAAATAAATCATGAACAGAAGATATAAAGGTCTCAGACCTCATGAGGTTGACATTCAAGTGCTTTCTAGTATAGTTTTCCATAAGGAATGGAATTCAGCCAGAACAAATGTGCCCTCCAAGACTCCCTGGGGGTTCACTTATTAGAGTGCATTGTTCCAAGCTAATCATTCCAGAATAGGAGGCAGAGGGGACATAGCCTGAACCCGGCATCTTCTTCCGAAAGGCTCAGAGGCCTTGACCAACGTCCTCATCTCTGGCTTCCCAGAGAGCCAGGAGGGGGTATATATTATTTTCACTATGCAGACAGGAAAAGGGGAGTCCCAGAACCACCCCGAGTCACCCTCAGATCCCGTGATAGAAACACACTGAGAGTAACGTCTCTGGCCTTCTAGACTGCCTCTTCAACCTTGCAGCAACCAGCATTTAAAATCCTTTATATAAAGATTGTGTATAATGATGAATTTTATCACATTTCAAAAATAGAGAAAAGATAGGGGCGCATGGGTGGCTCAGTCGGTTAAGTGCCTGACCAGCTCAGGTTATGATCTCACAGTTCTTGGGTTCGAGCCCTGCATCGGGCTCTGTGCTGAACGTTTTCTCAGAGCCTGAAGCCTGCTTTAGATTTTGTGTCTCCCTCTCTCTTTGCCCCTCCTCTGCTCGTGCTATCTTACTCTGTCTCTCAAAAATAAATAAATGTAAAAAAAGTTTTAAAAAAAGAGAAAAGAGAGAGAAAACTCTTCACATTTCTGAGGATAAGTGAGAGCTTTTAACCCCAAAACAAGAGCTGACTTGATCGGTTCACTCATGCATCAGGTGAGCATGTTTTCTGAACAGTCATACTTAGGCTGATTCTGAACACTTTATATAGCATGCAGAGTGAAATTTAGGATTCCTAGGAATCCTAAATATTTACTTAGGAATATTTATTTTCCTTTGTAATAAAACTAGTGTGGGGGTTCTGGGTTTTTGTGAGGTTTCTCATTGCATTGCTGTCCTTAATAAATATAAAACAATGTCAGTGTGGTATCCTTCCCCAAGACAAGGTTTTAGAGACCAGCAAGCTGTACATTACCTTGATTTATTTGTGCCACTGGCTGTCAAAGACCACACATATGCACTCACACATGCACCTGCACGCACACACTCACAGTCACCTGTCCCTGGGGCTCACTTTCCTCTCCCTGGGACTCAGAACTTAGCCTCGGGGAGGAAGTGTTTGCTCTGAGGGTTGAGTTCGCACAAGTGGGGCAGCAATATTTTGCGGTGGTGGAAATGACCATGTTGTCTAATCCTGCAGCCTGAAAACAGGCTCCTGCTGAAGGAAGTCGGACCGACAGGGGAAGGAAGAGTCGCTGTGATTGAACAGCTGCTCAATGAGGTGAGTACATCCCAAAGAAGCCTCTCTGAGGATTTCAGCCTCATGTTTCACCTCTGTCTCTTTCACATGGAAGTCTTGCTCAGTATTGGGATGATCACAGGGCCATTTCATTTTTAAACTGCCTGGAAGTAGATTAAATGGCCAGTCAAGATTACTTTACATTAATTGTTATTGGTTGCTAGTTTTTATAGCAGAGAAAATAAACCAAAAAGTCATGAGTCCAAATAATGTGCTCAAAGGTGGACAGAATCCCTAGTGTGTGACCCCACGTGACCTTCATGTTTCCTAAAGAAGTGAAGTTGTCTGGGTGCCTGCCCTCCTGCTGAGGAGAACACGAGTTCTATGGCCCCGTGGCCTGCAGCTAGCTCTGTTATAGGTCAGATCTTGGCTTTCCTGATGATCTTCACTTTCGATGTGAAGCATATTTGTTACACTTCCTAGGATGGCAGGTGGGTACTGCTGAGAGCAGAGTTTTGTGGCAAGTTTCTTTTTCCTTATGCTGCAGGGAGCAGATCCCAACTGCAGGGACAGTGAGGAGCGACCTGTCATAACCATGGCTGTTGTGAATCAGCACCATGAAGCGATTCCAGTTCTTGTGCAGAGAGGAGCAGACACCGAGCAGCGGTGGGGACCGTAAGTAAGACACAGTCAAAGGACAGCCCTGGCACAGTGTTGCAGCCAGCTGTGCCCTCACATGCACTCCCTGTTCAATTTGAAGCACTCAGGAGCCATTTTTTTAGCCCATTTGGGCCTTAATCAGAGACTTAACTGCTTCTATTTTCCAAATCTGGGGAAAGCAAAAATTTTTAAATGGACTATTGGATTGCCTGATTTTTTGTACCTTTTATAAATGATAAATTTTGTTAACTCACTGTTATACTGTTGTGGGGGTGGCAAATCCTCCACCCTTGGGATGTTAGGTGACATTTTCATCATGATCTGAGCTGTTGAGATTGATAAGAGAGGAGTGGACCCAGTGTATTCCCTGTGAAAATGTACTCATGAAATTACTATAGAGAGAAATCCTTATCCGGTTGTCTCTGGCTACTGACACACTGGAGGTGAGCCAGCACATGTGAGTTCACCACACGATCTGGTGAAGCAGGACGGACAGATACCAAGTCCTGTTGGGTGCTCCTGTCACTTCCCTAGTCTCGGGGCTGTCCTGCCTCTTGACCTCTCCCAGCCTTGTGATTCTGTTGTCCTCTTGCAAATTACAGTAAAACCTGGGATCGTAAGTAACTTGTTATGCGGGTGTTCTGCAAGACGAGCAAACATTTCTAATAAATTTTAACTTGATAAACAAGCGATGTCTTACGATACGAGTAGTACATGATGCCAAATATCACATGATCACAACTGAGTTAACGGTTCTTGAAATTCACTTTGATATACAAGTGCTTTGAAGAACAAGCATGTTTCTAGAACAAATTATGCTCACAAACCAAGGTTTTACTGTACTTTGGAAAGGTAGGGTGGAATGTTCTTTGAAGACAGGTTCCATATGTTAACTCCTTATATCCTGCCAACCCAGTTGCCAAACTAGAAGTTCTCAAGGGGTCCTGCAGGTATCTGACAGTGCTGCCCCCTAAGCTATTACTGAGACCAGGTTGAGGCCCCATCAGAGCACCACATAGCCAGCACAGGGGGCCAAAGTTAAATAGCTTTGCTTCTGTCTTTCTCTGTCTCAAAATTTCCTCTGGCGTTTTTATTAAAAATATATCCCTGGTAATTTTTCTATGTGCGCTACTATAAGTTTCTGCCCAATAGGACAGCTATATCAAGACCTGACCCCATTTTTAGCTTTATTTTATAGCAGAATAAGGCACACTTGGTATACATATTTAGTGGCTGGAATTTACTTGCTAACCTTTTCTTAGGATTCACATTCTTCATACTTTGTCAGCTTCTTCATTTACCCACATTCATTATTCATAAAAATAATGCTACCTTGTTAAGGTATACTTTATATTTGCACAATTCAGATAAGCTTTTCTTAGAGCACTTACGTATAATGTATGTGGTTGATACAAAATCTCTTGAGCAGATTTTGAATTGATGCTTACGTATGAGGTGTCCTAGTTTAATGAAAAGTCCAGCTGAGAGGAAGAAACTACTCTGGACATGGAAGAATTTACCTGTTTTTCCTTGGTGTTCCTTAGTTTCCATTCTTGCTTCATTACCATTCTATAAATAGACATTCATCCACACATGATCTCATTGCGTCTCTACTAACTCTCTGCACGTACCATCTGTCTGAATGGTGTGTGATAGCCCGTTGTCTCTCCCACTGCATTAGCCCAGTTAGCAGAATTTAGGTCTATGGAGCAGGGGTGGGTAGAAAAGCTAGACCAGAAGCCCTTCCTCAAAATAGAGCACAGAGATCTCTTCTTCTATTTTAGTTTATGCCAGTGGAAGAAAGCACATTTTTCCACTGGGAGCCCACTCTGCTAAGTCTGGTTTATAATTGTTAGTTCTAAGTGTTGAGACCCGGGTCAGCCTGGCTTCTGCCCCACAGTGGACCTCTGTATATCCAGGAACATGACCTCAAGGCTCCAACCGTTCTACTCCTCTTCATGCACAAGCCATCCAGAGATCTGGCTTTCCTGTAAAAGAGGCCAGTGAATTGTTCCTTAGCAAACAAGGATTAGAAAGCTCTTCCTGCACCCCCCCACCTCGAACTTTTTTGGCTAGTGGAGAGAAGCAGCCTAGGTGGTCTCTATGCAAGGTAACTCCTAGTGTTTCTGTTTCCAATATTTGTATCTTTCCTACCAGAAGACAGTCATATTCAACCCAAAGGGATGGCTAAGGAGAAATACACATCCTCCACCAAAGCAGATACTTCTTATCAGCAGATTTCAAAAACACAGATTCAAGGTCTTATTAGGAGAGAGGCAAAGTGAGGTACCATTTGCTTTTGGACAACAGCAGCCCTCCTTCACCGGCAGTTTCAAACATTTCATCCCTTAGCTCTGCCCTAGTATCCAGGAGGGACAAATGTAACCATCAGTCTGCTTCTTAGAGCTTCAACTGAGGAGATTTATTTCTATTAGGTGATTCACGATTTACGAAGAAAGAATGTGCCTTCGTCCACCATGATACTTAGATCTGAATAAACAGTTTGAGTTGTCTGTGCATTAATAGTAAAGTTTCTTTAAAGTACAAATTCACAGAAGGGCGCCTGAATGGCTCAATTGGTTAAGCATCTGACTTCGGCTCAGTTCATGATCTCACAGTTTCTGAGTTCGAGCCCCACATGGGGCTCTGTGCTGACAGCTCAGAGCCTGAAGCTTGCTTCAGATTCAGTGTCTCCCTCTGTCTCTGCCCCTCCCTTGCTTGCACTCTGTCTCTCTCTCTAAAAAATAAACATTAAAAAAAATTTAAGTACAAATTCACAGAACGCAACACTGTACCTGCTGTACAAAACATGTTCTAGAAGGTCTGGTAATACAGTACTATGCTGTTCAGAGGAACAAACCTATAGTGTATCACCTCTACTCTGAAGCATGGGGTCCTGATAAGAGGGTAGTCCATCAAGTGCCGTTGCCATGTTGGAGTTACGTTGTTTGAGGAGCGGTATACAAAGTTAGAGTTGGCAGTCACAATTCATTACTTCCCCAAACTGAACTGTGGTTACACAGAAGATCTAACCATGGCACCCCCTCCCCACCTAGCAAATGGAATGCATGTTCTCTCAGTTGAGAGGGAGTTACGCAGGAAGAAGACCATACATCTATTCAGGAGATGTGGCAACTCCATGGATATATGCAGGTTCCAATGGTAAATGCCTTATACAGACCCAAGGAACTTGAGTGGTGAAGTGACCAACACTTGAGCCCTAAGTTACCAGGGGGAAAGGAACAATGAAAGATAAGGAGGGGGTCGGTGTCATTGGTGTGACTGAGACATCCTTTGTCTGTGTTCCCATAGCATCCTGCATTGCAACTGCTTTAGCAGGATGATTTTCTTCCCCTCAAACAGGCTTCGAAATACAGCTCTTCATGAAGCGACCCTGCTTGGCCTGGCGGGAAGGGAGTGCATCGCTGCTTTACTGCGGTATGTTCCCGGCCTCTCGGGGAGACTTCTGAGGGCCACAGCGATCCCCCTGCTGACTGTGATGATTGCAGAAGGCCCTAGTCCCTAAACAGTTAACTCTGTGAATGGGGGCCACCATCCCACCATGGGTCCCCAGCACTGAGGGCTTCTAAAAGCACAATGAAAATATCTGCCCCCTACCCCAACACACTTGGTTGTAGACTTTGGTGCAATGGGAGCCAATGGCCAGGATTGGCAATTGAACGTGCTGAAATCACAGAGCCCCTCAAAAGGTCTCAGGGTAGAGCCACCCTTGAGAGTGAGGTCATGGTGGCCTCTTGGGAACTGGTTTAGGAAGGTCAGGCCGGGAGGCTCCCAGACTGGCCTCTGTGTCAGGGAAAAGCCATCCTCAAGTTCAAGCACCTGAGTGCTTCTCTTCATGCCCATTTCCTTGGCAGATGCAATGCAAGCATCCAAAAGAAGAACATGAATGGCCAGACGGCATATGACCTGGCATTGAACACTGGGGATGAGGTCATCACCTCGCTCTTTGCTGCTAAGCTCGGCCTGGATGACTTTTAGATCCAAGAGCCTGCGCGAGACCTAATTGCAAGAAACCATCCAGCTCTGGCTATTCTTTGTTTCTTTCTGAGATGTGTATTTGCAGTTTGGGAATTGAGGTTGGGAGGAAGGCAGAAGATTTTTTTTTTATTAATGTGACAGTGTAAGCCACCACATGACCATTTCCCAGTGGGCTCTAGATGGTGAAGAACTTAACATACATTTTTTAAAGGGTCTGTTGCTGCTTATTTTGGAATTTTCTTTTAAATTTATTTTTCAATAGATAATAATTGTGCATGGTTCAAAGCTAAACAGTATGAAGTGTTAAGTAGTAAAAACTCTGCCACCCCTGTCCCACACAGCCACCCACGTCCGCTCCTCAGAGGCTCCAATGATACCAGTGTTATCTGCATCTTCCCAGAAATAGTAGAGGATTATATAAGCACATGTATATAATATATGCATATGTACATATAGGGTATATACAAAATACAAATATAGAGAACAGATATATTCTTTCTCCTCTTTTAAGACAAGTACTAGCAAACTACACACCCATCTGATGTTTTACATCTTGTTCTTTTCCTTAATATCTCTTGTAGGTGGTTCCAAATTAATACCTAAAGATTAAGTTTATTTAAAAACTTTCATTTCTGATATGAAGTATTCCTATTGTTGTGGTTTGTTCTTCGGTTGACAAACAGGCTTTGAATAAGCCCATGTGCAGGAATGTGCAATTTTGACTGACTTATTTTTTCAGACTGTAATTTCAGTCTTTCGGTGATAACGCTGCAATTGTGGAGTCCCTAAATAGTTTCTGTTAAAGTCTGTTGACAGAGTATCTATTAGTTTAGAATGATTAATGTAGCACAATAAATAATAGACTTGGTTGAGTGGTTGCTGTTATCACTACCTGCACGTCCTTTCCTGCGATGGTGACGGTCTGCGGGAAGACAGGGGCAGAGTCACTGGAAGTGAAGCCCCCACGTGGGGTTGGGGGGCAACCAACAGTGGCTCTCCCCTGTCACTCGGTGGTCCATCTGTGCTGTGGGGGCTACTGCAAGGTAACCGGGGTCCTGAGAGACCCACGGAGTGTGATCAGGTGGTTTGACGTCAGGGCCAGTTTGCCCTGTCAGCCTAGCTGTATGATACGACCTTTCCCAGACTTCTCTGCCTTTATGGTTCAGTTCAGGGTTGGCTGCAAGAGTGACTGTACCAGGTTCCAGATTCCTGAGGTGGAAGTGAGGCCATGGCCATCACACTAGGAGGGTGGGTTAGGGTGCCAGACGTTGTGGCGGCTCAAACCCTACAGGCTCTGAAATTGATACTCGGGGAGGAGGGTACCGAGTTCAACACTATTTTCCCCAGAGCTCAGGGAGCAGGTAAGGCCCAGCAGACCCATGGGTTCTGGAAACAATCCTCTTGGAGCTCTCAGGGTCACTTTCATACCCTGAGTGCAGGGTCCACATCTCCACTGTTCCTTGGGCTTCCACACTTCCTGGGGGAGGGTCCTGCCCTCTACCCAAGTGGCAAAGCACAAACCTGACCTCTCATGCCTTTCGCTAAAGCCCACCCACAGCACAAATTACCCTTGAGTTTCACTGCTTCAGAATCAAACCTCACTTACAAACTGAACAGGTGGCTTATGATGCAAGAACACAGGTTCAAATCCAGGAACTTTCTGATGAAATCCTACAGGGTTATGTAAATCATTACATAAACATTGAACTGCCTGTGTGCAGGAAAAATAAAGTGAAACACCTATTTCAGGCAGGGGCTTTCCAATTTCAAAATTCATGTTATTTCTCGTCCTTTATGAAGTTTTTGTGTTTTCCTCATGCCACTGTATCAGGGCTTGATACGGGAGAAGATGCACCACAGTGAAGATGAGTGAGGGGTTATTAAAGGAACCGTGCCGCACGTAGTCCTGGGGGTGAGGCTGGTCGTGGGGCTGGAGCCACTGCAGGGCCACAGTGGGGAAGGAAAGGTGAGTGCCAAGTGAGATGAGCGAGGACAGACTGGAACCCTCGGGCCCAGTTCTCCCCTCTCTCCTCATGGTCACGGAGCTGCTGGCGCCCTTCAACATGGAGATTGTTCCAGGCATCCCAGGCTGGGCTCTCCGGGAGCAGACACCGAGATGCTGAGGGATGGGAGACAGAAGAGACTGTACATTCATGGGGGATCAGCGTTTGTGGAAGGAAGAAGGGGGTGTGCAGCAGGCGGAGTCGCCCCAGATGCAGCACCTCCCCCAAAGCCACAGCCAGCTGTGGGGCCGGGTGCTCGAGAGGAGGATTGCCCGTCATCCCGCTGTGCCTGGACAGCTGTAGCTCAGTCGCTGGGCCACAGCTGTCCCAGGAAAGCTGTGCTTCAGGCCAGGCAGCTCTCTGAGGCAGACCCGGAAGTTGCTAATGGCTGTGGGCGGCCTGCTGTCCTGTCTGTGGCCTGCATTCCCTACCCCCAGGGGGTCAGAGGCACGTGGATGATGCATCTCTGTGTGTACCGTGGAGCTGCTGTTCTGACCCTGGCTGCTGGAACGATGTCTGGTGGGAGCTGCCCACACCCACCAGCCAACTTGCACCGGGGATGCGAGGGAGGGCAGCAGTGACCCTGATCTCAGAGCCCCTACCCTGCAGGCTCAGCTCAGGCCCGGTGGTTGGGCCACTGGGCCCCAGATGGTGTGTAAATCAGCTCACTGTCCATTGGTTGGTGGCTCAGGTCACCGTGACCTCCCTGCATCTGGACCCACTGCCAACAACTCCCAAGGCCCAGCCGCTACTCTTGGAGGACCTGTCCTTGCTTCATGGCTTCATCCCCACATCCCCACAAGGCTCCAGAGGCCTGGAGTTAGCCATTACCCTCCTTACCATCAAGGTGAATGCATTCCATGTGTTTATTGACCAGTTTTTTTTGTTGATTTGAAAGGGTGATTTATATCCTTTAGAATCAATATAATTCTAGACTCTAGAGCAGCAATCTCAAATGGAAATACAGTGCTGGCCACATAAATGTTTTCTAGCAACCAAATTTAGTTTCTGCTGATTCCTAACTTGCTACAATTCGTGATGGAATGAAAAGTGCATGGGGCACCTGGGTGGCTCAGTTGGTTGAGCGTCCCACTCTTGATTTTGGCTCAGGTCATGATCCCCGGGTCTGGGATAGAGCCCTTTGTCAGGCTCCATGCTGAGCTAAAGATTCCTGGCCTCTTTCCCTCCACCCTTCTCCCCACCTTGTGCTCTCTCTGTCTCTGAAAACAAACAAAACAAAAGCACTGTATGTTCATGATTTTCAGCATCCAAAATAAAAATTTTCCTATGAAAATTTCCTATGAGTGAGTTACATTGATAGTATATGTTTTTGAATCAAGCCTTCATTGCTGGGATAAATATAATACATTCTTACTAAATTCCACTCCTGGATTTTATTTGCTAACAGTCCGCTTGTTATTAAATGAAATTGACCTCCATTTATTTTTGTTATTTGTTTTGGAACCAGAGTAATGCTAGACTCACAATGTTACAGCCTTCTGTTTTCCCGCCCGAGGTTTATGAAACAAAGGAGTGAAACAAAGGAGTGAATTATTTTGTGCAGCTTTGCTAGAAGGCTTTCAGTATAACTCGGGGCTTCATGATTTTCAGTCATAAATCTTTGTCGTCTGTATCAGGGCTCACACCGAGAAGCAGAACTAGTAGGAGATGTGTATCAAGAGACTCATCACAAGGCACAGGCTTAGGTGATTGTTGGTGCTGGCTGGGCAAGCCCAAAGTCTCAGTGTGGGTATCAGGAAGGGTGGGCTGCAGCTGCAGCCCCCCTGTGGCATTCCTTCTTCTCCAGGGAGGTCTTAGTTCTCTACTTCAGGTCTTTCAACTGATTGAATCAGGCCAACCCACACCTGCTAGGATGATCGCCCTTTCTTCAAATCAGCTGACCATGAACTTTAATCACACTACAAAATACCTTCCCAGCAACACCTGGATTGGTGTGTGAATGAGGACTGGAGCTCAGGCAAGTCGACACATTAAAAAAAAAAAGACCATCGCAGCCTCTATTACAGTATCCTCGTGTTTCTTCTTTTTCCTACCTCCACTTGAATAAAATCGGTAACACACACGCATGTACATCTTGGTTCCCTTTTTGTATAAGGCTATACATTTTTTACCGCCAGTTGCATGGGTTTTGGGGTCATAAGATTTTCATTATACTTCTTTTTTGTTTTTATATTTAGATTTGGTTGTTAACCTCTCATTTGGCCACCACTATTTCAATATGTATGGAAGTGGAGCCGCTCGTAGTGGCCAGAGCCTCACCCTCTGCAAATGCCGGAGTAGTGAGGGTTACACAGAGCTCCACTGTTCTTTCAGGCAAGGCTGAACCTTTCTCCCTGTTCCGCCCCACCTGATCCCCAAACGTGACTTCTGAGAAGGACCAGAGTGACCTAAAATTCATGTCTGCTTGGCTGTCAGACTACTGACTCACCACTGGGACCTCTCCCAGGGTAGGGGAGGGGACAGTTACTTCAAAGGAGGTGGCCTGGAAGTAGACAGAGTTCAGCTCATTCATGAATCATTTTGAATTTTAACAAACATTTATCAGATATGATTTCCATACTTATTATTTATTGTAATTTTTATGTAAATGGCAGTTTCCAGGCCCCTGATCTGGGGTCCCCATGTTTCCAGCTGGGTGGTAATAAATGGCTCAATTTTTAGATTAATTACTCCCAATGCATTTAGAGCCTCAGAAATCTTACTTCTGACCCAAGCTCTCAACACGAGAAATTTTATTCTTTTCTACCCCAAACCCCTCCCCCACTTTATCCTTCATCTGTTCAGTAGATCCTCAGTAGATCCTAAAAGAAACATCCTTTACCCCATCAAATGGAAGAAGGGAAAGAGGCAATCCTTGGGAGTAGTTCCCAAACCATTTCTGATTTTGCAGCAGAGAGAGGTGTTCTCAAATATAATTTTCTTTTTTTTTTTTTTACTATTTATTTTATTTTTGAGAGAGAGAGAGAGAGAGAGGAGGAGGAGGAGGAGGAAGGGCAGAGAGAGAGGGAGACACAGAATCTGAAGCAGGCTGCAGGCTCTGAGCTGTCAGCACAGAGCCCGGTACGGGGCTCGAACTCATGAACTGTAAGATCATGACCTGAGCCAAAGTCAGATGCTTAACCGACTGAGCCACCCAGGCACCCTTCAAATATAATATTCTGTAAAATGTCCACTATTAGGCTTAACTCACATTCTCATCCCCAGCTATTGTGGGTGGTTTTCTTATTTTTTCTTGTTCCTCCTCAAATTCCCTTTCCTACTTTCTCCAAATGTGGAAAAAGAAACTGGTGAAATCTGGTCGATTCTTTCCTCTTCTGAGCAAGTGGTTGTTAGGAATGGGTTGCCCTTAGAGGGAAATTCATGCCTTTTCTTTTGGCAAGTGTATTCTGTTCCTCAGTTGCTTTCTCTTCAAATTTGGGGAGGTATTAGAGATTTTTAGCATTTGACCTTTCAACCCTTCCTTTAGGATGATTTGATGGGGAGATGTTAGCTTCTTCGTCTAAAATTTGAGTAGTGTGGGTATTATTTGTGTTTTTACTTATTTGCTTATAATTTTATTGGGTTTAGAGAGGGCTTGCTCTCATCTAGTTTAATACTACCATCTTACCTCAGCAGCCCTATTCACTCAGAAATTCTAGATTCTTCACCACTGCTCCAGCCAACATTTCCACCAGAACACCCATAGGTCACCCCAGACCCTCCATTTCTGAGTTCTACCCTTGTAGGAAAGTAGCCATCTATTATTTCTCTCTCTTGACCCAGGGCCTGGCAAACAAGAGATTCTTGGTAAATATTTAAGTATATTAGATTTTTATTGCTGCATAACTAATTACTCTAAAGCTTAGTTGCTTAAAAATAATAAAACCTCACTATCTGACAGGTTCTATGGGTTAAGAATTTAGAAGCAGCTGAGCTGGGTGGTTCTGATTTGGGGTCTTTTGTCTGAAAGCTGGGCTGGGACCAGAGGATATGCTTCCAGCTGGCTCACTCACAGGCTGCTGGTTTTGTGGAGAGGCCTCCATCCTTCCTGGTGTGGGCCTCTCCAGGGCTGCTGAGTGGCCTCACAACATGGTGGCCTGCTTCCCCTCAAGTGAGCAATCCAAGACAGAGCAAGGCAGAAGACCCTTGTCTTTTGTCACCTATAATCGGGATTACACACCGTCATTGCCACCACATCCTACCTTGGCCAGCTCTATTCGGTGTAAGAGTCAGCCACACAGAGACATAATAACAGGAGGTAAGGATCATGAGGGGGCTGTTTGGGAAGTCGGTTGCTTCCATGAGTAAACAAATAGAATGAATTGATAAGAGTCACTAATAAATTTTCTAGAAAATAAGGGTTTGCATTCCATGATAGTTGTCAATAAGTTTCAGAAAACACTTTCTTACTTTTTCATAGTTGGCTACCTGGAACAGAAAATTATGAAGATAAATATAAAAATGTTTAAAAGTATCAATAAAGTATTAAGAGTTAGATATTCTCACTTATTAGCTATTTTTAAGTAAGCATTTATACAATAAACATATCTGGATATGGCTCCTCACATTAAAGAAATTAATTTAGGAGTGCTTGGGTGGCTCAGTCAGTTAAGCATCTAACTTTTGATTTTGGCTCAGGTCATGATCTCATGGTTCGTGGATTTGAGCCCCAAGTCAGACTCCATGCCATTAGCATGAAGCCTGCTTGGGATTCTCTCTCTCCCTCTCTCTGTCCCTCCCTTGCAGATACTTGCACATGCTCTCTCTCAAAATAAATAAATAAACTTAAAAAAAAAGAAATTTAACTTGGGGCACCTGGGTGGCTCACTGGGTTAAGTGTCGAACTTTTGATTTCAACTCAGGTCATGATCTCATGGTAATGCGACTGAGGCCCGCCTCAGGCTCTGTGCTGGGCATGGAGACTGCTTGAGATTCTCTCCCTCCTTCTCCCTCTGCCCCTCTCCTGCTCATGCTTGCTCACGCTCTCTCTAAATAAATAATTTTTAAAAAGGAATTTAATTTAATTCAATTTAACTTACCTGACTCCCCTCTTCTCTTTTTATCTTTCCATGGTCAGTGTTATCCTTAGATAGTAATCAGAAAAAAAATCACAGTTGCCACTGAGCCTTCAACTGCTCTGCCATCTCAGACTGTCCCCCAGGACAATTTGCTTCTCACCAAGACAAGCAACCCCAGACTTTTCTTCCATCTAAGTCCCACCCCATCTCCTATCTGCCCAGGTCTGTCTCGGGCACCCACTTTCATAATCCATACATGGGGTAGAGTGAGTTAGACAGAATCTAAGGTTGGCCACGACTTTATCATTTATCAGTGTGCACAGAGAAATGTAGTTTCACACATGGTTTCCTATTTTGCTCATCTTAGCTCTCCCTGCACCCACTACCAGCCACCACGCCCATCTTTGAAGAAGCTGCTTGCAATGGTTAACTTCATGTGTCAACTTGACTGGGTGCCTGGATATTTGGTTGAACATCAATTATCTCTGGGTGTGTCTGTGAGGGTGTTTCTGGATGAGACTAGCACTTGAATTGGTGCTCTGAGTAAAGCAGATGGTCCTCCCCGGTGTGGTGGACAAAACCCAATCTGTCGAGGGCCATATAGAACAAAAAGATGGAGGAAGGGAGGATTCACTGTCTGCCTGACTATGGAGCTAGGACATCCATCTCCTACCCTTGGATTGGGACTTACACCATCGGTGTTCCTGGTCCTCCGGCCTTTGGACTCAGGCTGGAACTACATCACCGGATTTCCTGGATTTCCAGCTTGTGGATGGTATGGCATGAAGATTCTCAGCCTTCATAATAGCATGAGCCAATTTCTTATAATAAATCTCTCTTCCTTCTACCCTGTACTACTACCCTGTTTCTCTAGAGAACCCTGACTAATGCACTGATTTATTGTTGTTTTTTCCTTTGATACTGCAGGACTATATTCCTTCTCTTCTTTTCCTTCAAACTGGGGTTACACAGTGCTGGAGACTGGGTATGGAAGGCAGAGTTCTAAGGCAACTCCCAGTGAGTCACATTCTTATGTAGCCCCATGCCAGGAGGGCCTGTAAATATGAGGGACGCCACTCCCGTGAGTAGATTATGTGGTATGGCAAAAGTGGGGAGATTCTGTGATGTAATCAAAGCCCATAATCAGTTTACTTTAAGTTAATCTAAAAGGAGATCATCGTGGGCGGGCCTGACCTAATCAGGGGAACCCTTTAAAAGAGTGTCTAAAGGTCAGAGATTTGGAATAGCAGAGATTCTCCTTTGTTGATCTCGAAGAAGCAAACTGCTATATGTGAGGCTCTAGGAGTTGAAGTCTTCAGTTCTACCACTGCTAGGAACTGAATTCTGCCAACAGCCAGTTAGCTTGGCAAAGAATCCTGAGCCTCAGATGAGATCACAGCCCCAGGTGACATCTGGACGTCATCCCAGTGAGACCCTGAGCAGAAGTCTCAGCTAAGCTGTGCCCAGACTCCTGCCCCATGGAAACTCTGTGATAATAAATGTGGGTTGTTGTAAGCAGCTACTTTTGTAGTAGGTTATACAATAGAAAACTACCATGCTTTTCAAAAGGAGGTCTGTGCAATGTTATCTGTCAAGGAGCTTGACTTCGGGCCAAAAAGATAAGGATCATGGTTCAGAATGCAGAACCCCTAGGTCATAAGCACACAGTTTTGCCTGGTTGGCTTTGCAGCAAAGCTTTCCTGCTACAGGAAGCAGTGTGTTGAACTCTTTATCGAGACCTAAAGTCCCCACATAAAGAGTAGATTCTTCTAGGATCCAGCATTTCATGTTGTCCCTGTCAAGTGTCATGGTGGGGAGGAAGCTGCAGGTGGCATCTATCCACTTAGCCCCATTCTTGCCTCTCTGGTCTAGAGCCACTGGATTCCTGACAGGTAACAAGTCTTTTGCAAACACCCTCAACGGGTCATGGCCGTTCACTGCCTGCATGAACGAGACCAGCGGCTTGCGTCCAGGGTTCAGGCCGGACACAGATCTCTGCCTGCCTTGGATCCAGTGCCTGGGAGCCACTTCCTCTGCTCAGGTTATTCCTCAAGCCTGAAGTCCTATAACTTTCAGGGTTGCATCATTCCAGAGTTGCTGTGTTCTCCAGCTTACTCCTCTACGCGTGGACCATCACTACGCAGTTTCTTTCCCCTTGGAGTGAGTTAGTGTACAAGTCAATGGATTTGTCCCTTTTACATCTTGTTATCTTTCCTAGAGCCTTGCACATAGAGGGCTTTCAGATACCTTTGCTTCTCTATCATTGCCCCCAAGAGGCCTGTCATTCTTTTTTTTTTTAATTTTTCATGTTTTTTTATTATTTATTTTTGAGAGAGAGAGAGAGAGACAGCATGAGCAGGGGAGGGTCAGAGAGAGAGGGAGACACAGAATTGGAAGACATGTTCCAGGCTCTGAGCTGTCAGCACAGAGCCTGACATGGGGCTCGAACCCATAAACCGTGAGATCATGACCTGAGCCAAAGTCGGATGCTTAACCGACTGAGCCACCCAGGCACCCTGAGGCCTGTCGTTTTTGAACCTCCAGCTATACCTGTGGCCAGAACCCCCACACTGCACCTGCTAGGATGCCGGGCTCTGGGATCCCAGCCCTGTGCCTTACTCAGGCCCCCATCCAATCCCTCTGAGCCCCTCGTAGCCTCCTTCCTCCTGTCCTGCCTTGTGTCCTGCCTTTCTTCAGGTGTCCCATAGTTGTCCTCACGAGAAATCCGAACTCCTTCTCCAAGTTGGCAGGTGACTCCTGGATTGGAGGGCTGCAGCCATTACTCCAGCCTCTCTCCTTGCTGCTCCTCACTGAGACTGTACCTGAACCCGAAAAAGTTACCTGGGTGCTCGCTCTCCACCCTGGGCCTGTGCACCTGTGGCTGCCTGCCTCAACCACCTCTGCTTCTCCCTCAGGCAGAAATGACCAGTCCCTGTTGAACTTCCTGGCCATATGCCCATCTCTCCGGCACACTGAACATATGGGGACACTGAATCTTGTGCCTAATTCCAGTTTCTGGCATGTGGTAGGTTCTCAAAAATAGTTGATGTAATACATTGTGTGGCTTTTGGGTATGAACAGAAAGTTTTCTAGCCAAACTGCAGGCTTTGTGGCAGGGTGTCTTGGCTGTGAAGTTTGAAATACACAATTCTTTGGGGCGCCTGGATGGCCCAGTCTGTTAAGCATTCGACTTCGGCTTAGGTCATGATCTCGCGGTCAGTGAGTTCAATCCAGGCGTCAGGCTCTGTGCTGACAGCTCAGAGCATGGAGCCTGTTTCGGATTCTGTGTCTCCCTCTCTCTGCACCTCCCCCCTGCCCTCAACTTGCACTCTGTCTCTCTCTTCAAAATAAACATTAAAAAAAAATAAAAGAAATACACAATTATTTTTTAATGTTTATTTATTTTGAGAGAGAGAGAGCATGAGCAGAAGAAGGGCAGAAAGAGAGAGTGAGGGAAAATCCCAAGCTTGACTCCATGCTATCAGCACAGAGCCCGACTCGGGGCTTGATCCTGCAAACTGTGATGACCTGGGCTGAAATCAAGAGTCAGACACCTTAACTGAATGAGCCACCCAGGTGCCCCATTTCTTCTTTTTTTAATCTGATAGTTCTGCTGTACGTTTGTAGATAAAAATAAAAGTATGCATGTCAGTAGACTAGAAAATATTTGGGTATTGTCTTTTGTAACTTAAAAATTTCAAAATAAATATTTTAAAATGTAAAATAATACCCTAGCTTTGTGGGCTTATGTGTTGTTATCAGACAGGTAATGTAGTATGTTTTGTCTCTTAGCCACATTTATAGTCAAGGTAGATATTTAAGTCCTGTCAAATGCTGGCAGTCTAAGTAATTTACTGTTTCTCTTATTGAAATAATTGCTTTTGTAAACCATTACATGTTTGTTGTAAAAAAAATTAAAACAATGCAGAAAACTCAAATATAGAAGAATTATTGAAATACCACCAGAGATAGTCAGTTTCCTAAACATCTCTCTGGACTATTTTACATTAATATTTTTGTTCAATAATAGATTGACATTTCCTTATTAAAAATCCTGGTTTTATTCCATATACCAGGAAATATCTTGTGAAATACCTCTTGTGGGGGCGCCTGAGTGGCTCAGTTGGTTATAAGTGACTGATTCTTGGTTTCTGCTCAGGTCATGATCTCTAGGATCCGTGCTTGGGATTCTCTCTCTCCCTCTCTCTCTGCCCCTCCCCTACTTTCACTGTCTCTGTCTCTCTCAAAATAAATAAACTTAAAAAAAAAAAACCTGGACAAATGTGCACACAAATGGAAGACCTCAGGATGGAAAGCCCCTCTCTGGGGCCTAACATGAGCTGATATTTCTTATTCAAGCCCCTTTTTATGTTTCGTATATGTCACTTTTCAAAGTTCTGAAGAGGGTGCGATGACTTCACATTTAGTTGAAGTGTGCCAGTGCGCATGGCCGTTTTCACGTTTGTGCCCTTTCAGTGACCTGGTTGGAAAGCAGCACATCCAACCCCACATCACTACGTGTCTCCCTATGGAATGAAGCCAACAGCACCGTGCAACTGTATGGTTTTGTTAGTGTTTTGTTTCATCTTCTCCTACCCAGGTGTAGCCACATGGTGCAAGCAAGGGTGTGATTTTTCAGCCTGGGAGGAAGTCTAGAGGGGCTGGCACAGGGGGGTGCTGGGCAAGCTCCATTCTGGACCTGATGCCTGATTGCATCCTCTATGGGTCCAATGCACATACCGAATCTATATCAATGAGGTGCATTTATTATGGGGAACACTGTAAAGTTACATTTCCAGTTTTTCTGCAGTTAAAAAAGTTAAACCAAACTATTCAGAGCCCTTGGTGAATTCTGGAGAGAAATCACCTACGATGAGGCTCACCTTGCTACGCTGTGTCCCTGGGGTTGAGATAGAATAGGATCGGGACTCGGGGCCCTGTCCCAAACCTTAACCAACTATACTGTAAGGTGAAAACTCCCTAACAGAAAATTCGTGAGCAATATATTTTACAGGAATGCAGAAAACAGGACATCTGCTTAAAAGACACTCAGGCAAAAGGACAGATGGGCAGCTTCCTGCAAACACCAAGTGGAACCTGGAGCAAGCGTGCAAAAAACTAGTGATATCCAGACCCAACCAATCTGCACCAGGGTGGACCTCTGATGTTGGCCTCAGAGTATGCACCATGCCCACGAGGAATACCCTCCAGTTAACTTTCCCTCATTTAAATGCTAAAAGTCATGCCTAGAGGTGGGGATTTAGCATGCTAATGAGGCATGCAAGATATGGAAAACTTAATCTCTCAGTACCCAAGAGCCAAGAAAACCCCACCTCTACTCTTATCCCACCTAAATTTCTTTATTCCTTGGGGAGTCAGCCTGCAGATTCGTTCCTCTAGTCTGTCTCCCTTGTGCTGGAGCATAAGCCCCAATAAATCTTTGCCTGAAACACTTATTTGCCTCTTGTCAATTTCTTTCTTTTTTAAAAAATATTTTATAATTTTTTTAACTTTAATTTAAATTTCATTTTAGAGAGAGAGAGAGAGAGAGGCCGAGCAGGAGAGGGGCAGAGGGGGAGAGAGAGAGAGAGAGAGAGAGAGAGAGAGAGAGAGAGAGAGAGAGAATTTCAAGCAGGCTCCATGCACAGCACAGAGCCGGAGACAGGGCTCCATCCCACAACCTTGGGATCAGACCTGAGCCAAAATCAAGAGTCAGACAACCCACTGAGCCACCCAGGTGCCCCTAAAAGATTTTATTTTAAAATAATCTCTATACCCAACATGGGGCCGAAAATCACATCCCAGAGATCAAGAGCCACTTGCTCTTCCCACTGAGCCAGCGAGGTGCCCGCTCTTGTCAATTTCTATCGCTTAGTGAGCCCAAGGGCCTGGTTCAGTAATGGTGAGCTCTGGTCCCAAGGCTTTACCTTGTTGCTTATTCCCTATCTCATCTGGGAGCACTTGAGGTGCCCAAGGGTCCTCCTTGGCAGTTGGCCCCAGCTCCCCCCACTCCCCCACCACCCATTCACATCCAGGCACCAAGCCCTGCAGACTGGGTCTCCTAAACTGTTCCTGGCTCCCTTTTCTCCTCTTCCTGCAGCCACAGGCTGGGCCAGGGTCATCTCTTGCAGGTTTGATAAGATTGCCCTCCACCAGATCCCCACCATAGCTTTATGTTCCTCAACACTATCCTGTCATCGCTGCCAGAGTGGTCTGCATGAAGGTGACCCCTATGATGATCACTTAGAATCCATCACTGGTTTCCTTCTACTTGTCAGGATAGGCTCCACGCTTGGCCCCTGTGCTCCAGGGGCCGTTAGAGACTCACACTCAGGCAAAAGGACAGATGTGCAGCTTCCTGCAAACATCAAGTAGAACCTGAAGGCAAGAGTGCAGGCTGTGGTGTCCCCAAGACTGATCAAACAGAGCCTGTGACAAGTTATGGAGAAAAGAAGGCAGATACCTGAGATATGAAAGTCTTCACTCCTCAACTCTTAGAATTCATAGTTATCCCCTGGTATCTAGAAGATGGGAAGTCCTTGGAGTCACTTGCTTTTTTTTATCCAAGCCCTGGAGGAGGGTCTGAGGCTGGGCCAGTATAACTACAGCATAACAAACACTCCAAGTGTCACTAAATGGGTGTGGCTGGCTGGAGGAGGGAGCCCTTCATGTGTCAGATTTACTAGAAATCTGGTTTTTTCCTTTCTGCTATTGAAGGCTTTTTGCTCAGTCAGCTGGGAACTGGGAATTTGCACGTGGTGGGCATCCAGAGCCCCAGTGGCTCCAGACTGTTGTTGCCTGCCCCTCGGCTGGGTGGACTGCTGGGAAAGCTCCTAAATGCATTGATCATCCAGTGACGAAGGCTAGAATTGTATACATTTCTTAAAACATCCTTTTTGGGGGGTGGAGGGGAAGCTTTTTATTAGGATGCAAACCCGGTCTAACATGTTTCAGATTGGGCCTAGACGTCTTCATGGAATTTGCTAAATATTGGAGACGCTGCTTCCCTGCCTCCTTCCCTAAATTTCCCCTCCCATCTTACCCCAGTCTTCTGTTCTGCCCTTCACCTTCCCCTTCCCCACCTCTCCTATTCCTTCTCCCCTCACATCCTCCCCTCCTCCTCCTCCCCCTCCTCCTTTTCTAACAGTTACCCCTCCCCCATCATTTCTTTTTACATGCAGTATTTGGTATTTACCTTAATAATAACTGCCTTAGTCAGAGAAAGACAAATATCATATGACTTCACTCATATGAGGACTTTAAGATACAAAACAGATGAACGTAAGGAAGGCAAGCAAAAATAATATAAAAACAGGGAGGGGGACAAAACATAAGAGACTCTTAAATATGGAGAACAAACAGAGGGTTACTGGAGGGTTTGTGGGAGGGGGAATGGGCTAAATGGGTAAGGGGCATTAAGGAATCTACTCCTGAAATCATTGTTGCATCATATGCTAACTAACTTGGATGTAAATTTAAAAAAAAATAGTAATAACTGCCTTAACTTGTCCATTTTTCTTTCTCATTGAAGGCTCATACCCATGTTTCATGGAGATATCTCTTGTTTATTTAGGAAATATGAATTTGAACTGGTACACTCACCTCCTATGGATATAAACTCACCAGGGTTAACAAAATGTATGAAAATTATGCGATTTGTTATCTCAGTTTTGTTATTCACACAGTGCAGGAATCTGGTTACTGAAAAATGTAAATGTGTATGATGTACAGACGGTTCGTCCCCAGAACTCTCATAATCATCCATGTTTTCTCCAAGGGAACAACTAGAAAGTTTTTATTCTCTTAAACCTCATGGACATAATCAAATAAATGTATGCCTGGCTGCCAAATGTGGTGTTGTGCTCACTTATACATATTACATGTAATATGGTGGATTTTCTTCAGTGGCTTTTGTGGGTGGTCAGTATTAATATGTGGCTGACCAGCAGGATTGGTAGGTACGGACACTTTCTCCTGTCCCTGGTGAGGCTGGACCCGTGGGGTGGGGCTGGGAGTTTCTTTCTCAGGCTTTGCTCCTAGGAGCACGGGTGGGGAGCAGGCAGGTAAGTTATCACTCCTCCATTCCGGACTATTGGGTCGGTAAAGGAATTGAACTTATCCTGCCTGGCAAAGCTGATTTCCTTACTATTATCGTAGCCATGTGCTTTGAGGTGGCCTGAGTACCCTGTCCATCTCTATGCTTCTGAGATTCTTATATCCATACTAAATTTTTTAAAAATAATTAATTCTATCTCTTGTTATAAATCTGTTCAGATTTTGCATTTCTTCTTGAGTCAATTTCTGCAGGCTTCCTTTTTCTAGAATTTGTCCATTTCCTCTGGGTTATCTAATTTGTTGAACAGCATGTAATTGTTCATAGTATTTCCTTATACTCCTTTTTATTTCTGTAAAGTCAGTAATAATGTCTCCACTTTCATTTCCAATATTATTTTCATCTTCTCTCTTTTGTTTTTAGTTTCACTAAAGGTTTGTCAACATTGTTGATCTTTCCAAAGAACCAGATTTTTCTAGCCAAACTGCAGGCTTTGCAGCAGGGTGTCTTAACTGTGAAGTTTGAAATAAACAATTTTTTAATGCTTTCAAATTTTTAAAAAATCTTTATTTTTAAGAGAGAGAGACAGAGACAGAGTGCAAGTGGGGGAGGAACAGAAAGAAGGGGAGACACAGAATCCGAAGCAGGCTCCAGGCTCCAAGCTGTCAGTACAGAGCCCAACGCAGGGCTCAAGTTATGAACTGTGAGATCATGACCTGAGCCGATGTTGGATGCTTAACCAACTGAGACACCCAGGCACCCAGAGATCTTTTTAAATGTAGACATTTATAACTGTGAATTTTGCTTTGAGCACTGGCTTCACTCCATCTCATACATTTTGGTGTGTTTTGTTTTCATTTCATCTCAAAGTACTTTCTAATTTCATTTGCGATGTCTTCTTTGACCCATTCATTATACAGGAGTATGCTGTTTGAGTTCCACACATCTGTGAATTTTCCAGTCTTCCTTCTGTTATTGATTGCCAGTTGTATTCCACTGTGGCTGGAGAAACTTCTTGGTATGGTTTCAAACATTTGAACTCTCTCTAGACTTGTTATAACCTAATATATGTTCTATCTGGAGAGTGCTCCATGTGGACTTGAGAAGAGCGTGGATTCTGCTTTGCTGTGTGGTGTGCTCTAGTGAGCTGTCCAGTCTGTGCAGTCTGGTTGGATTACAGTGTTCAGTTTCCAGTTTCTTTGCTCATCTGCTAATTGTTTTATCCATTATTGAAAAGGGAGTACTGAAGTCTCAGTAAATATTGTTGAATGACTAATTTCTACCCTTAATCCTGTCAGTTTTTTCTCATGTGTTTGGGGCATGTTATGCTTTTTTCTTTTCTTTTCTTTTTTAAGAGAGAGAGGGCACAAGTGAGCAAGGGGTAAAGAGAGAGAGAGAAAGAGAGAGAGAGAGAGAGAGAGAGAGAAGTGAGGCTCACCTGGGGCTCGTGCTCACCTGAAGCCTGGCTTGAGCTCACCCGAAGTGGTACTCAAACTCACAAACTGTGAGATCATGACCTGAGCCAAAGTCAGATGCTCAGTGACTGAGCCACCCAGGTGCCCAGAGTGGTATGTTATGCTTACATAAAGAGCTGTTCGGGGCAAGTTAGTCAATCCCTTTAACTTCATTTTCTGTAAAAGCTCTTTATTGAAAATGCCAACAATGATATAAATTAAAAACTCAGGACTATTTGTGGAAACAAATCCTTAACAGTGCCAGTCCCAATTTGAGTTACTCTGGATCATTGGTCAGTGAGACTGTCTCTTCTTAACAATTGTATCCGTGGTGGTTAGTTGCCACAGCAACTCAGAGATGCCTCCTTACTGCCTTACTAATGGTGTTCCAGAATGGCCTTCCATGAGGTTCATGCATTCTATGTGTCAGGTTCCTTGCACACCAGTGCACAAACACCTCAAAATGAAGGCTACTTCTGGAGATGGTGGTGGGAGTTTTTCCAGCTATAATCCAATAATGGTGATTCCTTCAACCTACAAGTGTTCTATCCATCATCGAATGTGCTGTCACTCTTCCTGTGATGGTCAAGGCCTGTTCTTTTAGGGTAAATGGCTGGAGGCATTACTCAGTTACCCCTGAATGTGAACTTTGGCTCTAGAATTTCTATTAGTTTTTTTTTTATAATTTCTAAATCTTTACGGATATTCTCTCTTTGATGACACATCATTTCCCTGGTTTCCTTTGACTCTCTGAGCCTATCTTAAGACAGTTGATTTACAGTCTTGGTCTAGTGGGACGCCTGGGTGTCTCAGTCAGTTAGGTGACCAACTTCGGCTCAGGTCATGATCTCATGGATTGTGGGTTTGAGCCCCACATCTGGCTGTATGCTGACAGCTCGGAGCCTGGAGCCTTCTTCAGATTCTGTGTCTCCCTCTCTCTCTACCTCTCCCCCTCTCGCACTCTGTCTCTCTCTCTCTCAAAAGTAAATAAACATTAATATTTTTTAAGTCTTGGTCTAGTAAGTCCAATGTCTAGGCTTTCTCATAGATGGTTATTATTATTTTCTTATTTCCCTGTGAATGGTTCATAATTTCTTGTTTTTTTCTAATATACCTCATAATTTTTGGTTGAAAACTAGAGATTTTGAATAATATAATGTGGCAGTTCTAAAAATTAGGTCCTGCCCTGTCCCAGGGTTTGTTGTTGTTGCTTGTTATGGATTTTTGTTTATTCAGTTACTTTTCTAAACCATTTTTGTAACAATTGTATTCTTTGTCATGTATAGCCATTGAAGTCTCTGTTCTCTTAGCTTAGCAGTCAGTTAATGATGTGACAAAGATTTCCTTAAACATCTAGAGCCAAAAATACAAAAATACTTCTCCCAGTTTTGCAGGTTGGCTCTGTGTAAAACACTTATTTAATGCTTGGCTAGGCTGTTTAAAACTCTGCCTTAGCCTTTACTTTCTCCTGTGGAGGTGAAAAGTTAGCCAGAGGTGACAAATGAGGGTCTTCTGTGCTCTTTTCTGATCGTATGTCCAGCCTGTGAGTGCATGTGGCCTTCTAGATTTCCTGATATTTGTGTAGGTTTTTTACAGCACTTGTTCCCCCAAGTATCTCCTTGCTGAACCTCTTCCTTCTCAGACTTTCTGGCTATCTATTGCTCTCCCTGTTCTCTTGTGTCTCTGGTGGCTGAGCCTAATTTATTAGTCTTTAAATGCTTTCAATAAATGCCATCCGAGAAGCTGCTTCTGTCTGGAGAAACTCCAAGTCACATGCAGCAAAGGCAAGCCCTCGAGGCAACCCTTCTGGGAGCCACCAGACGCCTCAAAACACATGACCATGATTCCTTAGGAATAGGGTCCATATTGCTCCCCCTGGTAACAACCTGCACCCAAAATGTAGGCTACTGTCTTCATGGCTGCTGCTAAGCTGGGGATGGAGATGCTCAGCAAGTAAGATATGAAGCCACAACACTCTCAGAAAAGTGCTCCTGTCTTCATTTATCATTCCCCTGGTTGTTGTAAGTTTAAAAAAAAATAGATTTCAGAGTTCTGAAAAAGTTGATTTTGACAGTTTTTGCCAACGTATT
This sequence comes from Cryptoprocta ferox, assembly GCA_028646485.1. Lineage (NCBI taxonomy): Eukaryota > Metazoa > Chordata > Mammalia > Carnivora > Eupleridae > Cryptoprocta > Cryptoprocta ferox. Next base: position 41,238,325 of record CM053576.1, on the reverse strand, counting down.
CTTTGCTTTTGTGGAGTGCTCTACTCTGCCATTTTCAGTGACATCACTCCAGTATGGCTGTTCTATCCTGTTTACAGCAATGAGAAGTGTATCATTTCCTTAAAAACAAAGGTCAGAAAAAGTATAGGATGTTTGGGACCAGAAACATTCTTGGGAAATTTTTAATACATAAATCTTTTCATGAACTAGGTGTTCAGCACTGTTGAAGATATGTGAGAATACAAGAAACAACACCAGGGTGCCTGGGTGGTTCAGTCAGTTAAGTATCTGACTTCAGCTCAGAGTGTGATCTCACAGTTTGTAAGTTCAAGCCCACAATGGGCTCTGTGCGGACAGCTTAGAGCATGGAGCATGCTTCAGTTCAGATTCAGTCTCCCTCTTTCTGCCCCTTCCCACTCATGCTCTCTCTCTCTCTCTCTCTCTCTCTCAAAAATAAACATACATTTTTAAAATAATAAATAAAAAAAAAAAAGAAACACCAGGCTCTAGGAAGTTTAAAACAAACACCAAGCCTCCAGCCAAAGAACAGGTATGTGTAAATAGCATATAAAGGACTCTCATTGGAATAGAAGATGCACAGCTTTTCACATATTCAGAGATATTAACTCCCTTAGTAAAGACATTTTCAGATACTGATTTTGACTGAAATTGGGATATATGGTATAAACTTGTATGTTACACTTTTTTGTCCACTAGTTGTTATCCTGATTGAAATGGTAATTCACTATGCTAGTACTTGAGAACTATCAAAAAGTAACAAAACCTAGAAATTTCTGATTTATAAAAATTTTGATAAGAAATCATATTTCCAGGTTATTTTAAAAGAATAATCTGGTATAGGATTTATATCCAAATAATCTAAGTTGGAAATGATCTGAATTAGACAATCATATTTCTGGAGAAATTTTTGAAGAAAAATTGCCTTGAGATTTATGTCCAAAAACCTCCACAATTTAAATATGGATTTACAAACTCCCATTTCTATGCCATTCTTTGGAAAAATTATGGTGAATAATTCATGTCCAAAATCTCCCAAGATTTAACAGATTTGGATAAAATATTTTCTTTTTTCATCATTTTGGAAGAAAAATATGCCATAGGGTTATGTCCAAAAATACATTTTGGGAAAATTTAGATGAGGAGCTATCTTTCTGAACCATGTTGGAAGAAAAAAATTGCGTGGGACTTCTATCTAAAGAACCCACTCTTGGAAGAAAAAGCTAGCATAGAATTTATGTCCAAGAAACTGCATTTTAGAGTGAATTTGGGTTTAAAAAATATGTTTGGGAACCCACTTTCAAATAAAATATGCCACAGGACTTATATCTAATAAACCTATATGTAAATTTAAATAAAAATAATATTTTATGGCCATTTACAAAGGACAGTCTGGCACAGACTCAAAATCTTACAATTTGAGGACATTGGATGAAATATCACAATTTTAGGCTGCTCTGGAAGACAATTTGGCATAGAAATTATGTTCAAAAAATGCCAGAAAACTATTTGAGCCAATTTGAAAAATCACACTTGTAGGCTTTTTAGAAGAAAAGTCTTGCATAGGATTTATGTCCAAAAGATACCAAGATTTGAGTGAATTTGGATCAGAAGTCATATTTTCTGCATATTTTAGAAAGAAGTATCTGGTGCAGGTCCTAGTTCCAATAAGTCCACAAATTTGAGCTGACTTGGGTGAAAACATCACATTTCCAGGGCATCTGGGGATAAATATCTAGCATATGACTTATTTCCCAAAATTCCACTAATTATATGAAATTGGATTTTAAAAAATCATGTTTCTTGTCCATTTGGGAGAAAAATTTGATGAAATTTTTGCCCCCCCCCAAACCAATGATTTGAATGAGTTTGGATGAAAAAGTATATTTCTAGGCAATTTTGTAAAATAATGTATCATAGAACAATTTGAACATATTTGGATGGAAAGTCACTTTTCCGTCATCTTAGAAAAGTCTGGGATAAGAATTATTTCCAGAAACCCATAAGACTTAATGCATTTGGATGAAAAATTGTATTTTCAAGAACATAGTGCATTACAGACAGAAAATCCCAATTATTGTGTTAATTTGGATGAAAAATGTCTTTCTGGGCCATTTTAGAAGGAAAACCAAGTGTGTGAGTTTAGGTGCAAAACTCATTTGAGTGAATTTGTATGAAAAGCTGCATTTCTTGGGCTATTTGGGAAGAAAATTCTTCTGTAGGGCTTATGTTCAAGCAACTCCACTAATTATTGCTGCAGCTTTAGTAAGTTTTGAAATTGGGAAGTGTAAGTCCTTCAATTTAGTTATTTTCTAATATGTTCTTCTATTGCTTTTTAATGTAAAACATAGCAAACTGGCTGTAGTGTTCTCAGACTGTTTTCCCTAACCCTCCCCCCATTGATTAATCTTGGAGATCTTCCCATGTAAATACACAGAGATGTTTCTCATTCTTTGACAATGTACAGCATATTGTTCTATTTATGCCTGGCTGACTTTAATTAGATCCTCTATTGGTGAACATTTTTTTCTTTACTAAAATTTGAAGTTACCACTACACTGAAGAACTTATATAAATAACTTTGCATGAGAACATGTACAGCTATTGGAAAAATTCTATTGTGATTATGGGCTCATAAGGGGGATATGAATTTTTAATTTTGGTACATATCACCAAGTGTCCACCACAAGTCACATACGAATTGTGCCAATTTATATTTCCAAGACTAACATGTCTGTACCTGTTTCCACAGACTACAAGAGTATGTTTTCAAATTTTATAATTTTTGCCAGTCTGACAAGTTGTACATTATCTCTGTATGATTTTCATTTGTATCTTCACTGATATTAAGGACATTTTCAAATGAAAAAAAGACTTCCTAAACTATAATCTTAGTCTAATCAGTTTATTTTTTGTTGCATTGTTGATTTTAAAAACTCTACTTCTTGGGGCACCTGGGTGGCTCAGTCAGTTAAGCATCCACCTTTGGCTCGGGTCATCATCTCACGGTTCGTGAGTTCAAGCCCCACATGGGGCTCTCTGCTCTCAGTGAAGAGCCTAATTTGGATCCTTTGTCTCCCTCTCTCTCTGCCTCTCCATTGCTTGAGCTCTCTCTCTCAAAAATAAACATTTAAAAAAAAAAGGGGGGGATTTCTCTAAAAAAAATAAAAAACATAAACTCCATTTCTAGAGATATTTTGTCGATCTTTATAATATGGACTTCAGTATTTCCCTCCAGTTTGTCTTTTGTTTTGGCTGAAGGTGTGAGTTGTCTTGTAGAAATTACCTCTGTGTAGCCAAACTCAATCTATTTTCATTATGGCTTCAAGGTTTTGGGTCATAGTTAGAATAAGTCAGTCCTATGTTGGAAAGGCATTACAATTATCTATTGCTATGTAACAGACAACACTAAAATTTAGGGCTTAAGACAATTTTATTATCATCATTCCTCGCAGTTGTGTGGGTGGACTGAACTCAGTTGAATACTTCTCTGTTGAAGTGTGAAGGCTCAGTGATGGCTCATGTATGTAACTGCAGTTGATGTTTGCTGTTGGCTAGTTCTGCTAGGGCTATTGACCAGAATACCTCCATGAGGTCTCTTAATGTGGCTTTGAGGTTTTCGCAGCATGGAAGTGGGATTCAAAGAGTAGACACTGTATGGCTTTTCATGAACTATCATCAGAAGTCCTATAATATCACTTCTCCTATATTCTCTTGATCAAGCAAATCACTAAGACCAATCCAGATCCATGTGAAAGGTAATTAGACCTTATACACGGGCGCACGCGCGCGCACACACACACACGAAGGAACTGATGATGTCCATCTTGGGAGACTATCTCCAAAGTCCACCCTCTCAACACCAAACTTCATGTCAATCGCATATGAAACATACATTCATCCCTAAGACTCCCAAAGTCTTATCCCATTAGTGCATTAGCTCAAAGTTCAGAATCTTGTTATCTAAACCATGTCAAAGTATAGATGATTTTTCATCTGGAGACATGAGAGCTAAAGACATGTTATCTAATACTCAATGTTGATTTAGGGATAAAATAACCACAATAAAGTCTTCTATTAAAAAAAGTAGAGCAATAACAGGTACACAGCAGGCACCAGTTCATATAAATTTTGAAATTCGCTGGGCACATGCTAACAGTTCCTTAATTAGTGTCTGGTACTGCTCCCTGGCAGTGATTCTCCATTGCTTTTTTGTCTACACTGAGTTATTCTTCCTTTTCTCTAAGAAATGGCCTTTATTTGCAGTGTAGATTTCTTTCTCAGGCTGTGTTCCTGCCCATAGAAAAGTAGGGATTTTTCTCTGTCCTTTTCAGACTAGGCTGGTGTTTGTTACAAAATCATGGGTTTCCCATGTTTCTTACAGACGTTCGCTCTGTTAGACAAAACCACATCTACAAGCTCTTCGAGTGAAGGCTCTCTCTGTTTTGGGTTGCCAGGATGCTGTGGGATATCTTTAAAATTCATAGGAACCATTTTGTGTAGTTGAGAGTCTACGAGATACATACTAATTCTTCTTAAGTCTTAAAAAAAACGGGGTTTATAGCTGCATCCTTAAGATGACCTTTACCTTAAAGGTCATTTGTCTCAGTGTGGTGATTCCTCAAAAAATTAAAAATAGAACTACCCTACAACCCAGCAATAGTACTACTAGGAATTTATCCAAAGGATACAGGAGTGCTGATTCATAGGGGCAAATGTACCCCAATGTTTGTAGAGAACTTTTGATAGCCAAAACATGGAAAGAGCCCAAATGTCCATCAACTGATGAATGGATAAAGATATGGTTTACATATACAATGGAATACTACTTGGCAATAAGAATGAAATCCTGCCATTTGTAACAATGTGGATGGAACTGGAGGGTATTATGCTAACTAAAATAAGACAGTCAGAGACAGTATCATATGTTTTCACTCATATGTGGAACTTGAGAAACTTAACAGAAGACCATGGGGGAAGGGAAGGGGAAAAAATAATTTCAAACAGAGAATCAAACCATAAGAGACTATTAAAAACAGAGAACAAACTGAGAGTTGATGGGGGCAGGGGAGGGGGGAAAAGGTGATGGGCATTGAGGAGGGCACTTGTTGGGATGAGCACTGAGTGTTGTATGTAAGTGATGAATCACGGGAATCTACCCCCAAAACCAAGATATATGTATATATAAAGGTCATTTGTTTTGAGCAAAACCACTTTGGACTGGACCACAGTGTAAGTATGGTTAAGAATCTTCAAATATGGCTGAATATCTTTAACCTTGTGATTGGAGAGCTACTGAGGATGTGTGGTAAGGAACCCGGGACCAATTCCTGGCTGGCTGGCATAGGTCCTGGGCCTAGGATGGAGGGGTGAAGAGAGCATGCGGTTAACGGTCATTATACTATTGGAGCGAGCTGATGAAGTAGTGTGGCTGGAGATCATCCACGTTCTTGGTGGTCTGATAGGAATGTGACTGGAGATCCCAGGTTCTGAGATGAAAGAACTGGTTGGTCATGGCTAGAAGACCAGGCCTGGGGCCTGGAGTGCTGGGGACAATGTACCGTTGAAGGGGCTCCATGGTGGGAGGACCAGGGACTAAATAATGCCTGAGAAAAAACATTTAAGGTGGTTAGGGGATGATTTAGAAATGACAATAATATGGACATTTGAGAGCTAGGAGGAGAGAAGCAGGAAAGGGAGCTGTCGCAGAAGCCAAAGGAAGAGGGTAGTTGTAGATAAAAGTGGATTGCTAGAGGAAGCCATGTATTTTTGGAAGATACCTGGAAGATTCCCTCCCCTCACCTGAAATCCCTGAATACACTTCCTAAGCTTTCTCCCTATACAAAGGACTGGATATTCCAGTATATATTCTAGTGATTGTCTTCCAGGGAATTGAAATCTTATGAAAGAGTGGACTTCGGAGTCCAAGGGGTCTGCACCACTCCTTATTCCCTATCTGTACAGATGAGTGAATGAGGTGTGCAGTCAAGGTCACAGATCTGTAAAGAAGCAATGTTTATTAGAACAAAAGGCCACAGAATATGAAGACTTAGTGTGGAGAAAGTGAACTGAGTCCAATGTCCTTTGACCGCTTACGGAATGCATTTCTCTACCCCAATTCAAGGAAGTATAACAATTTTGATTACTTAGTCCTTCTCACCATCTTCAATTTCAAAGGGAGTGTAAGAGGTCAGGAGATTGGCCGGAACAGACCTCAGAGTCAGGCTGGAGGGGCGGTTTGTGGTGGCTGGATTTTGTCCTCCGGTGTCTGCTGAGGTGGGACTTTTGGCTGCAGCCTTGGCCGCACGTCTTGCACATGTAAGAAGGCTTCTCCCCCTGGTGGGTCATCTGATGTAAGACGAGGTGTGACCTCTGGATAAAGCCCTGGCCACATTCCCTGCACATGCAAGGCTTCTCTTCTGAATGTACCCGTTTATGTGTGATTAAAGCTGACTTGTTGCCAAAGCCTAGTCCACACTGCCTGCACGTGTAAGGCTTCTCCCTCGAGTGTTTCCTCTTGTGCCTGATGAGACCTGCCTGGTGACTGAAGCCTCGCCCACACTCCCGGCACACGTACGGCTTTTCCCCTGAGTGTGTCCTCTGGTGTGCCACGAGGTTTGACTTCTGGCTAAAGCCTCGCCCGCACTCCGCACACACCATGGGCTTTTCCCCTGAGTGTGTCCTCTGGTGTCTGATGAGGTTTGACTGCTGGCTGAAGCCTCGCCCGCAATCCTTACACACGATGGGCTTATCCCCTGAGTGTATGTTCTGGTGTCTGTTGAGGTGGGACTTCAGACTAAAGCCGCGCCCACACACCCCGCACACGTAGGGCTTCTCCCCAGTGTGTGTCCGCCGGTGGGAGATGAGGGTTGAATTCTGGCTAAAGCTGTGTCCACACACTCCACACACATAAGGCTTCTCTTTGGAGTGCGTCCTCTGGTGGTTGACGAGGGTCGTCCTCTGCCTAAAGCAGCGCCCGCACTCCTTGCAGGCGTAAGGCTTCTCCCCCGAGTGTGTCCTCTGGTGTGAGATGAGGTTTGACCGGTCGCTGAAGCCCAGTCCACAGTCACCACACACGATGGTCTTCTCCTCTAAGTGTGTCCTCTGGTGTCTCACAACAGCAGACTTCTGGCTAAAGCCTTTCCCGCACTCCCGGCACACGTAGGGCTTCTCCCCCGAGTGTGTCCTCCGGTGTATGATGAGGTTTGACTTCTGACTGAAGCCTCGCCCACACTCACTGCACATATAAGGCTTTTCGCCCGAGTGTGTCCTCTCGTGTATGATAAGTGTTGACTTCCGGTTAAATCCACGGCCGCACTCCCTGCACACGATAGGTTTCTCCCCTGAGTGGGCCTTCTGGTGCCTGGCAAGGCTCTTCTTCAGACTGAAGCCCTTCTCACACACCCCACACACATATGGTTTCTCGCCGGAGTGAATCCTCTGGTGACTGAGCAGGTTCGTCATCTTGCTGAAGCCCAGTCCACACTCTCTACAGTTGACCGTCCCAAATCCTAAGACTTCTATTCTCTTCAACAGTCTGTCCGCTTCCTCAGGGTTCCCCGCTGGAGCAGGGCTGGACTCGATTTCCACCCCTTTGATGCCGCTCCTAGAGCTGACTGGCTGCCTTTGGGGTGGCCTGGAGAACGCTCCCGAAGTCCTTTTCTTTGTCTTGCCGAACAAAGGCTTGGCGCCTTCTCTCACTTGACCTTCTGCTTTATCACTCCAGGAATTGCGATCAGAGGCTGGCTGCCGCTGCTTCTGGTCCCCTGGGCACGGGTCCCCTGGCTCAACATGAGTTTCTGCACACAAGCACGTGAAGACCCAGGGGGGATGGTTACACAGCATGTGCTGCATGTGGAATTTCTGACTGGGAAAATCTGAAGGGCAGAAAGGACACAGGTGGAGTTCTGGCTTTGGTTCTGCTGCAGAGAGAGAAGTTGGAGTCAGAACTGAGACTCGGTGGGGCAGCCTGAGCAATTCTGCCTAATCTGACAGGGAGATGTGATTCCCTGTTCTTCAAAATGCTTACAACTTGAGTGCTACCTGGTCAAGACTTCCTTTAAATGACGTATTTTTCCAGCCTCAGAAAACCCACTCCCGGGGCACCTGGGTGGCTCAATCAGTTAAGCGTCTGACTTTGGCTCTGGTCATGATCTCATGGTTCATGAGTTCCAGCCCCACATCGGGCTCTCTGCTGTCAGCACAGAGCCTACTTCAGATCCTCTGTCTCCCTCTCTCTCTGCCCCTCCCCCTCTCTCACGTGTGTTCTCTCAAAAGGAAAGAAAAGAAAAGAAAGAAAAGAAAAAAACCCGCTCCTAAGCCTCTTTTATTTTTTATTAAAAAAATTTTTTTTATGTCTTTATTTTATTTTCAGAGAAAGAGACAGAGAGTGAGCGGGGGAGGGGCAGAGAGGGAGGGAGACACAAAATCTGAATCTAAGCCTCTTTTATGTAGCCAGCTATAAAATAACACAGGTGGTTTTGGCTCTTCATTTTTTTTTTTATTAAAAAATTTTTCTTTTTAAGTTTATTTTTTTTGTAATCTCCATACTCAACGTGAGGCTTGAACTCACGACCCCGAGAGCAAGAGTTGTGCATTCCTCCGACTGAGCCAGCCTGGCACCTCTCAGCTCTTTAAATAGGGCCAATATGCAACAGTCTTTCCCTGCTATTACAAATACCTTCTAACAACCACCCACGTGACAAAAACCGTGTCCACAAGTATTTTCTCTGACGGAAAGAGACCTAACCAGAGGACCCATCTGTAAATGTCATGTCTTTCCCTATTTCTCCATGAGAACAAAGGGACAGATAGAGAGAGTGGTCCTTCAGGTTGGAGAGCCCCTAGTGTAGGAAGCAGCATAAAAATGGTTCAAGAGATCATGTGTGAGATGCCTGGAGTTCCCCCACTTGCTAACAAATACTTATTAGAGAATGACTTTGTGCCAGAATTTCTACAAGGCCATAGGTTTTCAGCAATGGACAACACGAACACAGTCTAGTCCCCCACTGACTTAAAGATGCTCCCTCCTGCTGCCCCTGATCAGTTTAAGCCCATTTAATTTTCAAAATTAATCTAAATCAAAATTCTCCCAGAAATTAATATAGATTTCTTCTTATAGTACCCCATGTATGGAAGATGTTAACATTGAATCTAATTGTTTCATCAAAACTGGTTCTAGTCATCTGAATGCAACAAAAAACCAAACAATTTGAGAAACCAGGTATTGATTGTACTAGACCAACCTGAACACAATTTTCTTCATCAATGAACCGAACTGTAAAAAACAACTGTATGTACATTTATATTCCAGTATTCTATCCTATACAGAATGTTACTGTATTCGGAAATGGGGCCTTTATTTTTTTTTCTAAAATTTTTTTAAGCTTATTTATCTATTTTGAGAGAGAGAGCACACGAGAGCGCATAAGCACAAGCGGCAGAGGGGCAGAGAGAAGCAGGCTCCACACTGACGTGGGGCTCAAACTCACAAACTGTGAGATCATGACCTGAGCTGAGAGCAAGAGTCAGACGTTTAACTGACTGCGACACCCAGGTGCCCTGGAAATAGGGCCTTTAAAGAGGAAATTAAGGTTAAAAGGGGTCATAAGGGCAGAGGCCTCATCCAATGTGTCCTTACCAGAGGAGGAAGACGCAGCCCTGCACTCCGGTGAGGATGAAGGTCTGGAAGGGAGGCCACGCCAGGCAACACAAACACCATTCAGGAGTCAGGAGAACAGCCGTCCTCTCCAGCCCCCAAGCAATGCCTCCTTTCTCCCACCCTCGGAGGTGCCTGAAGCCCTGTGCTCCATTTGCCCAGTCTTCCCCACTCACCTGGACAGGTGCCTGGTGGGCATTTTCCCTCCTCTCTCCAGGTTTCCTTCCCTTGCTCCAGCTGGGTGATAAGTTTTGGTTTAGAAAATGGAATTCCTGTTCACAGGAAAAGAAAACAAGGTGGCTGTAGGTTATGGGCTCAAGGGCCAACTCAAAAAGCGAGATGGCTACATCAAGAACAGCCTAAAACAGCCAGTAGCAAGAATGTGAGTCCTCAGAGATTCCAGGGCTTACCCAGTGAGACCAGGTTGCTGTAGTTTTCCAGCATCACCTCCCTGTACAGGGATCTCTGAGCAGGGCTCAGCAGCATCCACTCCTCCTGGCTGAAATCCACAGCCACATCCCTGAATGCCATGTGTGCCTGTAACAGAAAACACAGCCCTGCTCACTGAGGAGCCAGCCTTGCCCATGACTCAGGGTGAGGGGAAGGCAGAGGGCTGCCCTGTGGGAAGTAGGTGAACTATTAAGATTCTGCCTTTGATTGTAACGCTGATGCCGTGTGTTAAACCTCTGTTGCTATCCAGCCAACAACACCTGTGAATCTACTATGTTCAAGATCTTGGGCTGTTTGGATAATATATGCAAAAAAGATTCCCTAACCTTTAAGAACTTTAAATCTAGGCAGAAAGAAGAACAAATAACATATAAAAATTAAACAAAAGTAAAGCATAACAGACTTCTTCAGAATTTAAACGATTAAATATTACCAATCATGTTAGTATTGAAGCATCTGAATGACTAAAGTTCATACAACTCAATAATGGCGCAGACTAAACTATAACTCAGTCCTTTCCCAAAATCCCATGGTCCCTTGGCCTCCTTGGGTCTGAGAGGCACAAGTGGGTCATGGTGAAGTGCATGGACTTGAATGTACTACCTGGGTTTGGGGTTCACCTCTGAGGTCAACAAGTGAAATGTAGATAATACTACATTCAATTTATGGCCCCACACTGTGGATGCTCAGGGTGGACCTTCTTGGCCACTCAACCTACAAATTAATGTCTACATTTGTTCTCATTCCCCTGCCCAGTTTTACTTATCTCCTTAACACTATTTAAAAATGGAGGACAAAGGCATCAAGAAAGGTGTCCTGAGGCAGCCCTAGGAACTTATCTTAAAGGATGGGTAGGAGTCAAGAGGAGAGGGAAGTGCTAGGTATCCAGATGAAGCATGTGGGTAGCAAAGAAGACACTGTGAGCAAAGGAAGGAAGGAAGCCACAATGTGGACAGGGAAGACAACCCAGGAGGAATAGAAGGTAGAATACAGAATAGGTGGAGGGTAGCAGCCTGTAGAATTTTTAATTTCTATTGTAAAATATACATAACAAATATTTTACTACAGATATCATGTTAAATGTACATTTCAGCAGCATTAAGTGTACAACCATCACAACTCTCCGTCTCCGGAACTTGTTCATCATCCCATGCTGAAACTGTAACCATGAAAAAATAACTCCCTCCTCCTTCCAAACCCTGGTAACCACCATTTTAGTTCCCATTGCCATGTATGTGGTTATTCTCCATACTACAAATAAGTAGAATTACATAATATTTGTCCTTTTGTGCCTGGCTAACTTCAAGGTTCATTCATGTAGAAGCATGAACCCAGAATTTCCTCCCTTTTCAAGACTAAAAAATACTCAATTTTATGTATATACCATTCATCTACTGATGGACAGTTGGTTTGTATTCACCTTTTAGCTACTGTCAATAATACTACCTCGCAAATTGGTGTATAACAATTAGTTTGGGTCTCTGCTTTCAATTCTCTGGGTTACATACCCAGAAGTGAAATTGCAAGAGCAAATGGTTATGTCATGTTCACTTTTTTCAGGAACCGCTGTTTTCCACAGCAACTGCATCATTTTACATCCCACCAGCAATGCAGAAGTGTTCTAATTTCTCCACATTCTCACCAACACCTGTTACTTGTGTGTTTTTTTTTTTTATGACAGCCATCTAATGGGTGCAAAGTGGTATCTCATTGTGGACTTAATTTGCATCTACCTAATGACTGGCGATGATAAGCATCTTTTCATGTGCTTATTTGCCATTTGTATAACTTCTTTGCAAAAATATCTTCAAGTTCTTGGCCCATGCTTGAATTGGGGTGTATTTTCGTTGTTGTTGGGTTATAGCTCTTTATATATTATGAATATTAATCATTTATCAGGTCACTTATCTGATAAGTGATTTTCAAATATATTTGCACAGAAGTTTTAAATTTTAATGATCAATTTATCTGTTTTATTTCTTTTGTTGCCTGCGTTCTTTGTGTAATATCCAAGAAATCATCACTAAATCCAATTTCATGAAGTTTTTCCCTTGTTTTTTCCTAAGAGTTTTATAGTTTTAGTTCTTATCTGTTTAGGTCTTTGATCCATTTTGAGTTCATCTTTGTATATGGTGTGCGATAAGTGTCCAACTACATTGTTTTGCATGTAGGTATAATGTTTCCCCATAAGGTTTTCCTTTCCACATTGAATGATCTGGAACTCTTGTCCAAAATCATTTTATCATATACATAAGGATTCATTTCTGGGCTCTCTGTTTTTCCACTAGTCCATAATTCTGTTTTTATCCCAGTACCACACAGTTTGGATGACTGAAACTTTGTAGTAAATTTTGAAATCAAAACTATAAGCCCTCCATGTTTGTTCTTTTTCAAGACTGTTTTGGCTTTACAGAGTCCCTTGAGATTTCATATGAATTTTAAGATGAACTTTTCTATTTCTGGAAAAAAAAAAGTCATTGGGATTTTGGTGGGGATTGTACTGAATCGACTTGGGTACTATTGTCATCTTAACAATATTAAAGTTTCCATCCATTAACTTGGTGTCATTCCATTTCTTTAATTCTTTCAGCATGGTTTGTTACCTTTCAATGTACAAGTCTTTCACCTTCTTGCTTAAGTTAATTTTTAAGTATTATATTCTTTTTGATGCTACTGGAGGTAGAATAGTTCTCTTAATTTCCTTTTTGGATTGTTCATTGTTATTGTGTAGAAATGCAGCTGATTTTTGTGTGTTCATTTTGTATCCTTCTATTTTGTTGAATTTGTATATTAGTTCTAACAGGTTTTTGTGTGTCATCTGCAACAGATAATTTTACTTCTTCCTATCTGATTTAGATGTCTTCCTCCTTCCTTCCTTCCTTCCTTGCCTGCCTGTCTTCCGTCCTTCCTTCCTTCCTTCCTTCTTAACTTTTCTTGCCTACTTGCTCTGGCTGGAAATTCCAATACTGTGTTCAACAGAAGTGGCAGAAGTGAGCATATTTGTCATATTTAATCTTATAGAAAAAGCTTTTAGTCTTCCATTATGGAGTATGTTAGCTGTGAGTTTTCCGCATATGGACTTTATTATGCTGAGGTAGTTTCCTTCTATTCCTAGTTTATTGAGTGTTTTTTTTTTTTATCACAAAAGAGTGCTGGATTTTGTCAAATACTTTCTGCATCAGTTGAGATGATCTTGAAGTTTTTGCCTTTCATCTGTTAATATGATATATTCACTGATGTTTATATGTTGAAGCATCCTAGCATTGTAGGACTAAATCCCACTTGGTCACTGGGATTCTTTTAATATGCTGTATAGTTCTCTATAGCAGATAGAATTCTTTTACTACCATAGAAAAGCATATAATTCTTTTAATACGCTGAATTTGGCTTGCTAGAATTATGTTGACAATTTTTGCACTGGCATTCATAAGGGATATTGGCCTGTAGTTTTCTTTATTGTCTTTGTCTGGCTTTGGTATCAGGGTGATGCTGGCGTCACAGAATTAGCTAGGTAGCGTTCCTTCTTTGTTTTTTGGGGGGGGAATGTTTGAGAATTGGTGTTTTTCTTTAAATGTATGGTAGAATTCACCTGTGACAGGATCATGTCCACAGCTGTTCTTTGGTGGGAGCTTTTGATTACTGATTCAATCTCCTTACTAGTCTATTAAGGATTTCTATTTCTTAAAAATTCTTTCCTGAGGTTTTTTTTTTTTTTGTATCTAAGAAGCTGTCCATTTCATCTAGGCCATCCATTTTGTTGGGGTACCATCATTCATAATAGTCTTGTACAATCCTCATTTCCATAGAATCAGTAGTAATGCCCCATTTTCATTTCTGATTTTAGTAATCTGAGCCCTCTTGTTTTCTCAACTGATCTAGTTAAAAGTTTTGTCAGTTTTGGTAAACTTTCTGAAGAATCAATTTTTTGTTTTATTGATTTTCTCTATTATTTTTCTCTTCTCTATTTAATTCTGTTCTAATCTTGATTTTTTCCTTCCTTCTACTACTTTGGGTTTAGTTTGTTCTTCTTCTAGACTCTTAAGTTGTAAAACGACATTGTTTCCTGGCAACCTTTTTCCTTTTCAATATATATATTATAGCTATATATTTCTCTTTTAGCATTTCTTTTGCTCTATCCCATAAGTTTTGGTATGGGATATTGTATTTTGTTTTCATTTGTTTATAGATATTTTTTAAATGTTTGTTTCTTTTGAGAGAGGGAGAGGAGTGCATGAGCAGGGGAGGGGCAGAGAGAGAGGGAGAGAGAGAATCTCAAGCAGGATCCATGCTGCCAGCACACAGCCCAATGCGGGCCTTGATTCCATGAGCCATGAGATCATGACCTGAGCTGAAATCAAGAGGCGGACGCTCAACCAACTGAGCTACCCAGGCACCCCTATTTATAAGTATTTTCTAATTTCCACTGTGATTTCTTCTTTGGTCCACTGGTGGTTCAAGAGTGTGTTGTTTAATTTCCACATATATGTGAATTGTCCATTTTCCTTCTGTTATTGGTTTCTAACTTCATCCCACTGTGAGAGAAGATACTTTATGTATCTTTTAAATAAATCTATTGAGACTTAATTTGTTGTTTAACATATGGTCTATCCCGGAGAATGTCCCATGTGTACTTTGTTGTCAAGCAGGGTGTTCTGTATAGGTCTGTTAGTTCTAGTTGTTTTATTGTGCTCTTCAAGTCCTCTATTTTCCTTACCTCTGTCTGGTTCTTCTACTCATTATTTAATTGCTTCATATAGTTTGAGAGTCTGTTATGGGGTATGTAAGTATGTATAATTTTTATATACTCTTACTGCACTGAACTTTTTATTAACATATAATGTCTTACCTTTTGTAATCTTGTTTGGCTGAAAATCTATTTTTCTAATATTGGTACAGCCACCTCTATTCTCTTTGGGTCATTACTTGCCTGGAATATCATTTGCCACCCTTTTGCTTTCAGTGTATTTGTGTCTTTGAATCTAAAGTGAGTCTCTTATAGACACTGTATAGTTGGATCATAGATTTGTTGTTGTTGTTACACATTGTGCAAAATCCTGTTTTTTGACTGGAGGGTTTAATCCATTTACATACCACGTAACTTCTAATAAGAAGGGACTTCTGCCATTTTGCTATGTTTTCAACATGTCTGGTAGCTTTTCTGAACATCATTTCCTGCATTACTGTCTTGTTATGTAGTTGATTTTAGTACATTAAATTCCCCTTTTATTTCCTTTAGTGTACATTCTGTATCCATTTTTGTTATAGTTATCACAGTGATTGAATTTAACATCCTAAAGTTATAAGACCCTAATTTGAATTGATATCAGCTTAACTTCAATACACAATTCTTCTCCCATAAAGCTCCATCTTCACCTCTGGTCATTATTAAAGTCATAAAATTACACCTGATGCATGGTGTGTCCAAAATTATAGATTCATAATTGTGTTTTTGTTAAGGCATTAGTGTCTTAAATCATGCTGAGAAGAAAAAGTGTAGTAAACCAAAGTGACAATAACACTAGCTTATTTAAGTGCAGATTATTTATTTTTATTGTAGAACTTTATTTCTTCATATAGCATCAAGTAACTGTCTAGTAACCTCTCACTACAACCGGAAACACTCCCATTAGCATTTCTTGCAAGGCAAGTCTAGTGGCTGCAAACTGTATCACCTCTTAGTTTTCTGGGAATGTCTTGACTTCTCCCTTACTGTTGAAGGACAGTTTTGCTGGATATAGAATTCCTCCTTGGCAGTTTTTTTCTTTCAGAACTGAATATATCAACCCGTTGTCTTCTGGCTTCCAAAGTTATTGATTAGAAATCTGCTGAAAAATTTAGAAAACACTGTATGTGACACACTGCTTCTCTATTGCTGCTTTCAAGATTCTCTGTTGCCTTTGACTTTCAAGGGTTTGATTATGATTACTTTGTATCATGGTGTGGGTCTCTTTGATAGTTTATCCAACCTGGAGTTTGTTGAGCTTCTTAGTTCCTTTTTATGTTTTCTCTTTATTGATATTTTCATTTTGTCCTAACATATTTTTCTTGACTTTATTCACATCTTCCTTTAGCTCAGAGAATCTTTAAGACAGCTCTTTTAAAGTCTTTGTCTAGTAAGTCCACCATCAGCCTTTATCAGGGATAGTTTCCATTGATTTATTTTTTTCCTTTGAATGGACTGTACTGTCCTGTTTCTTTGTATGCCTCATGACTTTTTGTGTGTGTGGGAAACTGGTTATCTGAGTCTTATAATATGGCAACTCTGGAACTCGGATTCTCCAGTATCTTCTGGGTTTTAAAACTGCCATACAGCATGTGCTGAGATTCAGCCTAAGCTGTAAACTTAGGGTTTTCTCAGGTCTTTCGTATTCTTTTCTGATCCTGTGACTTTCCATAGGCATGCATGGCAACTTTCTAAATACCCTGCATGTGCAGTTGTTTTGGATGTTCTAGTCTTGAAATGTCTGGCTCCCAAAAGGGGAAAAAGGGAAAAAATAAAGGGGGGAAAAACCTGCCAAGATATGGTTATTTAAATCCCCTATTTCAGCCAGTAGAGGTTGTACCAATGGTGCCCATTTCTGTAATCAGAAGCAGCAAGCAGAACACAGATTCTCCATATCTGAAGGACAAGGTCCCTGCTGCCCACCCTGGCTTCCACAAGCTGCCAAACTGCTCCAGGGTCACATGCATGGATTTCTGCCATGGGAATGGGGGTGGGTGATGACTACTGCACTAAGAGCTGAAACTGACTCTTCCAAGCCTTCCTTTGAAAGCTGCAAGCATTCAACTAGACTCTTAGAGTTCCAACATAGTTACATCAGACAGATTCTGCCAGTACAACTGTTGTGTAGGTGGAGAGACAGATTCTGGGTGCTTCCCACTTCATCATTTTCCCTGACGTCACTCTCAGCACGTAAAAGTTTTAAAGCTGAACAAAGCCTGCCCTGTAGACTGTGTGTGGTTCAAAGTTAGCCACTTGGTGAATGACTTAAGTCATGGGTCGAACAGGCTTCAGGTAAGGTAAGTCATGCCTCCAGGACTAATGCTCGATTCTGCCAGGTGCCATCAAGGCAGTCAGGATAAGAGAATGTGTCTATCCTGAGACAGCCAGTATGGAAATACAGAAAACACTCACCATTACCCTGGCTTTCCGGGACCCTGTGGCCATTTTTCCTGGTTATCCCTAACGGAGGATGATATCTCAGAAGGCAGATCTGAGTAAGGAAAACAGAAATGAAAGGGTGTCAGGTGGAAATGCTCTCCCAATGAGTGAGGCAGGGCCTCACTTAGGGGAAGGGGAAGCATGGCATGATGGGGAATGTAACAGTCTGATTCTCTATCAGGGCCCTGGAAAAAGGTTCCAAGAGCCAGGCCTTCAGCAGGGTGAATTCCAAACTCTCCTGATCAAAACAAAGTAAATCTAAAAGGACATTTCTGAGGCCATTTATTTGGCAGTAGGTGACATTAAATGCAGCATTATGAATCTGAAGGGTTGTGAAAATGTTATTCTGGTTGTTTTTCATTTATGGATGAAAATGATTAAAAACATTTTAGAAAAAATGAGACAAAAACAAGAAACAAGATTGCAACATGGTGATGGCTGTTAAAGCTGAGGCTTTATTATAATATTCTTGCTTCTTCTGAACATGTTTGAAATTCTTTGAAATGAAGAATTTCACCACCAAACACCACCAAAAAAAGCTTCTGCAATATGGTAAAGTAGTAGAAGTATTAAGTCAAATGATGTACATAAGGATGGTCATTATGCTATTGTTTCCTTTATTTTTGAACTTTTCCATTAAAAAAGCAAAGAAGTATACATTTTTTCATTGGATAGCCAGGACAGAAAACAAAACAAAACAAAACACTGTGTTGAGAACAAAACTAGCAAAATCCAAAGCAATACCTGGGAAAGAAACTGGCAAGAATGAATGATCAGTTCTAAAAGAATAAAGTATGACAACTCAGATTAAACTAATAAATATTATGACTTGGATGAAGTGGTCAGGAAAGAAATGATATAGAACTGCAAATAGCTCATAAAGGAAGTCAGAAGACATTTTTCAAGAAATGTATTTTTGTGGTTTAATTCCATTCTATTTAATATATATGCAATTAACATCTATGTTAGTGTTTGAAAGAACCCAGAATAGTCTGAAGATTATAAAGGAAAAATACAGTTCTCTTTCTGGACTCTGCCCCAGGCCCATATCCAGGTAACTGCTGTTAACTATTTCATGAGTACTCTTTGATTTATAATTTTGCCTCTTCGTTTTCATTCATATTTGGGTACATGTGCAAATAATGTTACTTTCCTATAAGTAAAAACCATCTGTATTATTCTTTGACTTATGTGCATTTAATATGTTGGGGCTATGTGTGTGTATACCAGTACTCACAGACCTAACTCAATTCTTTTTATTATTATTTAATTAAAATATTTATTTTTGAGAGAGAGAGAGAGAGAGAGAGAATGTGCAAGCAGGGGAGGGGCAGAGAGAGAGGGCGACAGAGGATCCAAAGTGGGGTCTGTGTTGACAGCAGAGACGTGGGGCTCAAACTCGTGAACTGCAAGATCATGGCCTGAGCCAAAGTTGGAAGCTCAATCTACTTAGCCACCCAAGCATCCCTTATTTTTTGAGAGAGAGAGAGAGAGAGCGAGAGAGCGAGAGAGAGCATGAGTGGGGGAGAGGGGGAGAGGAAGAGAGAGAGAATCTTAAGCAGGCTCCACGCTCAGCACAAAGGCCGACGTGGGGCTCGATCCTACAACCCTGGGATCATGACCTGAGCTGAAACCAAGAGTCAGACACTCATCCAGCTGAGACACCCAGGCGCCCCTACTCCATTCTTATTGACAACTGTCATACTATGTCCATCAGCAGACCACATTTTCTTTAACAAAGTATTCCTCTGTCAACTGACAGACTGTAGTGTTTATCACTGGAAAGCTAAAAGAAACACCTTTTTGCAAACATGTCAGTATTTCTGTATGAGTGCTAAAGCAGTGGAATTACTGGACTTAACACTGAACATACGTTTACACTGCCAAATTGCCCTCCAAAGGCCAACCAATTTACAGTCCCAATGACCACATAATAAGTGTGCCCCTTTCCACTTGATTCACCCCAGGGATTCTTCAAGTAAGATGACAATAGGGAAACATCTGTATATATACAAGAGCTTGAGGAATTCTATAGCCATAAGATCTTTGTGAGGAATCTACTGGAAGATGAATGTTAGACATCATAGGACAGGACAGGGGAAGCCATGTACAGAACTGATAGTGAACACTTAATGTACATAATTGTAGATCTAGTACTAAATGGTGGGTAAGGGTGGGGAAGAAAAATATATACTAATGATATACGGCCTGTGTCCAGATAAAGTAGAAATGCCACTAAGATGGGAGAAGAGAAAAGGGAAGGGGGAAGTAGGAAAAGTTTACTGAATGTTGCATGAGGTAGGAGTTAAAAAGAAAACAAATGAAACCACAGAATTTCTAAAAAACATTGAAAACACTATGGATGTGTGGGATTCATTTAAAAAAGTGAGGTGAGGGAAATGTATAGCTTTAGATATTTTAATAATGACAAGAACATAAATTAATGAAGAGAAAAAAGGGAAAAGAATGAAATCTTAATTTCTTAAAAATTAGTGAAATAAACACAGCTATTTTAGGAAATGAGAAAGCATAAATACTCAAAATAAGAAACCACAAAGGGGAAATACTTGACTCCAGTTTTTTGAATTGTCAATGTACTGGGTTTAAAAAAAACAACCAACTAATTGTTTTCACTTGCTTTCTACTTCAGAAAATAGGAGAAAAACAAAAGCTGAGGAAAGCAGAAGAAAAGATTTGTTTTTTTTTTTAATAAAAAGAACCAGTAGCATTAGATTCTGATACTGAGAACAGCTTGTATCAAACTAACCCTCTTACTAATAACTATAAACCCTAATCAAAATATAAAAAACAACTATTTGAAGACACTACAACCAAAAGCAGTCAGAAACCAGAGGGGATATAACCCTTGAAAGAAAGGATGCACATGGGGTAAGACCTGTATTTAACTGTCTTTTCATCTGAGGGCACTCCCCAGTATATGTGGTATATGGGGAACAGATCAAGAGTCTGTGGCTTCCAGACTTCTTGCAAACCGTATGGCAAAATCCTAGAAAAGTGGGAGCAACAAAGGGTGGAGCCTCAAATCTACACACAAGCCCCTCCTACAGTTGAGTGAATACATAAGGCAAGACCACAAAAAGCTTACGTGGATAACAATGGGGGGGGAAGGTTAAATGAGCTGTGCAGGTGTCCCCTATTGTTCACAGGTGAGACTGAGTTTCGAGCCTGAGGCCAGTCAAGTAAAAGATTGCCAAATACCTTAGATAAGCTTCTACTGAAACACAGGTAATCTACACAAAATATACATCCTTTCAGCATACCTAGACAGAGAAATTCTAACTTCAAATTACCTGTAATAAAAATAAATAAGGCATAAAACACTAAACCAGTGAGCTAACTCATACTCCCTACACAGAGCCATCAGGGAGCAGAAGAGCAGCTAAGGGGGAAACTACATGAAAGAAAGAAAAGAGGCACTGCGTGGACTTAGTTGATAGGAAACAACCACCAGAAAAGAAAAGCTACCATATATGAGAAAATACTGATAGGTCAGAGCACTTATCAAAGGGAAGGGACTTAAAAGGGTAAGCAGAATGAGCACAGAAGTCTTGGAAAGGTAAAGCTCCAGGGGAAAAGGGGATCATGAGCAAGGAAGAAGGCACCTCTCGGAAACGCCAAGATAAAGGGAAAAATGAGCAAGAGGGGGAAATACAGGGTCTTGTGAAACTGAAGAGAATTAAAAAGAAAAAAAACGCAGTCTCTCCTCCTCCTGCAATCCAGTAAAGAAACCATACTAGCTAGCTAGCTACACGGATAGAAGAGTTTTCTGGAACAGAAAATTTCTAAAACAGTAGATCTTACAGTTGTCTACAGAAATGCAGATGTGTTCTCCTGGTTTTCTAAGTAGGAAACCAAAACAGAAAATAAGAATCCAAAGTTCAGCTAAAGAAAATTCTACCAAAAAAAAAAAAAAAAAGTAACACAGAAATAGCTATAACAAAATACTCCAAGCTGAATTCAATATCCTCACATATCTGGCCACATGAGAAATCATCTTGAATCAAAAATTCAAATTTGTAACTCAGTTATCGAAATGGATAGAATTAAACATTGTTATACATTTCCCAATATATACATGTATCAAATCATTATACTGCACACCTTAAACTAATATCTGTTATATGTCAATTATGTTTCAACAATACTGGAAGCAAAATTTGAAAGCTAAGAACAAAAATGGGCCAAAAATAAAAGAAACAAACAAAATGAGAGTTGACTGAATTTCAGAAAGAAATGAAACTAAGTTACAAGACACTGAAGAATAGATTGAAATGAAAACAGGATGGGTACTGAAGTGTAGCAGGAAAACCACTTAAGAGAATAAAAATGAAATAAAGAACAGGTTAGAGAGAAAGTGGTTGAAATGGAAAACAGACAAAAAAGGGAATATCACCCATATAATTGTAGTTCCTGAAGAAGAAAACAACAAAAAAAGGAAACAATATTTAAATCCAAGGGGTGCCTGGGTGGCTCAGTAGATTAAGTGTCCTACTTTGGCTCAGGTCATGATCTCATGGTTTGTGGGTTTGAGCCCAGTCTTGGGTTCTGTGCTGACAGCTCAGAGCCTGGAGCCTGCTTGGGATTCTGTCTCCCTCTCTCTCTGTCCCTCCCTGACTCAAGCTCTGTCTCTGTCTCAAAAATAAAACCTGAAAAAAATTTTAAGCTATAGTCCAAGAAAACTTCAAGAATAGAAGACCTGAATCTAAATATGAAAGGGCCTAACTCTGAGTATCAGGGAAATTTACTCACAACCACCAACTTCAAGGTATTTACTAGAAAAACGGTCAGGCCTTTAAGAACACAAGAATCCTAAGTGATTCCAAGCAAAAAATATACCAGACTTCCATCATAATGATCAAAATCATCATTCAACCGCTGGGCAGTGCTCGGAATGTACATGGTGCAGCCACTATAGAGAAGAGTACAGTGGTTGCTCAAAAATTAAAAATAGAATTATTATATAATCTACCAATTCCACTTCTGGGAATATCCTAAAAGAACTGAAAGCAGGGACTCAAACAGATATTTGTACACTTATGTTTTGTCTTGTTTTGTTTTTTGAGAGAGAAAGTGCATGCACATGCACCAGCACAAGCACGAGCAGGGGAGGGACAGAGAGAGAGAGGGAGAGGTAGAATCTTAAGCAGGCTCCATGCCCAGTATGGAGTGTGAGGCAGGGCTCAATATCACAACCATGAGATCATGACGTGAGCTGAAATCAAGAGTCGACACTTAACCACCTGAGCCACCCGGGTGCGCCCCGTACACTTAAGTTTATAGCAGTATTCATAATAGCTAAAAACATGGAAACAACCCAAGTGTCCATCAACAGATGAATGGATAAACAAAATATGACAGGCACGCACACACACACACACACAGATATTAAAAGGAAATTCTTACATAGGAAGTTTTGACACTTGATACAACATGGATTGAACTTGACATTAGGCTAAGTGAAATAAACCATTAGAAACAAAAGGACAAATATTATATGATTCCACTTATATGAGGTACCTAGAGTAACCAAATTCACATGGACAGAAAGTAGAAGGGTGGTTGAGAGGGGCTCAGGGGACGGGTAAATAGGGAGTTATTGTTTAATGGGTACAAAGTTCCAGTTTGGAAAGATGGGAACAGTGAAGTGAGGGAAATGTATAGCTGGAGATTTTAAACACAGCTACCTTAATCAAAGAAAGGAGAAAGCATAAATATTCCAAGTAAGAAACAACAAAGGGGAAATAACTACTGAATCACCAAAACACATTTTTTTAAAAGTCGTTTAAGAGTATTTTTCAGACTTCCATAAAAAATTTGGACATCTAGAGAAGTGCATAACTTCTAAGGAAATACAATTGACCCTAGATGGTCACAAGGAAATTCTACCAAACTTTCAAACCAAAGAGTCCCAAAGCTCTAAATACTGTCCCAGAGCACTGAAATATGAGAGAACTTCCTTATTCTTTTTATAAAACAACTATAATGTTATCACCTAAACTTGAAGGCAGTTCAAAAAATTAAAAATTAGGCTCCTGGGTGGCTTAGTTGGTTTAGCATCTGACTTTGGCTCAGGTCATGATCTCACGGTTTGTAAGTTCAAGCCCCACATCAGACTTGCTGCAGTCAATGCAGAGCCCACTTCAGATCCTCTGCCCCCATCTCTCTGCCCCTCCCCCACTTGCACTCTCTCAAAAATAAAATAAACATTAAAATATTTTATGGAAAAAATTGAAAATTAAAGACCATTATCACTTATGAATTTGGAGCAAAATTCTAGAAATATCAGCTAAGAGACTCCAACACAACAATAATAAAATATTTCACCAAGACAAAGTGGGATTCCCAGAAATTCAAGATTGGTTCACTATTAGGAAATCCATTACTATAATACACCGTATTAATCAACAGATGTAAGGAGAAAAGCCAAGTGTTTTTATGCATACTAAAAAATTATTAACAAAACAGCATCCATTCCTTACTTTAAAAAAAACACAAACTCAAGGATATAAGATTGATGGATTTTTAAAACTTTCCTTACTTTCCTTACTTCCATTCCTTACTTTAAAGAAAACACAAACTCAAGGATATAAGATTGATGGATTTTTAAAACTTTTTATTTTGAAATAATTTTAGACTTACAGAGAAGTTACAAAAACATCAATTCTCACATAACCTTCATCCAGCTTTCTCTAGTGTTAACATCTTAGAAAACCATAATACAATGATCAAAACCAGGAAATTAGCATTGACACAATACTATTAACTAAACCACAGACCTTAATCAAATTTTGTGAGTTTTCCACTAATGTCCTTTTTCTGGTCCAGGATTCAAATGAAGTTCCCACATTGTATTTAGTTGCCACGTATGTTTAATTTCCTCCAATTTGTGACGGTTCCTGTCCTTGCTTGTCTTTCATGAACTTGACACTTTGGAAGAATATCCCTCAATTTTCGATTTGTCAGATGTTTTTTCATGATCAGAAGGAGGTCAGTTCATTTTTGGCTAGATTACTTCAGAAGTGATGCCATGTCCTTTTCAATACATTACACCAAGGGGCTGATGGTACTCATATGTCTCATTACTGATGATATTGACCTTGATCTTGATCACTTGGTTAAGGCAATGTCTGCTGGGTTTTTATAATTAACAAATATCTTGGGAGAGATACTTTGAGATGATAAAAATATGCTGTTTCTCTTCAAATTTCCACTCACTAGTGTCAGCATGCATCTGTGGGGTGTGTCCGCAACAGGTATTACTGGGGTATTTACCAAATGACGAAGTTCCATTTCCCTTTTTAATTCTAAATTCATTAATTGCTCTATAAGCAAGAGCTGTCCCTTCTTCCTCATTTTTAAATTTATTCAATTATTTATATAAGTATGGATTCATATCTTATCCTATGAGTTATAAGAGAATATCATCACTATTTTCTTGCTCAAATTGTTCCAGCATCAAACATTGGGAGCTCCTGCATGTTAGCCTTGTTCCTGCTTTAACCAATAAATGTGGCACAAGTGACACTGTGCCAGTTACTCATTTAGGTCTTAAGAAAGCTAGAGAGCTTATGTTCTGGAGAGGCCCAAGAAACCATGTATGAAGTTCAACTCCTCTGCCAGAGAAACCATTCAGAGGCCCTGATACTACATGGAGAGAATGAGGCCCCATTGTCCCAGCTGACCCCAGCCTTCTAGCCAACCCATAAAGGGCCAAATATGTGAGGGAACCATCTTTGAGGTTCCAACCCACACAAGTCCCTGCGAGACTGTGGCCACAGCCAGATCTATAACCCACACAGAGCAGAAAAACCACAAAGCTGATCCCAGTAAATCCAAAACTTGTGAGAAATTATAACATGCTGATTCTTCTAGGCCACTAAGTTTTGGGGTGGTTTGTTTTGCAGCAATCAATCATCAGAACCCTTCCAGACATGCTATGGCGTCTCCCTCTTGAACTTACTTAATGACAGTAGCACCTTCCCTCTCACCCATGCACCTACTCAGGCACCAGCACTATTTCCCCACTTGCCACAGGAAGTCCATTACCCGGATCACTGGTTCCATATCTGAGAACTCTCTCAATTTCTCCCCATTCCCACACCAGCTGGGGGAAGAGGACAATGGCCACAGTCCCTCCAGAGCAGGTCTGCAGACCTCCCAACATCCCAGTTGGCCTCATCCATTCCTCCCAGAATTAGCTCTGTATACATATGATTGGATCATTCATTCATTCAGTAAAATGTTTATTGAGCTCCCACTGTACGACAGGCGCTATTTAGACACTGGGGATACAAAAGTGAACAAACAAAAATACCTGCCTTCGTTGACATGAAAGTCCAGAGGAGGAAGATGGGCATATACTAAATTCGTGAATAAAACACATGGAATGGCAGGAAGTGATGAGTAAGGTGAAGACCAATATGGCAGGGAAGGAGAAAAGTAACAGAAGCAGGGTGGGGTTTTGGAATTGTACATGGTGGTTGGGCATGGCCTCTCTGAAAAGGTGGTAAGAGTAAAAATCTGAAGGATGTGAAGGAGTGAACCAAGTGGGTAGCTCTGAAAAGCGACAGTTCACTGTGATTGGTGTGCTGAGCATTGCAGGCAAGAGCCAGTGCACAGCCAAGGTACAGAGTTCACTGTGGCCGGGGTGCTGTGCTTGAGACTGAGGCAGGGAGAGAAAGTTCGAGTGTAAATATGGGGGGAGATTATACTTAGCTTTGTACGATAACTGGTTTTGACTTTGACTGGGATGAGAGGCCATTGGAGGGTTTTGAGCAAATGCATGACAGGATCTGATTGACATTTTATTTAATAATTTTATTTTTTTAATTTAAATGTCTATTTCTGAGACAGAGAGAGACAGACTGTGTGCAGGGGAGGAGCAGAGAGAGAGGGTGACAGAGGCTCTGAAGCAGGTTCTGTGCTGAAAGGACAGGACCCAATGTGGGGCTCGAACTCACAAACCGTGGGATCATGACCTGAGCCAAAGTCAGATGCTTAAACGACTGAGCCACCCAGGTGCCCCTGATTGACATTTTAAAAGGTCCCTCTGGTTGCTGTACTGACTAATATACTTTAGGAACAGGGGAAGATGCAAGGAGATCAATCAAGGGCTCTGGTCATCCCAGGTGAGCCAGGTGAAATGGTGATTGGGGCCCTAGGGGAAATAGTGGAGGTTGGTGATAGAGTCCAGATGGAGTATAAGAGCAAGAAAGAGTCAAAGATGACTCCAAGGTTTTGAGCCTGAGCAATCTGAAAGAAGGAAATGCCATGTGCCTGCTCCTTCTTACGGCTTATGAAACTCCCTAAAAGAGTGGTCTGTACTCCACTTGGGTGGGCACGTTTGGGGAGATGATCAGAGTTTGTTGTTGGACACATTAAGTTTGGGATGCCCAAGAGATACACAGGAGGAAATTTGAAGTAGACAGCAGGAGACTGGATTTTGGAGAGGAAGGCATGGGTCTAGGCTGAACCTCAGAGATGGCATTTAAGGCCTGGAGAGTAGATGGGGTCACGAGGGAGACAGTAGGGCTGGAGAAGATGAAAAGTCCAAGAATGGAACCAGGGCCTTCCACAGTGGAGGTTTGGGAGAAGGGAAGCTGGCAAGAGAGAGGAGGATCAACCTATGAGATAGGAGGAAAACCTGGAAACCAGGAGCAATCATGTGAAAAGGATATTTTAAGGATGAAGACGTATGCAACTATGTAAAATGTTGCTGAGAACTGACTATGGCGTTAGCCACAGGGAGAGCATGGGTGACCTTGACGAGAATATGTTTCAGTGGGCAGGACTGAAAAGGCCTGATAGGAATATTTAAGAGATGAAGGAAGGATAGACATGGAGACAGCAAGCAGAGGAAATTCTTTCAAGCTTAGCTCTGACAGGGAGGAAAGACACAGAGCCACAGCTGAAGGGGGAAATCACATCACTGCTCTGCTCCCCCCGCCCTCAGATCAAGGCCACACTCACTAACTTGTCATTGAGGGCTCATTCCAATAACGCCCAACCCACACATTTCCAATCAGATCTCCCCTGTGAACTTTCTTCCCAGCCAGCAAGGATGACACCTCTGTGCCTTCACACTGCATCACCCACTTAGTCTAACTGGGTGCCTGATCCTCAAAGAACTACGTCACTATTCAGTGGGACAGTTGGACAGTCACAGTGCAGCCTGGGAGCCCAGGAGTCCCGATAGTGTCGAGTGTTCTGCTGCTGACAAGGACACTGGAAGTACTGCCTGGGGAAATGCAGGAATGTTCTACAGTGGGATAGCATCTGAGCTCAGTCAACAGAGTTTATACTGAAGCAGACAGGCATGGAGAAATCAAAGGGGTCATGAATAAGGATGCAAGGTCTGAAGAACAGTCCCTGTGAAAACTGTCACCCTGACAACAGGCCTTGTTTCCTGAGGATGGGACATTGCAGGGCACAAGATGTCAAAGTCGAACAAAGGAAACCCGCTGTGGTTCAGCATGCAAAAGGTAAAGGGGCCCCACCTGAAGCTGGACTGTCAGGAGCTGGGGAGTCCTCTCTTTGCCCACCAGGCAGTCCTCTCTGGGCAAGCAGCAGCTGCAAGGGGCAGAGCAAGAACAAAAAAAAAGGTTCATAAGAGTTACAGGAAACCCCCATGCTCCAGGAGGGTAGGGCCTCTTCCTCCCTAAAGGAATGGACCTAGCACAGAAGAAAAGACTGTGCACAGCTTGCTGGGAACATAGCCTGCCCTTACATGCTGCTGACACTGAAAAGGAGCAGATCCTCTCTCACCTTGTTCTTAATAAGAATAGTACTTATTGGGCCCTGAGTATATACCAGAGACGGTTCCATGCACTGTGAGTTTTACCTCATTCTCCTCACCCAGTGAAGTACAATTTATTATCTTCATTTTACAGATGAGAGAATGGAGGCACAGCGAGGTCAGTCTCTTGCCGGAGGTGGCACAGTTATAAAATGACTGAGCCTGGATGAAATCTGGCTGTAGAGGCCATATTCTTAAGGAGTAAGGGCGGTGACGGCGAATCTCTGTGAGTTGTAAGGATTTTCAGTGTATCCATTATAAGAATCAAGAATGGTTGTAGGGTGATAAGCACTTAATTTGAGTAATGGGTCTATGGAGTTCTATCTACTTCCGACTGTTTGAAATTTCTCCATAAAAAAAAGTTAAAATGGTACTTAAAATTCCAAAGCCCGTTCACACCAGAGACGTGGGAATCTGTGATTCCTGTAGACAATCACGATCCTCGGGACCTTTGAAAAACTTGCCCAGTGGACCCTGGCGCGACCTCTTCCAAGGCCGGAACCCAAGGGCGACCAGCCAAATTGAGAGCCTAGGATCGCGCCAAAATGGCCACTCCACACCCAGTGCAACTCGGGCACGTCTGGCCAAGCCAGCCTGCCCATCGTCCCGCCTCAGCAAAGCTAAGGGGTACTGGACCCGAAAAAAGATGATCAACACCCACTTACCCAAACCCCAGACACCTGGCCCCAGGGACGGCTCCCACACCACCACCTGGGAAATATCAGACCCCAAAAGCCTACTTATTAAACTCCCCGCAAACCCGGAGAGTTGTGACACGAGCGACCCCCTCTCCCAACATCGCGATTTCGGCCAAGGCCGAACCTGTCCCCACCCACAAGAATCCCTGGACGAAAGGCCCAAGCCCAGCACCCACCACCACTGGACTTCGCCGCTGAGCTTCACCCACGTTCCTCGGAGATGCGCGCCCACACCCCCCAAAATAAGACATCCGGGAGAGCACGGCCTGAGCCACGACAGCGTGTCCCCCCACTACCTCCTCTCCCCGCCATCTGCACCGTCCCCAGCCTCAGCCCATAGAGCAGCCTTTCAGGACCTACCTTTCCGCGCCGGGAAGGGCACAGTTGCGGCAAGGGTACCACGGGAGCCTCACTCACCAGCACCACCAAAGAATAAGGGGTCACTCCAGCCACCAGCTGGGGACCTACTTCTGTAGGGCGCTGGGACTACACTACCCAGCATCCTCGGCGTGGCGCTGGGACCACACCTCCCAAGATGCTCCGCGCAACCAGACGGGCAATGACTTCCCTTGGCCTCCCAGGGAGCCGTTTCTGGGTAACGTGCCCCGGTCACTGTGGAGAATGACCACTGTGACACCTGGATCCCCGGCCTTTTTTCTTAAAACCGCGTTCGCAAAACGTGTAGATGGTCCCGGGTGAAGCTTCTCGCCTTGCCGTGACCCCTTCTCCAACGCCTCGGCCTCAAAAACTACACTCCCCAGGGGACCCTGCTGTTACTTCCTCAACCGGTGCCGGCCCGCCTCCCAGTGGGCGGAAATGACGTTCAATGGGCGGATCGGTTTGGCTTCTGGGATTGGCTAAAGTCGGCGGCAGTTGTGCGGTGAAGTCGCCCTTCTTCTGCTGCGGGTTGCACGCCACCGTCGGAGGTGTTCAGTGAGCGCTCAGCAGGCGTGGTCTCGTTCAGCTCACGTGCCCTCTAAACTCTGTTGAGGTCCATGGAGGGTGCAAGCTGAGAGAGGCACAAAGTCTTCCGAAGTCTCCCATCCCGTGCGAGGTAGACCCGGATACTGAGCACAGCCCTCAACCCGAACAACCCATTTCGGGTGCCCGGAGACCTTTTTCGTCTGCTGGAATCCCCAGAGTTTTGGACAAACTCTCATTTGTCTCCTGGAGAACAGGAACCTCATTCTTTGACCGTAGCTTGGAGTAGAGCCTGTCGGCTTAGCTCTTAGGTCTTTGTTCCGGGCTCTGGCTGTGAACAAGGTTTTTTGGGAAATGAATCCATTCCCCTCTTTTGCCCCGCTAGCTTGTTCATAGTGAATTCAGTTCATCCCTGGCTCTGGAGAAGTGCCCAGTCTTACCTGGAGCCCTCTTTTGACAGTTCCTCTCTGCCCCACCCATGACTCATTCACCAAGAAATTACCTGTTAACATCCGTGAAGGTTCAAAGTAGTAATGCAGAGACATCCATGTGTAAGTGTCCAGTGATGCTTGGTGTATGCCAAGGGCAGAGATGGCTGGGATCCCAGGAGCCTTGGAGATGAGAGACCGAGGAAGACTTTCAGGATGAGAGACTGCCTGAGCTCCCCTGAGGGAGTAGGTGAGATGAAGAGTTGGAGAAAGGCCCGCGAGAAGAGAGGAGGAAGTGAGGTCAGAGTCTTAGGAGCTTGGTCACTGGGTGAACTGCCCTGGCCGAAGTGAGGGAAGTTTTCAAAAGAAAAACGGTCTTTTATCAGGCTGGTTCTTTATGCATATAGGTGAGGATGCCATCTAGCTGTTCACATGTGGCATACAGATGTTTAGTTTGGCCACCCTCATGGTTCATATTTGAAAGAGTTCTCAGCATTTAGTCATGAGGAGTTTCCATCTAAAATTCTGGGTTGCCTGCTTCCTAAAAGACTCCTTGCCTCTTTTCTCCATTTCATTTTTCCCTGTGGTACTTCCCACCCACTCTATTTCACTCCCTACCTTATCTGGAATACCTTGCCTCCTCTTCTTCCTTGACTTCTAAATTCTGCCCATCCTTCAAGACCAAATTCCCAACTCTCTTTCCTGAAACCTTCCCTGATCTCTCCTATGGTGACATCTTGAGATTCCTCTGACCCTGGCTGTACCTGGGAGTTTTGAAAAATACAATGCCTGAACACCACCCCAAGAAAG
Organism: Cryptoprocta ferox; assembly: GCA_028646485.1. Lineage (NCBI taxonomy): Eukaryota > Metazoa > Chordata > Mammalia > Carnivora > Eupleridae > Cryptoprocta > Cryptoprocta ferox. The sequence continues at coordinate 41,207,385 of CM053576.1, read as the reverse complement.
AAGTTTAGGGCAGGGCCCTGGCATCCATTATTTGTAATAAAATCACTTTCAGTCAAAGAAGGGAAAGTCTCATTTGATAATGTAGAGGACAGATTTGTTTTGGAAAGGAAGTTTCATTCTTGGTTTGTTGCTATTACTGAACCACATACCTGGCTAGATCATTTAACCCAGTGCTTCTCAGATGTGAATATGCATCCGTATCACCTGGGATCTTGTAAACGTGCAGATTGTGAATCAACATGCCTAGGGTGGAGACCAAACATCAGCATTTCTAACAAGCTTCCAGATGCTGTTGACACTGTCCTCAGACCACACTAGGCAGGAAGAATTTAATCCAGGGGCTCAGATCCTTAAATATAATGCAGTTAGATCAGGTAATCTTCAAATTCCTAAAACTCAGATCTCACTATGATTCTATATTTGTGTTTTATTTTCATGTGTAATTTTCCTAAGTTTAAAGCACTTCAAGTTTAGGAATTCTATTTTTGATTTATTTGTTAACCCCATACTAGCCAGACTAGGACCTAGACAGTAGACAAATTGATGCTGGTTGGAAAGAGACCAATCCATGTACCACAGTTATAGTCAAAAACAGGATCAAGACATTTTCCCTGCCTTCCTTGGGGCAGCTTTATTCTTAACTTTGTTTTTTAAGTTTATTTCTTTTGAGAGAGAGAGTGGGGGGTAGGGGCAGAAACAGAGGAAGAGAGAGAATCCCAAGCAGGCTCCATACTGTCAGTGCAGAGCTCGACGCAGGGCTCAATCTCATGAACCATGAGATCATGACCTGGGCTGGAATCAAGAATCGGTCACTTAACCAATGCAGGCACCCCTCCTGCTGCTTCACTTTGAATCGTAGGCAAGTCTGGCAACAGAGTGAGGAGGACTATTTGGTGTAACAGACTTTCATAGTGTCCAGGGGTGTGGCTGTTGCTTCATCTAGGAGGTGTGGAGGCCATGCAATCCTGCACAGGTCCTGTATATGCAGGCCATGCTGGGGAACAACAGTAACCTGGTCTCTCTCGGTAATGATGGCTTCACTTACAACTTCAAATCTGGCCTAGTTTAGGGGTGCCTGGGTGGCTCAGTCGGTTAAGCATCTGACTTGATTTCAGCTCAGGTCATGATCTCATAGTTTGTGGGATTGAGCCCTGTGTCCAGCTCTGCAATGACAGCATGGAGCCTGCTTGGAATTTTCTCTCTCTCCCTCCCTCTCTGCCCCTCCCCCATGCTTGCTCTCTCTCACAAAATAAAAAAATAAACTTTAAAAAAAAATCTGACCTGGTTTAAACTTCTCATGCAGCTGCCAGGCATAGCTGACCTTTGCCTTAGGATTGGACTTGACTGCAGAGATGTGCTTTTCCAACATCCTCCCAAGGAAAATGTGGATTTTTTTTTTTTTGTACAGTTGAGGATAGGTAGATGGTGGGGTGGGGGGTGGTGTTTACTATACTTCAGGCCTTTTTCCCCAAGCTGGATTCTCTTCCTAGATATTCTTGCATCAGGCAGGGAAGATTTTTCATCTACCCAGCAAGAAGTTGATTTAATATGCTGCCTTGCTGATCTAAGTTTCGCTTCCCTTACTCATCCTCTTTTCCATTGCTTAGAGTTCACTCTTCAGAGGTCCTCTATGCCACACTCTGGGCTTCCCCACCTGGTTTAGCTCTGAGTTCTGAAATTGCTCCTTAAGACTATATTTTATAGTACATCATTTTATTTCCCTATGCGCGGGGATCCCATTTTTGCAAACCAGACCTCATCCCTCACTGGAGCTGTCCAGGAGGAGCCACAACATCTGCTGGGCTCCTGTCTAGGTCAGAGAGTGCTGAAAGCGGATGACACAGTCAGCAGGTCAGGAATTAGGAGACGTCATTGAGGTGCTAGGGAGGAAGCTGTTTTCCTGGCTTTCTAGGCTGCTGTTTAGACTGCCTGACCTTGCCTTCCTTCCAGACTTTCATTTTTACCCCAGAGAGGGGTTTCTAGCACACTTGTCTTCTTCCTCTGCTGGGAAACCACCCTTCCTGTCACTGGGCTTGCCTTTTCTAACTTACACAGTATCTCTATTCATACAATTCTTTCAGTTGGCCCAATCTTAAGCACCAAACTGTGTGCCCAAGGCTGCCCAAAAAATTGTGTGTTGAACATCAGAGGGATCCACTAAATACCTTTTCTCTGCCCTACCTGCAGTCTTGTATTCTGAGCCAACAGCTTTAGTAGCTTGGGCCATTTGGTCCCAGTTGGCTATGTGATCCTGGGCAAGTGACTTGCCCTCTTAAGGGTGGTCAAGATCATGGTTTTCAGTGCATGAAACATAAAAAAAAAAAAAAAAAAAAAGGAACTATACTAATGTGCCCTGTGAGGAGAAAAGAAACCTCATTTTCTTGGCATGTAGCATAGCTTTAACTTTTATATACATCACGAATCCCCATCTTACAGCAGTACATTCATAGAATCAATTGTATCATAAGGGAATTAGGAGAAGGAAAAATAAGTCATATATTTGCCATTTCTAGTGCTCCTTATTCTTTTCTGTAGATCTGAGTTTCCACCAGCTATAGGAACATTGTTTAGCATGTTTAGTGTGGTTTTTCAGGCAACAAACTCTGTATTGGTTTATTTGGAAGTATCTTCATTTTGCCTTCATTTGTGAAGATTATTTTTGCTGGATATTGAATTGAGTTCACAGATTTTCCTTTAGCACTTTAAAAGTTGTGCTGCCTAGAGCCTGCTTCTTCCTCTGTGCCCCTCTCTCTCTGCCCCTCCCCCACTCATTTTCCCTCCCTCCCTCTCTTTCTCTCTCCCCCTCCTCTCCCTCCCTCCCTCCCTTCCTCCCTCTTTCTCACTCACATACACACACACACACACACTCACACTAAATAAATACACTTTGAAAAAACGCTGTGCCTCCATTTTATTTTGGCCTCCATTATTTCAGTGAGAAGTCAGCTTTAATGTAGACTGTTGTCCCCTGTGTATAATGCTTATTTGTTCTCTCACTGCTCTAGAGATTTGACTTTCTCTTCAATTTTCAGCAATTTGACATTGATGAGTCTAAATAGTTTGTTATTTAATTGTTATTGTTGTTTGGTATTTATCCAATTTAAGATTTGTTGAGATTCTCTAATCTGTAAGCCAATATTTTTCATTAAATTTGGGAACTTTGGCTATCATATCTTTAAATACTTTTCAGCCCCTTTCTCCATTTCTTCTTCCTTTGGCTCTCTCTTCTACACATGTGTTAGACCATTTGATTGTCACATTTCATTGAAGCTCTCTCCAGTTTTTTTCAGTTTTTTTTTTGTTTGTTTTTCAGACTGCTTAATCTCCATTATCTGTCTTCAAGTTCAGTGACAATACCTTTTGTCATCTTCAATCTTTTAAGCCCCTCTGGTAAATTTTAAAATTTTGTTTATTATGCTTTTTAGTTCTAGAATCCCCACTTGGTTCTTTTTTCATAATTTCTACCTTTCAGATGAGGTTGCCCCCATCTGTTCACTCATTATGCACATATGTTCCTTCATTTTATTTATATTACCCGTTGTAAAGTCTTTGCTAAAACCTCTGGGCCTTCTCAAGATCTATTTCTGTTGACTGCTTTTTTTTTTCTCTTGACTATGTTTCTCTGCATGTCCAGTAATTTTTCAACTTTATACTGGGCATTTTTGTTAGCAAGACTAAATTCTCTTATGTTCCTCTCCTCTGAATGTGTTTCTTAATTCTTGTAGATAGTTTAGTTATTGGCTGGTCATTTTGAATTTGCGTAGGCTCTTTTATGGTTTGTTAGGGTAGACCTTTGAGCATTCAAGGTATTTATCAAGGCTCTAACTTAGCAGCACTCAAATTCAAAATTCTTTCACCCATGCAAATATTACGTCTTTATTCTAGTTTCTGTTAGACCACATCTAGAGAAGATGTTACTATAAGATGTGGTTTTTCTCAGTGGCGGATTAAATGTTACATTAGATAGTTGAGGGAGAATTAGTAAACTGGAAGCTAAAGGCCACAAACTTACACAAAATATAGCACAGAAAGACAAAGGGAAAATTTTTAAGGAGCAGTTAAGAGATATGGAAGATAAAATAAGAAGGAGACAATATAAGTAATGGAGGAGAGACAATAGATAAAGGAATAATAGATGAATTTTTTTCCAAAATTAATTTTTAATCCCTAGCAGCATAAAAGGAAATTAATAGAATAAATAAAATAAAAACTAGAATAAGAGGAAAGGAAAGCCATGCCTGCACTCATCAGCACTCAAAGACAAAAATTATGTCTCAACAGCAGCAAGAAAGAAAGGAATTATTGGCTACGAAGAAATAGCAATTAGACTGAGAGCAGATATTTCAACAGCAACAATGAAGATCAAAATCCTGAGTAAGTAATATCTTCAGAATATAAAGAACAGTAACTCTCAACTTTGAATCATATGCTGGCTAATTATTATTCAAGAATAATGTGTTTAAAAAAACGTTTTCATCTAACCTAAAATTTTGAACTTTGGGATTGTTACAGTTACAGATTATAAGATATTAGGTGAATACTATGAAAGAAGGTGTGGTTTGACGCCTGTGGCATGGCCTCTCTGGTTTCTCAGCTTGAATGACTGAAGTGTCAGTGAGATCTCCTCACTCTGGCAGAATCAAAACTTCTTCAGTTGCTAGTCCTGCTCAACTTTCAATATTTCTGTCCTCTCAGTGCGCAGCAGCTTGTGTGGTTAATCCTTGTGTAGTTCGCACCACACAGGCACTGCCCACCCTCAGCAATGACGGGTGCTGCCCCTTCTGCACAGCCACCTCCTCTTGAGATCAGCCGGACATGTTTTGTCTGCTTCATGAAACCTGAAGTCCTTTTTGCCTCATCACATTAGTGGGACCAGGATGCTCTGGACACCACCCCCCCGACACCCTATAACATGGTCAGAAATTATCCCCAAGCCTGGCAGTTAGCCAGGGAAATGCAAGACTTCCTTTATAAGTTTCCTCTCCCTCAGGGATCATAGTCTTGTGTTACCTGTGGTCCAGTGCCTAACGGCAGTTACCTCATTCTTTGTCCACTGTTAGGATTATTTATCATGGAAATAATGGTTTGGTACCAGCCACTCCGTCATGGCCAATAGAGCACATTCATCTGGTAGCTATTTTTATTTATTTAATTTTTAGAGTGCACGTGCACATGAACAAGGGAGGGGCAGAGGAAGAGAGAATCCTAAGGATGCTTCATGCTCAGCATGGCACCTGACATGGGGCTCGATCCCATGACCCTGGGACCGTGACCTGAGCTGAAATCAAGAGTCGGATTTCCCTCATCAGGTAACTACTTTTAACAGCAAAATTTATATTTATTTTTCCAACCATTCTAATTCTTGGACTAATCCTTTATATAGGCAACTAATTTGTTGGCATCAATAAGGCCACTCATCCTTCAGAAGGAAACCCTACCATTTGTGACAACACAGATGGACCTGAAAGATATTCCACTAAGTGAAATAAGTCAGACATGGAAGGAGAAATACTATATGGTTTCTATATGAGGCAGTTAACATAGTTAAAAAGGAACAGAAATAGACAATAGAATGATGGTTACCAGAAGGTTGGGGAAAGGGGATATGGGGAATTGTTCAGTAGGTATAAAGTTATAATTTTACAAGATAAGTAAGTTCCCTGGTAAATAACATAGGGACTATAATTAACAGCAAGATATTGTGCACTTAAAAATTTGTTAAGAGAATAGATCTAATGTTAAGTGTTCTTCTCTCTCTCTCTCTCTCTCTCTCGCGTGCGCGCGCGCGCACGTGCACGTGCACACACGCACACACACACACACACACACACACACACACAAGGGCACCAGGAAACTTAGAGATATTGGATATGTTTATTATCTGAATCATAGTGATAGTAACATGAGTGTATACACGTGTCCAAACTCACTAAATTGTATACATTAATCATGAGCAGTTTTCTGTATACCAATTATACCTCAAAAAAGGATTAGTAAGGCCATGGCTGTACAAGGAATTTTAATTAAATGTTGGGTTTGTCATTCTTTCTCTGGAATACTTGTAAGGTACATTTTATTAGGGCACCCTAAAAATGTTCAGCAGCAATTGTGATAAAGTTCAGCCCTAAACAAAGTTAATTATGTTTCTCTTTAACTCACAAAAAAAGATCTCACAAGTTAATGATGTTCAGAGGAACCAGTTTTGAGGTAAAATAAGTTAGTTTAATGGATTGAACATTTTAAAGGTATGTGATTGGTGTTACTATTATTCTCAGCTCTGTGATAGTTTAGCTTTTTTGTAAAACCTTGTAATATTTAATTGTGCTGACGTTAGATTACAGGACATAACTAATAACACTACATTCAACTAGTTCATCAATGTCCTTGTTCTGGTTGAATTAATTACACCTTTAAATGATAACCTTATGCATATTTTGTTATATTCCTGACATCTGAGAATACAGTTACCAATGTATCAAATTTACTCTGGTTGTACCCCCTCCAGGCTTGATGTATTCATGCCAACATATGATCAGCACATAAAGTCACTTTTGGAAAGAGGAAGGAGTCTGCCCAGGAGGAATGGTTTTATATCGTTATTTAGTTTCCTTGCCCAGATCTCAAATGACTTAATCTTCCCTCATCAGTGTGCCTGTTGAAGTTCAGACTTCCCAGGAGGAAGTGCAGTCTTCCCAGGGGATTACTGGTTTCTACTGCTTTGTGTCCTACTTTCTCCCTTGGTCTTGAGTGCTTGAACTTAGTAGGACACATGAGGAACCTGTCCCTTGTGGTGCCAGCCATGGCCCATGTGATCTGTGTCTACTATACAAACTCGAGAAAAGCCTTAAATCACTTGCTGCAAAGATGCTGGACAAGGGAATTGCTTTGGGTTACTTATGTACCAAACCAGTTGGCATTTGTGTGATGGCCGTCATTTTTGGTTGTATTTGGGTATGTTTCTGAATAATAATATGCAAGGACCAGCTAATGGGTTATCCCATGTAGGACAAACTCGACTGTCAAATTTTCCTTTACGTGACTTGGTTTGGCCAAATAGGAAGTTGGACAAAGGATTCTCTACAGGTATTACTTAGGCTATTGTCGTACTTGTTCCCAATTGTTGCTTCTGCCAAGCGTATTGTTAAGAAGGTTTTAAATACTTTGGCAGAGCCACCAACCTATCAGCACAAGCCACAGATGATTTTATATCAAAAGGAAATTGAAGCAGGTCTTATAAAAGTGAAGACATTTGTGAGAATGACACTGAAAACAGTATGGAGGTATAGAACAGAAAACCTGATCATTTTGCTATCATCTATTTGCATGGACATCCCATCATTTTAGGAAGAGAAAGAACCAAAAGGAGGGACAGTAAAAGGAAAATATTTTATTCAGAGCAGCACTTACTTGGAAGATAATTAAACACTGTCTCCTTCCAGCTAAATCTATTAAGAACCACGAACTTTGAATGACCCTCATTAGGCCAAAAACTTTCTGGATTTAACTCAAGAATTTTTCCTGACCTCTGAAAAGTGGAACCTCTTTTAACCAATCATGTAGCAGTTTTGTGGATTCATTCCAACCTGTCCAGAGTGCTAGCTTTCAGTCCTTGATGAACACAGCCACAGTGAAACATGCTTTCTACTTTCAAACATTCTAAAACATGATGTTTCCCCATTAATGAACAGTTTAGGAAACTTTTTCAGTGGTGCATATGATAGACTCAGGCTTTCTCTTTTCTTAAGCCCCAGTCATTTCTGTTTTACATTAGAAACAAAACAGTATTATATATGAAAACCAGAATTCTGATAGTAGAAAATTCACTATTAAATGATTATATTATCAAAAGAAAAAATTAAAAAGGTAAGAAAACAAAGCCTTCAACCTAAGTTAGAAAAAAATAGCAAGAAGAAACAGAAAGGTATAAATGGATGAATTAGAAAACAGACATGCAAGGTGGTTAGAGCACCTGGCACAGAAAAAGAGCTCAGTATCTGTTAGCTACGATTCACCACCGCTGTTTCCGCATCCTCCCAAAACTGCCTTCTACTCACCTTCCACCAGGTGGATTTTACAAACCCAATTGCACTTTTGTTCCTGATACTGTGTGGTGTACTTTTGCTTAGAGAAACATGTCATTGAGTAAATTTTTTTTTAATTTGGAAAGAAAAATTAAAAAAAAATTTTAATGTTTATTTATTTTTGAGAGAAAGAGATTGAGAAATAGAGCACGAGCAGGGGAGGGGCAGAGAGAGAGGGAGATACAGGACCTGAAGCAGGCTCCAGGCTCCGAGCTGTCAGCACAGAGCCCAACATGGGGCTCGAACCCATGAACTATGAGATCATGACCTGAGCTAAAGTTGGACGCTTAACTGACTGAGCCACCCAGGCGCCCTAAGAAATAGTTTTTTTAAACTTTAGGCTTTTTGTTTGGGAATAATTTAAAGTTGGTAGAACATTGCAAAAGTAACACAGAGAATATCAATACACTTTTTACCCAAATGTACCAATAGATGAATTTTGCCCCAGTTGCTCTTATTTGCCCAAGTGAGCAAGTTTTCTCTCCCTTCTCTCCTTCTCTCTGCCTGTTTCTCTCTCTCTCTCTCTCTCTCTCTCACACAGACACACACACACACACACACACACACACTTTTCCCTGAATCATTTGTGGGTAAGTTGCATACACCATAGACCTTTAGATCTGTCAGCACACATTTCCCAGGTATTAGGACATCCATGATGACGGAAGTTATCAGGTGTAGTAAATTTAACACTGATGTGATACTTTCACATAACCTACCATCCCTATCCCAATTTGACAATTAACCCGATAATGTGCTTTATACATTTCCTCCACTATAGTACAGAATCCAGTCGAGGACTTTACGTTTAGTGGTCATGTCCCTCCTTTCCTTTAATCTGGAATATTTCTCAGTTTCATTTTTGTTTTTGCCTTTTATGACAATCACATCTTGCAGAACAAGGGCCTTCTTTTTGTCAGGTGAACGTTTCTTGCTTGGGGGTTCCCACGTATTACACTCAGTTTGTACAATCCTAGTCAAAGCACTGACACGCTTGGTGGTCTGTGTCTTTCACATTAGATGGTGCCCGTTTCTGCCTTGTACAGTTACTACTCTCTCCCTGCTACCTCTACCTAAGACCATCCCTGGGGAGACACCTTAAGACTATACACCCATTAATCATTATTGCCTAAACCAGTCTTCACTGTGACGGTTACAAAGTTACAATTTTCCAATGCGGGCACTCCTTCCATATTGTCCAGTAGGCACTAGGCATTGGAATGTAATGCTATTTAAAAGAGCAGTGTTTCAAGGTAGCAGTGAGAGAGGAATGTGCAAAGCCCTCATCCCAGGGTCACCAGGGCTCTTTGGAGGTGCAGAGAGGTGTGAGGCACTGGGGAGAGGATCGGGGGTGGGGGTGTTGGGAGGCAAGGCTAGTGAGGGAGGCCGGGGGGCTCCATGCACTTCCTCACGTACCTGGCTGAGGTGTCCAGACTTGATCCTGAACATTGGTGAGCTTATCAAATCATAACAGTATAAAACCTAATATTGGAGAAAACTTTATCAGGGTAATTTTTTAATTGCTTTTTTAAAGTTTATTTATTTATTTTGAGAGAGAGAGCGAGAGAGCAAGCAAGGGAGGGGCAGAGAGAGAGGGAGAGAGAGAGAATCCCAAGCAGGCTCCGCACCATCAGCACGGAGTCCGACATGGGGCTCAAACTCATGAACCTTGAGATCATGATCGGAGCCAAAACCAAGAGTCGGGCACTTAACCGACTGAGCCACCCAGGCACCCCCATCAATGTAATTTTTTATTTAAATAAGGCACCCGTGTACCCATATATTTAATATTTGCAGAAAAGCCAATTGTCCCTTAATTTTTTACCATATTCAGAGCATGATGATCGGATTTTTATAAAGAATGACAATAACTGCAGGAGTGAAGAGCAGGTTCTGAGGAATGAAGAGATTAGGGGCCATAAGAAGTTAAGATAGAGTAAAGGACCCGTCGAGCTCTGCTAAAGACAAATGAGGTTTATCAATGATGGGCAACTGCGATTCATCAGAAATCCCATCTAATGTCGACTAGAGCTTCTCAAGGATGAATATTCTGGGGGTTCTTATTAGATGCAGATCGTGACCTGGGGACCTGAGCTTCCCAATGAGTGAGATGCTCCTGGTCTGGGCCCACACTCTGAGCTGTCAGTCCCCAGGAGGCATGTTGTAAATGACAGGGAGGCAAGCTACAGAAGGAGCAGTTGAATGACAGGATATCTCAGCCTTGATGAGAATGAACAGTCACCTCCACCACCACCCAACTCTTTGGGATTGAGGTCCCCAGTAGTTCCTTGAGGGCTCAATGACTCAGGTGTGGCTCAGTCTCGGGTCTGGGCTACTTTTGAAAGCGATTTGCAAGAGCCAGATACTGTGCTTTACCTACATCATCTCACTGAAGCCTCAGAACAGCCAAATGGAGATTACCCCCTTTATAAGGATGGGGACACAGAAGCTCAGAGCTGGTGGCAGCATGTAAGATGCAGAACCCAAATCCGAACCCCTCTGGCTCCAAACCCTGCTCTTACCACACATTAATGAAGGGCCCACCACACACCATTCATGGGGTTCATTAAATGATGTGGCACTCCCTGCCCTTCAGCACAGACTAAGAGGAAGAAGGATGTATTTCAAGGAGTTCCCATCAGTAGCCTGATGCGGGGCTTGATCACACAACCCTGGGATCATGACCTGAGCTGAAATCAAGAGTCAGACTCTTAACTGACTGAGCCACCCAAACACCCCTGTCCCTCTAATTTTTTAATGCATTACAAAGTTTCAGATATCAGTCACTTTACTTCTAAAAACATCTGCATGCATATCATTAACTAGAGTTCAATATTTGTTTACAGTCCTTTTCTTTAAGTGAAATTTACTTACAATCCTAGGTGCACAAATCCTAGGTGTATTTTGACAAAGTCTGACAAGCACAGATGCCCATGAAACCTAAGCCCTTCTCCATAGGTAGAATGTTCCCATCACTCCAGGACGTTCACCCGTGTCCCTTCCTAGTCAATTTTCATCCCCATGGCCTCAGAGACAATCACTAGATTAGTGATTCCTGTCCTAGATCACAAAAATGAAATTAGCCTTTCTTTTTTTTGAGAAGCCTGGGGTCTTAGAAAACATCTGCACATTAAGTAGACTCCAGAAATACATCTATAAAAATTAGTTTATAGGAAACCTTTGTTTTAGTTGAGTGGTAAGGAAGGTTGGAAGTTTGGACGGGTCTTCACAACAAGGTACATAACATTCTTGGTCAAGGAGCACGATAATCCCATGTAAGAGCAGAGCACTCCCCTCTCCCCCAGAGTAGGAGAGTCAATGGCTCATAGCAGTCAGCCCCAGCCTGGGGCTCCTAGGTCTCCAGGTATCCTCAGAGTCACCTTTGGACACTTACTATTTTTAATATTTCAAAATGTCAAGTAGAAATGATACATTAACTTTCCACAAGGCAGCACAGACAGACAAAAATAGCTTTCAGCCCCCTTAGTTTTGGGCTGTTATCACGTAATCATAATAGCTAATGTTTCCAGAATGTTTACTCTGTCTCCGCCACTGTTTTAAGTGTTTTACACATCTAATTTCATTTGATAATAGTATCAGTCAGTAGCATAGCATTTCTTACATGGCAGTTGTATCTATGCTTTTAAAAGCCAGAAAACACATTTTCCTTCTAAATGTGTGTGTTGTTTGGTAGATTAAAAAGCCTTCAAAATATGAGGCCTATGGAGAAAAATAATGAAGGAAATGCCTAGGCGCAAAAGAGGCAGGTGACTCATTAGTGCTTAAGGAGAACCATTCACGGGGAGCCCTTGAGATGCAAAAATAATGGATGATTTTATCTTTAAAATCATGTATTGAAATGTCAATAGTTCACATTATAGCAAGTAGCAGGTATAAATCATAAGAAATGGGCACAATAAATTTATGATTAGTCATTCTTAATTTTTAAAAAATATATACATTATATATACTTTTTATATATTTATATTATATATTACTTTATTTTTTAAGGGACAGCTTTATGTAATTCATTATAAAAAATGAAAAAACACCCAAACACCAAGCAATACAGAACTGCATGAAAAAGAAAGAAATCCGCCCAAATCCCATCATCCAGAAACAACTATCCTTAACATTTGGTGAATACCATTACAGATATGAATAACATCTTTATGAATAACAGAGATAGAAGGAGAGATGGTTATGGCTAACATTTGAACCCTGTACTAAGAGCTTTACATGGATTACCTGTAAGCCACAAACTAGGGACTATTAATCTCATTTTACAGATGAACTCAGACACAGAGCAGTGAGTAACCTTTGCAGGTCCCATTAGCAATCTGAATCAAGAATTTAGACTCTTAACAACTTGGCTATCATTTCACAAAATTGGGATTATATTAGTTATGCTATTTTCATCATTTATTTAAATTAAACATACTAACTTAGATTTACTTGAATTTAGAGAAGAAAGGGGAAATTAAAAGATTCTAAATGACTTCTGAACATCAGCTCAACATTTATAATATGACCCTTCTCCTCTAAGTGACCCTTCCAAAGATAAGGACAAGAAAATCACGAGAGACATAAAGCAACTAGAGTATTTTTTTAAGCCACATATTTCAGTTTTAGGCAGTACCTTTTGATGTGCTGTGAGAGATGTGAAAATCAGCATAGGTATATATAAACTCCCCCAGCACTCAATTTTTGTGAACTATTTTTATTCTGTCAAAATTGACATAGTTTACATTCTATCCATTACCCTGTAAATTCTCACCATGGCTCCATCCTGGGTCTGTATTAAACTGGATTCTGTGCTCGGTAATAGTCCATTTACTGCAGCTCCTCTAAATGTGAGTTCTCCATTAATGTCACATTTTGGTTGGCTGGATTTCAGCAAGTCATTTTTATGACGATCTAAATTTTTTAAAAGGCAGAGGAGACGAGTTCCAAGTTCAATTTCCCGTGTTTGGGAGGCGCAGGTCAGGGAATCCAGCTTCTTCCCCTTTAAAAGACTTAACCAGCTATGTCCCCATGGATGAGACATTTGACCTCTTTGGGCCTCAGTTTCCCTACCTGTAATAGGTGGGTTTGAACTAATCACTTCGGAGGTCCTTTTCAGAAATGAAACAGGTGGTTCTTCCACCTTTCACCCAAGCTCCTCATCCTCCAAAAGTCCCTCCCCTTTCTCCCTGCAGCACCACAGAACAGCAGGGGGCGCCCTAAACACAGCGATCCATTCCCTTCCCTGCAGGCACTCCTGGGGATCCAGGGGAGAGAGGGAGCCAGACAGGTTCTCAAAATTCAGGGTTCAGTTGTCCAGAGGCAAGCCTCCTCCCTGAACAACACGGCTAGCCAAAGCCTCAGAGGAATCTGTTGGTTTTGTATCTTTCCAAATATTCGTGAGACTGAAACATTTCATTGTATTTTAAGTATGAATATTACTGAAGAAGATGAAAATAAGGACTCATATTCTTATAATTCTGTCGTGATTTACTGCTTTAAAATTAAACACAGATAAGTAATAGAACTATTATTTTTGGAGGGTGGGGTGGGAATAGACATAATGTCCCAGGTTCTCAGAACATGAATTCATTCATTCATTCATTCATTTATTCATTCATTCATATTTGTTGATGCTCTACTATGTGCCAACCACTGTTTGTTTATAGCATTAAGGAAACAAAGCCCTTGCTCCCATTAAAGCCTATACTGTGTGAGCATTTTAAGGTGATGGGCTGAAATAGGGTCGCAGGTGTCAGAAGGCATATGTGGAGCCATATTGGAGCTAACTTTGTGTAACCCTTATAAACACCATACAGTATTCAAAAGAAACTGCTCATGGGGTAGAAAGTCTGCTTATCTATTTAGGAATTTTACTACCAGCAAAATGGGGTAATTGAGAAGATTACTGTTGGATGAGTTAAGTACAGAGATACAACATTCTGGAAAGAGAGTTAGACAGAAAGCCAGCTCAGGTTGTATTTATCAGTCTCAAGGGTAGTACTGTGGGTGGAAGGATATTAGCGTTCAAACTAACCATGGCAGCTAACACATCCATTATGGTGAACAACATTGGTTCTGGAATTAGGCTGCCCAAGTTTGAATACCAGTTCTGCCACTTACCAACTGGCTGACTTTGGAGGAATTTCTCACTCTACCTTCAGTGAGTCAGGTGAGGATTCCGTGGATCCATATATTTGAGCCATTAGAACAGTGGCCTGGCACAGTCATCACTCAATAAATATTCACCATAGTCATCAACATAATTATCACTATAGTTTTAAATTGACCTGATTTCTTCTCACCCTGACTGAATTTTCAAACCTTAGTTTCAATTTGCTTAGCAAAAACAAAAACAAAAACAAAAACAAAAACAAAAACAAAACAAAAAAACGCCCAACCATTTCCTGAGCACCTACTATGTGTCTGGCACTATTCTAGGCACTAAGGATTTGGCAATACACAAGATAATGTCTACCTTCTCATGAGCTTACAATTCCCAGGGGAATACCAGGCGATAATTTTTTTTTTTAAATAAATAAGTGAGGAGGGTGTAATAGATGGAAGTTGTGTTTCTTTCTTTGGAATTAATTTTAACAACCTTAAAATATTATTTATGGTATTTTTTTTTAGTTACAGTTAAAACATTTTATTTATTTATTTACTTGTTTGTTTAATATAATTAATTGTCAAATCGGCTTACATACAACACCCGTGCTCATATTTATGGTATTCTTGATGATATGCTGCTATAGATTGAATGTTTATGTCCCCTCAAAATTCGTATGTTGAAACCTAATCTGCAATGTGATCCTGTTTGGAGATGGGGCCTTTGGGAGATGATTAGGTCATGCAGGCAGAGCCTTCATAAAAGGGATTAGTGCCCTTATAAAAGAGATTCCTCCACCCTTTCCACCATGTGAAGACATATGGAGAAGACTGTTGTTTATGACCCAGGAAATGGGCTCTCACCAGCCATAGAATCTGCCGGTGACTTGATCTTGGACTTCCAGCATCCAGAACTGTGAGAAATAAATGTTCGTTACTTAACCCACCCAGCCTGTGGTATTTTTGTTATAGCAGCCGGAAGGGACTGAGACATATGTTTGTGTAGGAAAACATCTTCCACTTAAAGTATGGATACATGAATCCTAGCAAAGAACTTAAATCAAGATATCCTCTAGTTTCCTTCTTCACTTCCACAACATGCAAGCAGGAAATGTAAATGCTAGAACTTCTCTTTTGGTAAAAGAACATTGCATTCGACTCTAACAAGATTTTAGACCTGATTAAATCTCAAATTGTGTTTGTTCTGACTTAAGACAATTTCAGGATGATACCTGCAGTGTGATTCCAGCAATGAGAGAATGAGTGGATCATGTTTCCTCAGCCTTCAAATAATCTGGGTGAAATGAGTATATGTTACTGCTCTTACATTTCTCACCAGTGAAACATCTTCTACAGGAAAGGAGAGTTTCTACTAAGCCAACACAGCATCTTTGGGCAAACTAGAAAAAGATGTCCCCTTCCTTAAGGCATGTTACTTCCATCTTCTTGAAATTTTTCATGCTTGATGCCTATTTCTGCAAGGTCTGAGATGTGAATTGCACTCCCTAGTTTTGTTCAGTGCACACCCTGTGCAACGATATCAAACAGCTCTCCTGATGGGTCTTATCAAGTCCTGTGAAGAGAGAAGCAGGAGAGTAACTTATTTTATAACCTTATTTTGTAATTGCCTTCTTTCTACTCCTACCTCTCATCACTATATCTTCTCACCTGCAGGCAAACATAAATTTTTATGCCTGTGGTTAATAAGTCTACACTAGATACTAGCAATTAAGTACATTCTTGGGAGAAGACCATCAGCTCATATCTAGATGACCATAACAAAGTAAGTAAATAAAATTGCACATGTACACCCTCAACAAAACAAAACTAAACAAAAATTTTAAAACCTAGGAGACATCCCCGTCTGGTCTGGCATCAGGCCATCATTTTCAACTGCCACATTAGCTTTCATGCTTTTATCCCATCTTCTGAATGAGTACTGGTCCATCATTTCAGGATTATGAGAGTCCTGCAATCTCTCGAATCAAAACCAAACTCTGAGGCGCCTGGGTGGCTCAATCTGTTGAGCATCTGACTCTTGATTTTGGCTCAGGTCATGATCTCATGGTTTGGGTTTGAGCCCCTCATTGCGCCCCATGCTGACAGTGTGGAGCCTGCTTGGGATTCTCTCTCTCTCTCTCTCTCTCTCTCTCTCCTCCTTTCTCCCTCTCATTCTCTCTCTCAAAATACAAAATAAACTTAAAAAAATATATGTATATTAAAAAACAAATCTCTGCCTGTAACATATAAGATCCAGCCATTCTCAGCATTCTGGAGCTCCAGACCTAGTCTCCGGTGCCAGTGCACGTCTCTGTGTGGCCGTGAGGCACCTAGCTTAGCATGTCTCCGATTCACCCCAGTGCCTCCTTCCCAGCCCTCTGTCTCCTCCTTTGTCCTCAGTCTCCATTGTGCTCATTGCTCTCCTCTCAGCTTCTCCAGTGATTAACCATCTTCTGAGAGTCTTTCTCTGCATCTCCCTTTCCCTTCAACCCAACACCATGTCAGTCACCTAGCACCCATTGCCTGTTCTGGATTCTTCAGTCCGTCGGGTTCTCTCTGTGGCACTGCCTCCCGGGAGGAATGCAGCACTTCGGAGCCAGGGCTCTGGCATTTGGAAGGCCCCTCACCTCCTTTCAATGTTCTGCTCTCCTGTTGTCCAAATAGAGCTCTGCGCATTTACCCAGCCTACTCATAAACCTCCAGACGCTCCTTATTGCCTTCAGGATAAAAGCTCAACTCTGTTCCAGTCTACCCCGCTTGCCTCTAGTTTTAGCTGCTATTCACTGCCCTCTTCTCTGTTCCCCCTCCTCATCACACAGTTTCTCTCTGCCACTTCAAACTACTTAGAGTTTCCTCAAAATGTTGTGCTTCAAGCCCCTCACCTTCCAGTACCCCATGGATTGAACATCACCTTCTTCCCCCAGCAAACTCTTATTCATCCTTCAAGGTCCCACTCAAGTGTCGCCTCTTCTCTGAAGCCTCCCCACCCACTCCCCACTTCATGTGGCATTCTGGGCACATGTGACAAGCCTCTGCCTTGATGCTTCTTATCCTGGTGCCATGTGGCATGTTTCTCCTGGCTTTTTCTCTCATCAGGAATGAGCTCCCCCAGGAGAGGTGCCAGATCTCATTTTATACCTAACGCCCTCAGAGCTGACACTCAGCAAGTACTCAGGAGTTGGTTGGAACCTTGACATGGAAAGATAAGAATAATGAGATAGGCAGGTGACTCCAGGGACTGTTGAGCAACTTCTGATGAGCCGCAGAGATAGAAGGGAGGAGACTGCTGTTGCCTGGCAGGCCTCTGGCTGTCCAAACAGCTAGAAACCTCGGAGTGCTAAGAATCAGAACTTTCCCTGGAATGTTTTCCTGTTTGGTACAGCTTGGCATTCTGGGGTCCTGTTGGCCTAAGGCTTTACAAAGTGAAATAAAAGGATCTGTGCTATCAACTATAAAGTGATTGTCTTTAGAAAGACAGACATTAAGGGAAAAAAATCACTAATTCAGTGAATTGAAAGTTCAGAGTTCTGGAATTGATTTATGGACTCCAGCAAGGGGGCAGATATTAAATGGCTATTTTTGTATCTTCTTCCAGTTCATTTTTCAAATATGTTCCAAAAGCTAAATCAGTCTTGTTTATATGATACATTTTGAATTCCTGGGAGTTCAGTATTTGACTGAAAATAAAATATGAACGGGTCTCATCTTGCCTACTTAAATTTCATTGACGAAATGCCACATTCACTTTCCTTTTGCCTGGAAACAGGTTTTTTGGAAACCTTTTCTTAAGAAACAAAAATTTCAGATTATCATTATTGAAGTAAATTAAGTTTTTAAAAAATGCATCTCCCACAAATATATCCACATAATATAATTATATTTATGTTAATTTGATATATTACTTATCTATTTATATTGGTTTGATAAATGCTCTAACATTCAAACAACTAATAGTTGTGTATTGAGTACTTACTGTGCCCTGCTCAGCTGGGCTGCTGGGATCAAAGGAGGAATCCTGTTCCTGCGCTCAAGGCATTCACAGTCTTGGGCTGCCTGGGTGGCTCTCTTGGTTAAGTGTCGCACTCTTGATTTAGGCTCAGGTCACGATCTCACTGTTCGTGGGTTTGAGCCCCGCATCAGGCCCCACACTGACAGTGTGGAGCCTGCTTGGGATTCTCTCTCTCTCCCTCTCTCTCTGCCCCCTCCCCTACTCGTTCTCTCTGTCTCTCAAAATAAATAAATAAACTTAAAAAAAAAAGTCACTGAGTTTACTTTAAAAGCCAGGGGAGGGGGGTGGCACCTGGGTGGCTCAGTCAGTTAAGCACCTGGCTTGGCTCAGGTCATGATCTCACAGTTCATGAGTTTGAGCCATGCATCAGATTCTCTGCTGTCAGTGCAGAATCCACTTTGGATTCTCTGTACGCCCCTCTCTCTCCCCCTCCCCCACTCATGCTCTCTCTCTCAAAAATAAACAAACATTAGAAAAATTAGTTAATAATAAAATAAAATAAAATAAGACAGTCTCATTGGGGAGCTGATGAAGTAAAGAAATATTCACGTCAATGGAGTGATGTAGAAAGGTCTGTAACATTCTGTTGGTGCACAAAGTTCAATCAGATAATTACCTGGTGATGCTGGGGTACACATCACAAAGGGGGACACAAGCTAGCTCCAAGTGTGGCCAAAAAAGCATGCAGTCCATTCAAACAAATTCATGTATAAGCAGGTGGGAGCTCTCTTTGGCTTTGGCCCTATTCCTTTATGATGAAGTATCCAGGCATAGATAGGAACTGTGGTGTGTGCAGGGTCACCCCGGTCTAGTGCCTCATCCTGCTTCACAAGATGCTCTAAAGTCTTGACGGTCATGCTAGGAAAGCTCTGTGTTACCAGGCCAGATGGAAATCAAACTCTAAATGCAATGCATTAGAGAGATGCTTTCAAATTTTATTTTTATACTATATTCTACTATAGTTTTAGTTAAGATTTCTGATTTAGGAAATAAGCTTCAGATTAACAATAAGCTAGGATATTTTCAGCTCCAAATGTCAACCACACAGGGTCACGAGTACATCATGTGTGCTGAGGGAATATGCGTTAACTGAGAATACCCTGAGTTGCTTCAGATTCTTGGTTGTCACCGAAGGATATGCCAAAACAGGAAGAAGATTGCAGTGAATTGGAGATGAAAATTGGATGTCTTAAAAAGGCAAATTCTCTCTCTCCTTTTCTTGGATTCTCTCTCTTGCATGAGTACTGCAATGCCTCTGGTAGCCAAGGGCTCCAAAAGGAATCTATCTCTCCGTTACCTGCGCTGTTTTGTTAAAATGAATGTCTCTTGATTTTATCTCTTTATTCATATTTCTTTCTCTTTCTTTTTCTTTTCTTTCTTTCTTTCTTTCTTTCTTTCTTTCTTTCTTTTTTCTTTTTTCTTTTTTCTTTCTTTCTCCTATTATTTTCATGGTGAGACACTGAGAAGACCCAAGTGCTTTTGGCAGGAGTGTTAGCCAGAGATATTCTACAGTTTCTCTTTTAGTGATATTTTTGTTTCCTCTTTTGGAGAGCATTTCAAACACCTAGACTTTGATATTGCTGTTTTCAAATCTGGATGGCAACAGGCATATGCACTTTTCCAGGTGTCTTACATGCCTTGCAGCCAGTGGCCACAAGCTCTAACAGGTCCAGAATGAAAGTGAAAATTACAAAACTGTTTCCAGTCTCGTCTTTATGGCCAATTTTCCAGATGATCTTGAGAAAGCCCCAACTGCATGAGGCATGATGGGGATGATAACACTCCACGTATGGATAGGTTTGTCATATAGACAAATAAGGTCATGTCTGCAAATGATTCTCAGCTCCTTGGAAGAAGATGATATTACGAAGCCATGATGATTACAGCAGTCAAGAGTCTAACTGATTTTAGTGAGACCTGCTCTAGTGTATCTTGCCTCTGGTTTCATTATAACCAGCAGCTTTCTAAAGGAAGGGGGTATTTCTTGGGAACATAGATGGATAAGAGAATTAAGACTACCAGTCAGTGTGTAGGATGATGTGCTTTCCTTACAACTATTTTTAACAACTGGTCTTCTCCAAGAGGCACTGGCATGGCCCAAGGTGATCACTCCTGGATTCAACGATCCACTTCAGAAGGTCCTCATGACCTTGTCTGTGCTGCTTTGTCTAGTTGGTTCGTGTTCCCACTGTCTTGGGAAATGGAGGACAGGAGTAGGAAACACAGGCCAAGGATGCCACAACGTGCATTTCCACCCTAGGGGACTGTGATTTCAATCAACAGCTGGAGCAATTCTGAGACTTCCAGGGGTTGATGGAGTTCAGAATGTGCACTGGACTTCTAGAAGATTTGAGAGGGAAGCCACTCAAATGGAAGCTTCCTGCACATGGGAGGTTTTTTTGGGATTGATGGGTAGCCATTTTTGGGAAGACCACAAAATCTTACGTGTTATGTAGGGGGTCTGCAGTAGTCAATGTCAATGTCACGGAGGACACTGTGTTCGACTCTTTTCCAACACTGTGGAACTCTTAGTCAGAGGTCCTCAACCCTATGAGACCTAATAACCTCCCTGTTTAATTGGGTAAATCCCCTTCACTGTCTGGAAATAAAATTCACAGGTAATAAATGCATATAATTAATACATATATACATACATATACACATGTACACATCATATATAAATCATATATATCATGTACATATATATATTCCAGACTATATATATGTGAATATATATGTATATATTCCAAACTATAATAAGAGAAGTAATTTATAAACAAATACTACATAACATGTATTTCAATATGCAGTTGTTTTATCATGACTACACTAGAAAACATAATAAAAGAGCAAATGCTTGTACCTTTATGTAGAAGTCAAATAGTTACACCTACTTGTAATTAATACATTTGGATTTAAAAGTGAGAAGTTCCAAATACATTCCAGATGAGAAGTACAGAAAAATAAAAGATAACATTTAAGAGTAGAGGATAGAATGAAAACTAGCGTTCAGGTAGGATAGACCAGACGTACTTGCATTTGAAAAGAGAAATGGGATACTAATCTTGATGTAAGAGGGATAACATGTTAGGACAAATACACCTCTGAAGGGGGACATGGTGGACATACAAAGTATCAACGGGCACCCCAACAGGAAATAGCGTGCGTGAAAGAGGAAGTGAAGGATGTTTCATGAAGGTACAGGCAGGCTTATGGGAAATCATCAGGGAAGGCTGAGGCTCTCTAGGGGCTAGTGAAAGTTCCTGCAGGTTCAAAGGGAAGCAGCAATGGATGGAACTCAGTGAGTCATGGAGCTGACTACCCCAGTGCTGTAGCCTTGGGCAGAGGAACTTGGCCTCAGCCAACAGGCCGCTGGGCACTGGGTGGGGAGGAAACCAGAACGGTAATTAGCCTGACCTCTCTCCTTCTACCCTCCATTCTCTTCTCAGGGCCTCGCACTGGCCAGATCCAATAGGAGCAATTGAGCAAAGAACAACTGAAAGCTGTGTGAGATGTTAGCTAATCCTTTCTTTTGCAGGACTACCCTGAACATTGCTCCACCCCCAACCACTCTTCCCCAGATATTTCTAATATGCCTTCTGGGACTGGTGCCCAGCCAAGAATCACTGCTTTACCTCATTGGACTGAAAATGCTTTTCTTGCCTAGACCCTTCAATGACCTTTGGAAAATAAATGGATGACAGTCATCTGCAGCCTGTATCTAAGTGTTAGTGAAAAGGTCCGATTGTGGAAGATGCTCTAACTTGTCACAACAAACTGGTTATACTGGTTTTCTATTTCTGCATAACCAATGACACAAAACCTTGCTGGCTTATAGCAATAGTAATCATTTCTTATTGTTCCTAGAGGAAAGGCATTCAGACAGGGCACAAAGGGGAGAGTTTATCAGACTCAAAGGTTTGGGGCTGGAATCATCTGAAAGCTCCTTCACTCATGTGTCTGGTGACTGATGCTGGCTTTGGGTTGAGGGCTTAACTGAGGTGGCTGGTGAAGCAGCCACACATCCCTTCTGCATATGGCCCAACCTTCTTTACAATATGGCACTGGGTTCCAAGAGCGAGTAAGAAGAGAGCCAGCAGAAAGCTGTATGACCTGTTTTCAAAAGTGAGGGCTCATCAGTTCCACTATATTCTATTCATCAGAAGTCCAGAAGCTCGGGGGGGCGGGGCGGGTGCAGGGGAACTAGATCCACCTTTCAAGGGGAGACATTTCAAAGAATTTGTGGACTCATTTTAAAACTACCACACTAACCTTCCAGAAGATCCAGCTCCTGCCTCTGTAAATATTGGAAGGGAAGAGGATATGTCAGAGACTCATCATGTCCTTCCTTTGTAATCCCAAACTTACATGGTAGGCACTTCAGCTATCTGAATGCATGTAAGCCAAGTGGCAGCTCCCAGTCATATAAGTAAATCAGAAGGCAGACCTGGCTAAACCCAGCTTCATCTTTTCCATAGGGACCTCAAGACAGCCGTGAAAAAGAGGGACCTGCAATGACCATCCATTCAACTTTCCAGTTTCCCCCAACGTGCTTATTGGAGCATCAACACCTGCTCTGTGCCCCATTCTGCCTTAGGTGTGTAATGGTAGCAGGCCGGCTGTATGGGTCATTCTCTGCAGAACCCCTGCTGGCAGCAGGGCCAGAACCCTTACTGTGTGGGCTGGCCTTTCGGGAAGTCTGCTGCTGAGAGAACACTGAGCCTTTGCCAAAGGTGGGCTGTGGGCCTGTGAGCCTCAGCAAGTATCTTAAACCAACCCTGGTGTACCACATGTCCCTAATAAAATTATATGGGGATAAGCTTGAACTCATCACTTACTGAGTTACTTCTTTTTTAAAAGAGTTTTTAAGTTTATTTATTTATTTTGAGAGACAGAGAGAGCAGGAGAGAGGCAGAGAGAGAATCCCAAGCAGGCTCTGCACTGTCAGCATGGAGCCTGATGTGGGGCTCGAACTCACGAACCGTGAGATCATGACCTGAGCTAAAATCAAGAGTCAGCTGCTTAACTGACTGAGCCACCCAGACACTTCTCGATTACCTATTTTGTGGCAGGAACTGCCTTTACTCCTCACAATCATCCTGACACAAGAGGGTTGTTATCCCCATTTCACTGATGGGAAACTGAGAGGTAGGCAAAGGGAATAAGTAAAACAAGAGAACTGTTCTCTCACAAAATTTGATGTACTGTCCAGGGAAAGCCAAGACCCTTCCCGTAGTGGGACAGAGATCTCCCTGGTTGGGCAGCCTTTACCCCTCAGAGCAAAAACTCCCATCAGTAACCCTAGACATATATGAACTCCTTCCAGCCATCCACAGGAAACAGGTCTTCATACACAGTAGATTAGGAAACCCAGAGCAGCCGTAGAATCCTTTACACAAATGGGTCAGGGACGCTGCCGAGGGGAACTGCTAGTCTCTGGGACCAAAGATGGATGTAAATGCAAGTCTCTAAGTAACACTCTTTTAATTGCCTCTTGCTTCTTCTCCAGGTAAATGCCAAGATGAGAATGAAATCTTAAATTTGAGCTCGAAGCCTAATTATTTGGGTATTTCATATCTTGCACTATCATCAATCTTTTGTTTATCTTTTATCATGCCCTGAGGAAGATATTCTGCCCCAACAGTGATTATACAGAAAGAGAAACTAAGGGATAAGTAATATAATTACTTTAATGTTTTTAATTAAGCCTTTAATAGGCACCATAAAATAAACACTAAAAATACTAACATGGCACAGTGAGATCATTTACCCTAATTCACAAAGGTTATGGACCAAACTTGTAGGAAGATTTAGGCTTTTTGGTGGCCACACACCAATCATCTGTTTTCTCTATCCTACTTGTACATAGTAATGTATAAGAAGGATGTAAATATCTGTTGAATGAATAATTTTATCTAAAATTAAATCCCTGTATTTGTAATTTAATAAGTGAAAAAATTAGTAGGGATATTTTTTCTTTAAAAGTATGTGTGGGGCACCTGGGTGACTCAGTTGGTTGAGGGAGCAACTCTTGATTTCAGCTCAGGTCATGATCTCAGGGCCATGGATCAAGCCCTGTTGCTGGCTACATGCTGAGCATGGAGCCTATTTAAGATTCTCTCTCTCTCTCTCTCTCTCTCTCTCTCTCTCTCTCTCTCTTTCTCTCTCTCTCACTCTTCCCCTCTCCCTTACTCATGCCTTCTCTGTCTCTCTCTCTCTGAAATAAAAAATAAATAAATAATAAAATAAAAACTTTTTTAAAAGTATGTGCATAGGGGACACCTGGCTGGTTCAGTCAGTGGAGTATGTTACTCTTGATCTCAGGATTGTGAGTTTGAGCCCCACATGGGTGTAGAAATGACTTAAAATTAAAATCCCTAAAAAGAAAGGAAAAAAAATATATGTGTACGTAACCAAAATGGTGGAGTAAGAAACCTGGGCCTCCATCCTCTGGAAAAGGTCAACAGTTAGACAAGTATCTGTGAATGAAAACAGCCCTGGGAGAGCTCAGGAGTCCACCGAAGAAGCTTCAGCAACACAATGGAACAAAAAACCTGAGAATAACGGCACAAAAAGACCAGCAAGAAGAGCTCTATTTTGTCACTGCCAGCCCATCCCCCAACCTGGCATCACTCAGGCTTGAAAGGTATATAGTCATATGCAGATACTCCAATTCTGAACTATGGTAGCGTGTTGTTCACTTAACTCTGGTACAAAGGTGAAGAGACAGAAGTATTAAATATAGCTATAACCACAGTAATTTGTTAATGCACGCACAATGTAAAAAGATGTAAATCATGATATCAAAAACATAAAATGTGGACAGGGAATAAAAGCATAGAGATTTTGTATGTCATCAAAGTTAAGTTGTTATCAGCCTAAAATAGACTGTGATATCTTATAAGATGTCTTATGGAAGCCTCAGGGTAACCACAGAACAAAAATCTACAGTAGGTTCACACAAGATAAAGAGAAGGGAATCAGAGTATTCCACTATAGAAAACCAACATCAAGGCACTGGGGTGGCTCAGTTGATTAAGTGTCTAACTCTTGGTTTCAGCTCAGGTCATGATCTCACGGTTCGTGGGTTTGGGCTCCACATCAGGCTTTGTGCTGACAGTGTGGAGCCTGCTTGGGATTCTCTCTCTCTCTCTCTCTCTCTCTCTCTCCCTCCCTCCCTCTCTCCCTCCTTCCCTCCCCTGCTCACACTCTCTCTTTCTCAAATAAATAAACTTAAAAAAATAAAAAAAAAATTTAAAGAAAATCAACATCAAGTCACAAAGGAAGACAGTAAGAAATAAAGAAACAAAAGAACTACAAACCGGCTGGCCAGAAAACAATTAATACAATGGCATTAGTAAGTTTTTACCTATCAATAATTAACTTAAATGTAAATTAAACTCTATAAAACAAAAGGCAAAGAGTGGCTGAATGGATTAAATACACAAGTCTCCACTATATGCTGCCTACATATGATTCACCTCAGCCTCAAAGACACACATAGGCTAAAGTGAAGGAATGGAAAAAGACACCCCACACCAAATGGAAACTAGAAGAAAGCAAGGGTAGCTATACTTCTATCGGACAAACAGGCTTTAGATCAAAAACTATCACAAGAGACAAAGAAGGTAATTATATAATTAAAAAGGGGTCATTCATCAAGAGGATATAAAAAGACTGTAAATATATATGCACCCAACACCAGAGCACCTAAATATATTAAGCAAATACTAACAGATTTGAAGGAGGAAATAGACAACAATACAATCATAGGAGAGGACTTCAACATCCCCACTTTCAACAAAAGATAGGTCATCCAGACATAAAAATGAATAAGGAAACATTTAACTTGAGCTGTACCTTAGGCCAAATGGACCTAACACATATATAGAGAACATTCTTTCCAATAGCAGAATGCACATTCTTCTCAAGTGCCCATGGAACATTCTCCAGAATGGATCATATGTTAGGTCACAAAGCAAGTCTCAGCAAATTGTGTATTATTTCATTTTATTTTATTTATTTTTATAAATATTTTTGAGAGAGAGAAAGAGAATGAATGAGTGGGGGAAGGGCAGAGAGAGAGGGGGACAGATGATCCAAAACAGGTTCTGTGCAGACAGCAGCGAGCCTGACGCAGGGTTCAGACTCACAAACGGTGAGATCATGACCTGAGCCGAAGTCAGATGCTCAGCCGACTGAGCCACCCAGGCGCCCGCAAGTCTCAGCAAATTTTAAAAGATTGAAATAATATCAGGTATCTTTTCTGACCACATGGCATGAAACTAGAAATCGATAACAGGAGGAAAACAGGAAGATTAAAAAACATGTGGAGACTAAACAACACACTCCTGAACAACCAATGGGTCAAAGAAGAAATCAAAACATACCTTGAAGCAAATGAAAATGGAAATACAATATACCAAACATGGGATGCAGGAAACGCAGTTCTTAAAGGGAATTTTATAGTGATAAATGCCTACACTGGGAAAAAGGAAAGATCTCAAATAAACAACCTAACTTTACATCTCAAAGAACTAGAAGAACAAACTAAGGCAAAGTTAGCAGAAGAAAAGAGATAAAGATCAGAGCAGAAATAAATAAAATAAAGAATAGAAAAAGATTAGGAAAGGTCACTGAAACTTAGAATTGTTTTTTTGAAAATATAAACAAAGGGGACAAAATGTCAGCTAGATTTACCAAGAAAAAAAGAAAGAGTACTCAATGAATTAAAAGATATAAATGAAAGAAGAAAGCTTAAACAGACACCACAGAAACACACAGGGTCATAAGATACTATTATGAACTAGTTATACACTAACAAACTGGACAACCTAGAAGACATGGATATATTCCTAGAAGCATACAACCTACCAAGACTGAGCCATGAAGAAATAGATAAATCGAAACAGACCAATAATGACTAAGGAGATTGAGTCAGTAATCAAGAACCTTCAAAGAAAGAAAAATCGCAAGACCAGATGGCTTTACTGGTGAATTCTACCAAATGTCTAAAGAATAATTAATGCCAGTGCTTCTCAAATTTCCAACAATTTAAAGAGGAGGGAAGAAATACTTTCACATTTATTTTATGAGGCCAGCATTACCCTGATATCAAAGCCAGATAAGGTCACACTACAGGAAAACTACAAACCAATAGTCCTGATGAATATAGACATAAAAATTCTCAGGAAAATATTAGCAAACCAAATTCAACAGCATGGTAAAAGGATAATATACCATGATCAAATGGGATTTATCCCTGGGATGCGAAGATCATTCAACAGTGGATTATTCAACAAGAATAGTACACTGCTGCTAAGGTAAATTGGCCCAGCCACTATGGAAAATGGTATGGCAGTTCCTCAAAATGTTAAAAATGGAACTGTCATATGAGTCATCAATCTCACTTCTGGGTATATATCCAGAGGGAATGAACACAGGGTCTTGTAGAGACATTCGCACACCCATGCTCACTGCAGCACTATTCACAATGGCCAAGACATGGAAACATCCTAAATGTCCATCAACAGAAGACAGGAGAAAGAAAATATGGTATATATACACAACGGAATATTATTCAGCGGTAAAAAAGCAGGAAATCCTGCTATTTGTGACAATATAGGTGGACCTTGAGGGTATTATACTAAGTGTTTGGAAATGATTTTTAGATACAACACCAAAAGCACCATTTATGAAAGAAGAAATAGATACAAATAGATAAGACAGACTATATTAAAAGAAAAGAGAAGCCATGGAGTGGAAGACAATCTCTGCAAAACACATATCTGATAAAGGGCTGTTATCCAAAGTAAACAAAGAACTCTTTTTTTTTAATTTTTAAAAAAATTTAAATGTTTATTTTTGAGAGAGAGAGGGAGAGAGACAGAACGTGGGGGCGGGGAGGGGCAGAGAGAGAGAGGGAGACACAGAATCTGAAACAGGCTCCAGGCTCTGAGCTGTCAGCACAGAGCCCGACACCAGGCTTGAACTCATGAACTGTGAGATCATGACCTGAGCCGAAGTGGATGTTCAACCGACTGAGCCACCCCCCACTCCTGGAAACTCTTAAAAGTCAACAGTAAGAAAACAAAGAACCTACTTTTTCTCTGCAAAACACATATCTGATAAAGGGCTGTTATCCAAAATATACAAAAAGCTCTTAAAAGTCAAAAATAAGAAAACAAAGAACTACTTTTTAAAATGGGCAAAAGATCTAAATAGATATCTCATCAAAGAAGACATATAGATGGCAAGCATATGAAAAAATGCTCAGCACCATACATCACCAGGGAATTGTAAATTAAAATGAGATACCACTACAAACCTGATAGAATGGCTAAAACTGCAAACACTGCCAACACCAAATGCTGACAAGGATGTGGAGCAATAGGAACTCCTGTCATGGCTGATGTAAAATGGTACAGTCGCTTTGGACAACAGTCTGACTGTTTCTTACAAAACTAAACATACTCCTATCATCCAATCCAGCCATCACACTCCCAGGTGTTTAAAAAAATAAGTTGAAAACGTATGTCCACACAAAAACCTTCACATGAAAGTTTATACCAGCTTTATTCATATTCACCAAAAATTGGAATCAAGATGATTTTCAGTAGGTGACTCAAAATATATATACTGTGGTACCTCCATTCATGGCATATTATTTAGTTACTAAAAGAAATGAGCTATCAAAGCCACTAAGAGCCATGGAGGAAGCTTAAGTGCATATTGTTATGTGGAAGAAGCCAATCTGAAAAGGCTGCATACTGTATAATTCTCCCCATATGACATTTGGAAAAGGTAAAAGTACAGAGACAAGAAGACCAGAGGTCACCAGAGGTTTGGGGTTGGAGAGTGGGATTGAACAGGTAGAGCATAGGAGACTTTTAGAGCTGTGAAACTATTCTCTTTGAAACTATATTGGTGGATACATGACTGTATACATTTATCTAAAACTTATAGTTCTATACTATACAACACAAAACGTAAACCCTAATGTAAATTATAGACCTTTAGTTAACAACACTGTAATATTAGTGGTTCATCAATTATTACATATAGACCACATTGACTAAAGATGCTAAAATAAATATTGTATAAATAATAAAGATTGTGTGAGTATGTGTGGTTATATGACACATAGAGATGTAATATTTAAGACAATAATAACATAAGAAGGGGAAGCAATGGATCTATACTGAGAAAAATTTTCTGTAAGTTAAAAACATGTATTACAATATGTAGAACAACCCAAAAGAAGGTAACAAAGAAGAGAGGAAACAGCAGTGTATTTGAAAGTACTTGGTGGAGTCTCACGTTGCTGTGGGTGTCATCCGCTGGGGTGTGATGCCTTTCACTCATTACACCGATGGGAAAACTGAGAAGAAATTGCTAAAAGCTAAGGGAGAATCGGCAGCTGAGCCCAGGAGCTCATGAAAAGCAGGTTTCTTTGGACTCCGCCCCATCTTTCTGGGGATTTATTAGGCAAAAAAAAAAAAAATCCTCTAAGTCCTCAGAAACCTTGATTTATGGTGCTCTTTGGGGTAGGGAGAAGACAAAACAAAAGCTGTCATTAGAATTTAAGATGCCAATCTAATGACCTAGAAAGGCATTGCATCTAATATATTTGTCTAATTATTTGATGACTTTTCCAAACCCGTCCAACATGCTGGGTAACAACAGCCAGTCCTCCGAAGCACTTGATAATGTGCTTATGTTTGAGTCAATAAGATGGAATCTTCTCAATATTTTTGTCAACTTGAACGTTTCCTGTACTTGAATCTTAAATGCTTGGTCTGAGAACATGAGCAAGATTTTGAACACTGACATAGTATAATATGTTAATAACAAAGGGTAGTGAAAGCTGGTGATTTTAAAAGTCCTTTAAGGGGTGCCTGGGTGGCTCAGTCGGTTGAGCACCCAACTCTTTTTTTTTGAACATTTTTAAAATGTTTATTCATTTTTGAGAGATAGAGCTTAACCAGGGGAGCGCAGAGAGAGAGGGAGACACAGGATGTGAAGGAGGCTCCAGGCTCTGAGCTGTCAGCACAGAACCCAACTCACGGACTGCAAGATCATGAGCTGAGCTAAAGTCAGATGCTTAACAGACTGAATCACCTAGGTGTCCCCAGCATCCATTCTTGATTTCAGCTCAGGTCATGATCTTGTGGTTAGTGGGATCAAGCTCTACATCAGGCTCCATGCTGGCAGAGCGGTGCAGAGCCTGCTTGGGATTTCCTCTTTCTGCCCCTCCCCCCTTCAAAATACATAAATAACTTAAAAAAAAAAAGTCCTTTAGTATAACCTGTTGCTTGCTGGCCTCACTATGTGCATTTCCTCTCTCACCAGTGCCTGATTGAACAACCCTGCAGGCACCCAATCAGACAACCCCTGGAGGGATGAAAAGGTGAAAACTCTGATACTGTATCACTCCCTCTGGGTATGGAGCTGGCTTTGAGTATTTGAAGAAGCTCCCCAGATGTTTCTAGAGTGCAGTCAGGGTTAAGAACCACTGGCATAAAGCTCTTTAGTATTTCAATGACTGACTTTCTCATCTTTCTAGATTTTCTCTTGCAGTCACAGTCCAGAGGACCCTGGTAACACTCCCTCGCCTTGATGAAAGAAAATCTTAAATTTGGGCCCATTGATTAAATCACTTGAGTCAGAATGTGGAAAGTTAATAAAGGGAAGAAATGAAAGCTGGTTGTTATGTTTTGTTTTCCTGGAAGTCCAACACTTATGTCATATGGGAAAATGGAGAGAGATGGCGTTTGCCTTTTCAGAACTCAGTGTGCCCAGCCTGACTCAGTTGGTTTGGATGCATTCACAGGCACCTGCTGGGTTTACAAATGGAAGTCATGAACTGGGGGGCCCTTGTCTCAGCCCTTCTTGTCACGTCCTACAAATGTCCCTATTATGTGTGGTGAGTGGAGTGCAAGGTGAGCCCCACAGCACCCGCTCGTCTTTAGGCTGGCGGCCCTGGGGAGATACTCACCCTGCACAACCTTACCCTGTGGGCCTGCTGGGCCCCCGCTGACCCCCTGCAAGAGCTCAATTAATATGCTTTCATTCACTAATATGTTCAGCCCCCATTTTCAGCCTTTTGATTAAGTGGGGCTTCCTGGTGCGATGTAGGTCTTCACCATCTCTTCCCCAGACATTGCAGCAGCTCCCTTATCAGACTTGCTACCTCTGATCTCATCTCCTTGGATCCTGGCCCACACACTGGCCAGAGTCATGGAATTAAAACTCAGACATGGCCAGCTGTCATCCCTGCTCAGCGTCCTGCAGGGGCTCCTGCCACTGGGGTCCACACTGCCCAGTAAAAGGTACCAGAACTAGAACTTTCCCAGTGTCTGCTCACTTCCGAAGCAGGCCACCCCATTGCTCTGGCCTCACTGAATCCTCCAGCAATGCCGATTCATGGCCCTTCACGCACATCCCTCGTGGGTGTTGTTTTAATTACCTCCTGTTCTTCCTGCTGGGGAGGACGGATTCCCACCCCAGGTTATGAGGATGGCCAAGTACACACACGCAGCACCAGACAGATGAGAGATCGAGGACAGTTTATTAGTCACATATACGCATAGCCCGGGGAGGAGGTCCCCCCGTGCCACACAGGGGCTGCCCTGGAAACAGAGAGAGCAAGCTGTTTCCTGTGGAGCTTGGCTCTGTAGTATGAAGAGGATGGGCTGACCCCCGGGTCAGTGGGAGGAAATGGTTGGTTTGCTTGAACGATTCCTTGTGCTTGCAGGGAACTGCACCTGCTCCCCTTGATGGGGAGGGCTAGGTGACCTTGTCCTAGGGAGCAGAGTGAGGACGGGAACTTGCTTTTGGGGTGTTTGAGGCTTTTTCAGTTTCACCAGGTGTCAAGGCAACACTAATATTGGGCCCTGATTTTAGATCTTATGTCACCGGCATGAGAGTTTTCTCACATGTGCTTCCCTGTTGCCCCACTCCCATTTGCTCACTGGGCTAACTCCTGGTCACCCCTTATCTGTCAGCTCCGGTGTCCTCCCCAGCAGGACACTCTCCTGGACCCCTCCCCTCCAGCTGGCTCCCTTACTTGTTCTCATTGCACCCTCTTACTCAGAAGTTAAAATATCACATTTAATTTCCTGTCTTTCCTCTAGAATATAAGCTCCTTGAAGGCAGGAGCTTAACTAAATGCACAACTTATTTGTTTTTGAATCTTCAGTGCCACCTCCCAAAAAAAGAAAAGAGAAAAGAAAAGATGGTGCATTTAAAAATATAACTCAAAAATTTACTTTTACAAAAGAATGAAAATAACAAATTTATTTTCACTAAATTTTATAGTGCCAGAAGAAAGAAGCAAGTCAGTTGGAATCCCTCAGAGAACACAGGCAGCAGTGAAAATATTAAACACTGCAAGAAAACTGTGAAGGGAAATTATTTAAAAACTGTTTTGTGAGGGCGCCTGGGTGGCTCAGTCGGTTAAGCAACAGACTTCGGCTCAGGTCATGATCTCATGATTCATGAGTTCAGGCCCCAAATCAGGCTCTGTGCTGACACCTCAGAGCCAGCTTCAGATCCTCTGTCTCCTTGGTGCTCTGCCCTTCCTCCACTTAAGCCCTCTCTCGCTCAAAACTTAATAAATAAAAAAAAAACTGTTTTGTGAATACATCCCCTCCCTCTTCTTTTTCACAATGTTTAGTTTGACACACACACCCTGCACTGAACACCTGCGTCTGCTCACCTTGGCAATTTTCCTGCCTCTGTCTTAAAGGCATTGGTTGGGGCCCCTGGGTGGCTCAGTCTGTTGAGTGTCTGACTCAATTTCGGCTCTGGTCAAGATTCCAGAGTCATGGAATCAAGCCCCAATGTTGGATTCCATGTGGGTGTGAAGCCTGCTTAAGATTCTCTCTCTTCTCTCTCTTGCTCATGTTCTCTCTCTCTCTCTCTCTCTCTCAAAAATACATACATACATACATACATACACACATAAAATTAAAGGCACAGGTTAAGCACAGGTCAAAGAGAATTTGTAATTCTAAAGTACTATTCCAAATCAGCATGCTGGTAACCAGTCCACATGGCCAAGAGTTGAACTCATGACTGGTATCACACAGGGCATATTGGAATTGACTGTAGGTGGAAATGGCTCTGGGCTGAGCCCCTTGGAATCAGTACCTCCAGAGAATTTTGGGTGCGAGGCAAACACAGTGACAAAGCTTTTCTAATTACCCAAGCTATCGATAGAAGCCTCCAACACCTCAGGACTAGTCAGAAGCAGAGCGAAGATTCAAACCCAGGTGTGCCCACCTCCCGAGACTGGTTTCCAGATCTGGGCTGGGCAAGAAAATGGATACAGTGAACAGGCTGATGTGCAGGGTCGTGTACAGCAGAAGGGACAAGCCGGCAGCCTCAGGACCCACTGAGACAAGACACAAGTTTTTGTTTTGTTTTGTTTTATAAAGTTTATTTATTTTGAGAGAGTGAGAGAGCGTAAATGAGGGAGGGGTAGAGAGAGGGAGAGAGAGAATCCCAAGCAGGTTCCGCACTACCAGTGCAGAGCCCGATGTGGGCCTTGAACTCACGAACCGTGAGATCATGACCTGACCTGAAACCAAGAGTCAGATGCTTAACCAACTGAGGCACCTGGGCGCCCCAAGAGACAAGTTTGTTTGGCCTGCGCTGGCACTGAGCATCTTCAAATTGGCATGCAAACATCCCCATCATCCATCTTGTAAAACTGAAATTCTGTCCCCATTAAACAAGGGGAAATTCTGCCCCTCGCTAGTCCCTGGGAAACCATCTTACTCTTGGTAAAATTTCTATGAATTTGACAATTCTAAGTACCTCATATAAGTGGAATCATACAGTATTTGTCAGTCTGTGACTGGCTTATTTTGCTTAGCATAGTGTCCTCAAGGTAGTCCATGTTGTAGCATGTACTAGAATATTCTTCTTTTTTAAGGCTGAATAATATTCTGCTATGCATTTTGCTTCCCCATTTATCCACCAATGGACACTTGGAGTGTTTCTATGTTTTTGCTAATGTGAAGAATTCTGCCATGAACATGAGAGTATACAAATATCTCTTCGAGATCCTGCTTTCAATTCTTTGGAGTATATATCCAGAAGTGGAATTGCTGGATCCTATGGCAGTTCTGTTTTTAATTTTTTGATGGCTAGCTATGCTGTTTCCCACAGCAGCTGTTCTATTTGGTGTTCCCATCAACAGTGCACAAGAGTTCCAATTTGTCCATATTTTTGCCAATGCTTGTTATTTGGGGTTTTCCCCCTCTTTTCCAATAATCGCCATCCTCACTGGTGTGAAGTAGTGTCTCATTGTAGCTTGATTTGCATTTCCCAAATGATTAAATGATTAGTAATACTGAGCACCTTTTCACATGCTTGTACAATGTTTCTGGTTTTCTTTTAATAGTTGCCAGCATGAAAACTTGAAAATTTCACAACTTCAAATTCCTGGCCTCTTTTGACAAATCAAAAGATCTGGCAAAGCGGTGCACTCATTCCCATGAGGCGATAGTCAGCCAGAGGGGTGGGCGCTGCCTTCTGGAAGGCGCAAGCGTTCTCCAGTTCACCATATTTCTGTTGCTCCCTGTGGCCTAATCTGGGGGACACTGGAGTTTGTGGGGACCCCTGTGTGGATGCTCCACATTTCCCTCCACTTGTCTATGCGTCCAGATCTGAAGTACATGACCCACCCCACGCCAGCCTCACGTGGTCCCTGCATGGCCCCTCGGGTGTCTGGAAAACTGCCAGAGCAGCTCTGGGGCGCACGTGTAAGTGGGGCCTCCACTTCTTCCCCCATGTACTTCTTGTAATCGTCTCCAAACAGGAGCCAAACAGTATTTGCCAAGCAAATAATAGAGAGGACTTATCCCCATAAAACTTAAATCAGTGAAGAATCTAGGTGTGACCAGGGAGTGACACCCTGAGCCCAAACGATTTGGGGAGAGGCTGCCAGAGGGCTTTTAAAATAAAAAACAGTCTGAGAACCGCAGAGCCAAACAGGCAGCCCACGTTCCTGGCATTATGCTTTTACGGGCACCGTACTTTTGAGTAAATGGCAATGGCTTGATGAGGCTTTCTTGAGATGACAGAATCTGGAATACCAAAGAAGTTGCCGGTGTGGAACTTGTCTATTGCTACATCGACCAAACCAAAGTGTGAGAGCTTTGCTGGGTGACTAATACCCTAACTACTAGTGCCCATGGGAAGGAGCCAGTGGGTCCTCCACTCTCCCACGGCTGGCAGCCAGTACCCAGGAACTTAGCTGAGGATACCAAGATTCGGAGAAAGAAATCTGGGATTCTTGTGTGTCTGGGAAGCTCGGTGCCTGCTTCCAGACGGAGCCCAGTGAATCACCCAGCATCTCATGGTAAGGAAGGCAGGAGAAATGTCTGGGGGGAAACACAGAAAGGAGAGGGATTGCCTGGGTCACTTTCCTGGGACCTTCCAGCCTCACCCTTATGCAAAGCCTTTTCCATTAACAAGAGTGGCTTTTCCTTCCTGCCACCTTGAGGAGATGGGCCCATTTCACAGGGGAGGGAAATGAAGGTTTGTGTCACACTGGCATGTGACCTTGGACATGAACTATAGAAGTGTTATACTTTTTTAAAAGTTTATTTATTTATTTTGAGAGACGGATGGGAGGGGCAGAGAGGGAAAGAGAGAGAGAGAGAGAGAAAGAGAGAGAGAGAGAGAATCCTAAGCAGTCTCCACACTCAGCATGGAGCCTGATGCAGGGCTCGCTCTTACAACAGTGAGATCATGACCTGAGCCAAAATCAAGAGTCAGGCACTCAGCCGGTGGAGCAAAGAGTTATTAAAGGCCTATTTGGCCATTTTGAAGTTCTGAGTTCCTAGCTAAGTTGATTAGGGACAGCCTTTATCAATCATGGCTTTATCAAAAAATGCATAAGCTACTCATGGCAGAGTCTCACAATTTTGCAAATACAGGCTGGCCCCGGAAATACTTAAAGGACCCAGGGGTATAAGAATAAATACCAAGCTGCATTATTATTGTAGTAACAATGAGTAAGTTTATTGAGTACCTGCATTAAGCACCTCTATGTGCTCTCCTAACTCTTTGTCATACAGTATTAACTCACAGCAGACCCCTGAGGTCATATTGAATTAGAGTCTGAATAGC
This sequence comes from Cryptoprocta ferox, assembly GCA_028646485.1. Classification (NCBI taxonomy): domain Eukaryota; kingdom Metazoa; phylum Chordata; class Mammalia; order Carnivora; family Eupleridae; genus Cryptoprocta; species Cryptoprocta ferox. Next base: position 41,171,040 of record CM053576.1, on the reverse strand, counting down.
CATTTTTCTCAGAGCATCCTTCCAGAAGCAAATCTGTCCCCCACGTCCCTTTGGGCTTCCTCCATGAAGGGAAGGCACCCACATCCACAATTCTCTTTATTCCTCACAACACAGTGAAGTGAGTGTCGCTTGAGTGCCTGGAGAGGGTTAGCAGTGTGGCCACAGGCGCCTGGGTGCCTGAGTCCCCGACTGTCTACCCACAGTGGGTTGTCAGAAAGTTTCAGAAGGATGAATAAGCCCACTCAGGAGTTCTTCTAGGTAGCCAACTTTAGATCACTCACGACTTTACCCTCTACTCCTCCATGCAGTGAAGACGTCTTCATATTTTGGATGAACATCTTTGTAAAACACATTACCACTTCCCTGCATTTTTTTTTGCTTCCTCAAGTGCCAATTTTTTATTTTAGCAGTTTTGATGGAATTTTTTCTAAAATACACATTTCCTTATGTTTTTTATCCCCAGAGCAGCTTTGAAAAACCTTTATTATGAATTTTGAAGACACACAAAAATAGTTCCAAGTTGAATGAGTCGACAGTATCCTTCGCTGAGCCAGTGGTGACGTCTGCCGGATCCACCCTCCCCAGTGACCCTCCACCCCCACCAGTTCTGAAGCAGATGCCAGATATTAGATCGCTTCACATCTAGATATTTCTGCATGGATCTCTAAAAGAGAAAGTTCTTTTTGAACATAATTGCCTTACTGCTATTACATGTAAAAAATTGATCATAATTTCTGAATATCACCATATATCTGGTTGTGTTCACATTTTCAATTGTATCACAAATTCAGACTTTTTAAGCAGATTTTTTTGAGGTAGTGTAGGCAAGTTTATTTAGTAAATTCAGAACTTCTGAGATTTTAATTCAGATTTTAAAAAAATGTTTATTCTTGCGAGAGAGAGCACATACGAGCAAGCGGGTGAGGTACAGAGAGAGAGAGAGAGGGGGATGGAAGATTTGAAGCAGGCTCCATGCTGACAGCAGAGAGCCTGATGTGGGGCTTGAACTCATGAACTGTGAGGTCATGATTTGAGCTGAAGTCGGGCTCAACCGACTGAGCCACTTGGATGGCCCTAAGCAGATTTAAAAAAAAAATCAAGATTCTGGGGCACCTGGGTGCTCAGTTCGTTAAGTCTCCAACTCATGACTTCAGTTCAGGTCATGATCTCACGGTTGGTGAGTTCGAGCCCCATGTCCAGCTCCGTGCTGACAGTGCAAAGCCTGCTTGGGATCCTCTCTCTCCCTCTCTCTCTCCCTCTCTCTGCCATTCCCCTGCTTTGTCCCTCTCAAAAATAAGTAAATAATCTTTTAAAAACCAAGATTCAAATAAGGAGCTCACATTATAATTGTGATACAATTTTTAAGTGTCCCATCTAAAGATTTGCCTTACATCTCTTTTTTTCCTTACAAGTGATGTGTTGAAGAACCCTGAATTCTCTCTTTTTTAAAATTCTCTTTATCAGAATAACATTTTTTATTGCTTACTTTATAGACAGAGAGCACAGAAAGTTATTTGTCTTTTTATTGATGCCTTGAGATTATCATGTGCAACATCAGTTACTGGTTATTCTCTGCTGTGATGAAACCCTTTCAGGGCCCAAGTACTGGAAGGGCCTGAGGGCTCCTATGCCTTTTTCTGTCTCTTCTGCCTCTGCTCTTACGGCCACTGGTCACTCCTTCTGGCTGGGCCTGCCTGCAGCCATCCTCCTCTCCCAACCAGCAGCAGGCTGCATGTACGGTTCACCTGCTTTGTCCCTCTCAAAAATAAGGGACTGCCACGCTGTGCCAGGGAGAGTGAGAGACTGTGCTACCTGTCTTGAACTTGAGGCCTGCCACGCTGTGCCAGGGAGAGTGAGAGACTGTGCTACCTGTCTTGAACTTGAGCCTTAGTGTGGAGACTCTGAAATCACCTGGTTTCTAATAGCCTGCTGTGTTTACTCTCTCTGGTGGTATTTCTGACTAACTGGGCTGGGGAGGTCTGTGTGGTAATAAGGAAAGTAGCTAACAGCATTGTTTGTTTTAATATATTTTGTCCAGAATCCTATTTTAAGTGATTGCTACTCTTTTGAGGATAACAATAGCTGGTGTTTAATTGAGCATATACAATATGCCATGTCCTGTTTTGAACATTCCACACAGAAGATCTCATTCAATCCCACAACCACCCTCTGACGCAGGCACTACCGTGCTCCTATTTTACAAATGAGGACATCGAGTCATAAGGGGTCAGTGTCCTTGCCTGGGTGCCCAGGTAGCTGATGGGGCAGCCAGCACTCTGGAGGCTGGCTCCAGAGCCCCAGATCCTGACCAGCAAGCACTCTGCTAATGCTTGTTTCCACTGTTCTCTGGTTCTTTAGGTGAATAAATTAACTTCCCTCCTTTGCTATAGGTAAGTGGAAAGCAAATTATATTCCCTGACCCGCATTTTACAATCCTCTGTTGAAAATGAAGACAACTGGGGAGAGAGGCACCTGGGTGTCCCAATTGATTAAGCATCTGACTCTTGATTTCGGCTCATGATTTCTCGGTTTGTGGGTTTGAGCCCTGCATCAGGCTCTGCACTGCCAGCACAGAGCCTGCTTGGGATTCTCTCTCTCCCTATCCTCTCTCTCTGTCCGTCCCGTGCAAGCTCTCTCTGTCCAAAATAAATAAATAAACCTTAAAAAATGTTTTTTAATTTAGAAAATGAATATGGTTGGGATTGCTATAAGCCATACCAGGCCTCATTTGAATTATTCAAAGACAGGAATTATTTCAACATTAAAAAAAAGGTTCTGGCTCTTAGAGTTGACCAACTCTGGGCGGGGGTGAGCTGGTGCAACTACCTGGGAAATGTGCTTGACAGAGTTGCCTCAAGCTGATCACACCCACACCCTCTGAGCCCACAATCCCGCTTGTAAATTTGTACACGCAAGAGATATGAGTGGATCGGGCCACCCAAAGTCACAGGCAAGAATGTTCTCAGAATTTCTGTTTGTACCATCCTCTACTTGGAAACAGCTCCAATGTCCACCAACAGGATGAGGGACAAGTTACGGTTTATTTACACAACAAATCTTTAAAAAAATTTTTTTAATGTTTATTTTTGAGAGAGAGAGACAGAGTGTGAGCAGGGGAGGGGCAGAAAAAGAGAGAAACACAGAATCCAAGCTGTCAGCACAGAGCCTGACACGGGTTGGAACCCACGAACTAGGAGATCCTGAGCCCAGTCAGATGCTCAACCGGCTTAGCCACCCAGGCGCCCTCAACATAACCTTTTTCTAACAAGGAAAATACTTGAAAGCAACATTCACACAATGAGACTGAACACAGTCCTGTCCGCTCTGCAGCATGAATGGATCTCACGCTCGGAACGTGGAGCCCAAAGAGCCGGGGCTGGCAGAGCGCACCTGGGATTCCATTGATGTGAAAGTGCGACAACAGACATCCGTGCAGTCAGGCATCCACGGGGACAGTGGTTACCTTGCCGATGGGTGAGTGACCGGGAGGGGCTGTTCACGTTCCACTTATTGATCTGATGCTAGAGTGTGTTCCATTTGTGACAAG
>CM053576.1:41142705-41167393 GCA_028646485.1 Cryptoprocta ferox | reverse complement strand
AGCTGGGCGGGGGGGGGGGGGGGGGTGATGACACCGGATCCTCGGGCTGGCCATCCTCGGGCCTCCGGAAGGGACGTCTCAGGACCCAGCAGAGACCCCACTGCTGGGCGGGGGTTGTGAGGCAGGACTTGAGTCTCCTTGTGTCTGAGAAATAGGACTCCTTCCAAATCCCTGGCCTGGACGGTTGAGTGGGCTGCCCGTTGGCGACTTGGCCTGGGCCCCGTGGAAATCTTCCTTCCCGGCTCACATCTCCTCCCCTGCTCCGGCTGGCTCTCCCGCGGAGCGGCGGCCTCCCCAAACCCCAGCCCTCGGGGCCTCCTTCTCTGGGCCTCCAGCGCTGCACTAAGTCCCAGCAGCCGTCCTGCCGCCTGCTGCCCGGGAGACTGGGGCACCTTCCGCCTTCATCTGTGAGTGCTGCGCGGAGATGCTGGGGCGACCGAGCTTCGAGTGCCTACCTCGGGCACCTAGTAAATCCTAAGTGCTAGCCAACTTTCCCTCCTTAACCGCACTCGGGTGCGGCCCTGCCCGGTCCCTGTAGCTGGGTTCTCTCATCGCGATGGCTGGGCCATCAGCTAACCCTTCTCCGTCCTCGGCCCTTCCCTTAGGCGGGCGGTTCACTCCGCCACCTGGCAGAGGGGATCCGGGGTCTTAACCCCAGAAAGGATCCCGTCATTCTCTGCTTGAAACAATTTTCCGTTAAGTTTTCTGCTGGTGGGAAATCAGTCACTGGGCGCCAGAATACAGAGCAGAAAATCGGAGCTGGTGTATGCCAGCTATAGACACAGACTTCCAGGAGAGAACGAGGAGCTCCTGGCAAGACCCTCCTGTCCCGTAGAAGTAAACACGTGACTCACTCTTTCAGAGAGTACCACTATCATCACTCGTCGGTGATGTGACTGCTCTCTGGGAACCCAGGAGAATCAACTGAAAAATAAATAGGCATATTCAGAAAACTCATAATGTGGCCACTCACAAATTTAATCTTCAAAAAGGAGTTGCTTTGTGATACGCAAAGGACCAGTTAGAAAACACAATAGAAGAAAAATCCCATTTACAATCAATACCCACCGATTATAAAGTCAATTACAATGAATCTAAATAAACCCAAACTTTAAAATGTTGGCAAAGAATCTTTTTTCAACTGAATGAATGGCGAAACACCCTGTTTTCCAATAGGAAAAAATCGTAATATATTTTTTCCCTCTCTGCTTGTATCTAAAAACTTAATTCAATCTCAGTGAAAATATCTACTATCAAATTAGCCAAGCTGATTCTAAAGTTCACCGGAAAAGGAAAACCTGGAAGCATAGCCAAGAAAATTCTACAAAAGAAGACTAGCAGGAGAGACTATTCCTTCCAAATAATAAAACGCATTATAGAACTATACTTAGTTGAAGAAGCTTGAAATAGCATATGAATGATAGATAGATCATGGAACAAATTAGAGAGTCCAAAAATAGACCCAAATACATATGGAAAAGTGGCATTTCAAACAGTGAAAGAAAGGACTGATTAGTCAATAAATGGCTTCGGGACAGCTAGCTGAGTGCCAGCTGGAACTATGCCTTACTCCTTACACCAAAGTCAGTTCCAGATGGACTAAAGTACTTTTAAAAATGTAAAAGTCCCAGAAGAAAACTTGAGGATTGTTTTCGATCATCTCCAAATAGGGAAGATCTTCCTAAGTAAGAAAACATAAAACGCAGAAACCATAAAGGAAAAGACTGCTACACTTATGTACATATAAAGTGTATTTAGGGAAAAAATACTTACTTAAAAAGTTTTTGAAAATGAAAAACTTGGGGAAAAAACGTTTGCTACTCAGATGACAAAAACTCAATTGCCTTAATATATAAAGAACTGTTATTAAAAAAAAAAAAAAAAAAAAAAGAGCCAGGGGCTCCTGGGTAGCTCCGTCAGTTGAGCATTGGACTCTTGACATTGGCTCGGGTCGTGATCTCCTGGTAGTGAGATTGAGTCCCATGGTCTCTGCACTGAGTGCGGAGCCTGCTTGGGATTCTCTTTCTCCTCCTCCCTCTGCCCCTCCCCTGCGTGCGTGTGTGCATGTGCACTCTCTCTCTCTCACTCTCTAAAAAATAAATGAATAAATATTTTTTAAAAAACAGAAACCAGAAGAGCTGGTATATACCAATAATCCAACCACCTGAAAGAAAAATGAGCAAAAGGCAAGAACCTGTAGTTTATAAATGAAAAGGTGCTCAAGCTCTATAAGAAGTTGAAATTCCAGCAGTGGGACAGTGAAATTTGGACAGATCAGTAATTCACATCGTAAGCCTGTAGGGAGAGAGACACAGCTGATGAGAAGTGAATGGCTGTGATTTCTTCCCAGGGCCATTTTGCATTATCTGTCAAAAATAAAAATGCACCTACCCCTTGATCCAGCAGTTCTTCCTTGACTAGGGGTTTACCCTACAAATATACCTGAGGGCAAAACCCGGTGAATGAAAATGTTAACGGAAACATTTTTTATAATAGCACTGGATTGGAAACACTTCAAGTGGCCTTTCAATAGGCAGCTGGCCAACTATGTTTTAGAATTGACAAACTTTTTCTTAAAGGGCCAGATAGTATTTGAGGCTTTGTGAGACAAGGCAGAACAAAGGTTATTATGCAGGTACTACTTTAAGACTATTCTCAGTTCAGGTATGAAACCAAGTGGCTTTGGTCTCTGGCCTAGAATATCCACAAATGGAAAGCTATTCAGGGTATGATGAGGAATGTCTAAATATTGGTTGTGTGGAAAAGTCCCAATGCATACATTTTAAAAAGCAAGGGGTGGAGCAGATTACAAAATCAACAGACAAATATCAGTTGCATTTCTGTACGTGAACAATGAACAATCTGAAAAGGAAGTGAAGAGAATAAGTCCATTTACAGTAACATCAAAAAAAAATTAAATGTTTAGGAATTACCTTAACCAAGGAGGTGAAAGATGTCCACAGTGAAAAGTACAAAATACTTCTGAAAACTGAAGAAGACATAAATAAGTGGAAAGACATTCTGTTTTCATGGATTGCAAGATAATATTGTTAAGATGTTAGTATTACCCAAAGTGATAGAGTCAGTGTAATCTCTATCCAAATCCCAATGACATTTTTTTGCAAAAATAGAAAATTCCACACTTAAATTTCAAGGGACCCCAAATAGCTACAAAAATCTTGGGGGAAAAAACACCCCACCAAAGTTGGAGGACTTTGTGATTTCAAAACTCACTATGAAGCTATGCTAATCCAAACTGTGTGGTGTGGCATAAAGACAGACATACAGAACAATAGAATAAAACACAAAGCTCAAAAATAAATCCTCATGTATAGGGTCAAGTAATTTTTGACCAAGGTGCCAAAACCATTTAATAGGGAAAGGACAGTCTTTTCCACAAATAATTCAGGGAAAGAATTTCTCTGAAGAAGATATACAAATAGCCAACAAACATGGAAATGCAAATCAAAACTATAATGAGAGACCATCTCACACCTATAATGATGGCTACTATTTAAAAATAAAAAAACAGAGGGGGAGCCTGGGTGGCTCAGTCGGCTGAGCATCCGACTCTTGATTTTGGCTCAGGTCTTGATCCCAGGGTTGTGGGATCAAGCCCCACATCAGGCTCCACGCTGAGTGTGGAACCTGCTTGAGATTCCCTCTCTCTCTCCCTCTGCCCCTCTCCGCCAGTTATGCACTCTCTCTTTCTAAAATAAAAAAGTAAAAAAAGAAAAACACAAAATAACAGGTGTTGGCAAAGATGTGGAGAAATTGGTGGGAATATAAAATGGTGCTGCTGCTGTGGAAAATCCTATGATCATTCCTCAAAACCTTACAAATAAAATGACCCTATGATCCAGCAATCCCATTTCTGGGTATACACCCAAAAGAACTGGAAGCAGGATCTTGAAGAGATACTTCCACCCATATGCACAGAAGCATAATTCACAATAGCTAAAAATGTCAAAACAAACCAAGGATTCATTGACAGAGGAGTGGATAAACAGGTGTGGTATATGCATACAACGGAATATTATTCAGCCTGAAAATAATTGATATTCTGATATATACTACAGCATCGATGAACCGTGAAGACATTATGCTAAGTGAAATAAGACACAAAAGGACAAATATGCTTTCACTTATATGAGGTAGCTGGAATAAACTCACGGAGACAGAAAGTAGAGTGGCGGTTTCCAGGGCCTGGGGGGGATGGGGGTGTGGGGGGTTAGTGTTTAGGGGACAGAGTTTCAGTTTGGGAGGATGAAAAAGCCATGTTTATGGCTGGACAGCAACGTGAATGTGTTCAATGCCATTGAACTGTACTCTTCAAAGGATATAATAGTAAACTTCCATGTGTGTAAATAAATATGCATGTGTGTGTGTGTGCGCACACACATATGTATGCATATAGGATATTTCTGAAGGATACACGAGGAGCAATAGTGGGTTTCTAGGATGGCAGAGAGCCTTATGTCTCAATAAATTTGGAAGGGAATATTTACCATAGAATAGTAAAGAATTTTCAACAGTCACAGATCATCAAAATCCCTTTTCCCGTGACAAACTTGTATTTCTCAATCTGTTTGCCCCAAGGGTCACACATACATATCACACCTGCTATTAGAGCTAACACTAGCCCAATCAGCACTTCTGTGTAATTAGAAAAAGGTATCCGTTCCCTTGGGTGGAAGTAGCCCCATAGGCAGGCAGCTTGAGGAACAGAGAAGAGGATTTCATCTCCACTAGCCCTTCAACTAGGTGCCATTCTTGCAGTGCACAACTTGCACAACTGTTCATGGTGGCCCTGGCTGGAGCCATTTTTCCCCTCTACTTGACCAGTGTTATTCTTCATAGCCTAAGAAAGAACATATAGCACCTGTTGTGAAAAATGCAATTTCCTTAAATATAAATGTTTCTTTTTCTTTTCTTTTTCTTTTTAATGTTTATTTATTTTTGAGAGAGAGAGACAGAGACCAAGACTGAGACAGAGACAGAGTGCGAGCAAGGGAGGTTCAGAAAAAGAGAGACACAGAATCTGAAGCAGGCTCCAGGCTCTGAGCTGTCAGCACAGAGCTGGATTCGGGGCTCAAACCCATGAACCACAAAATCAGGACCTGAGCCAAAGTCTGATGCTCGACTGACTGAATCACTCAGGTGCCACTTTTTTATTTTTTTAAAGTTTATTTATTTACTTTGAGAGAGAGACAGAGACAGAGACAGAGACAGAGAAAGAGAGATATCAAGTGTGGAGTGGCAGAGAGAGAGAATCCCACACAGGTTCTGCACTACCAGTTCAGATCCTGATTAGGGGCTTGAACTCATGAACCCTGAGATCATGACCTGAGCCAAAGCTGGATGCTTAACCTACTGGGCCACCCAAGAGTGCCAATAAATGTTTCTTTTTAAAGCACACAAAAAGTAGAAGTAGGGATGCCTGGCTGGCTCAGAAAGTAGAGCATGTGAGTCTTGATCTTGGGGTTGTGAGTTCAAGCCCCACGTTAGGTGTAGAGATTACTTTTAAAAAAAATAAAATCTTTATGGGGCTCCTGGGTGGCTCAGTTGGTTGAATGTCCAACTTTTGTTTTCGGCTCAGGTCATGATTATGAGATCCAGCCCCTAGTCCGGGCCATGCTGAGCATGGAGCCTGCTTAAGATTCTCTATCTTTCTCTCTCTCTCTCCCTCCCTCCCTCCCTCTGCCCCTCTCCCCCTCTCATTCTCCCTCAAAAATAAAAAATAATTAATGAAATCATTTTTAAAAAGTAGAAATAAGGAATGCTCTGCTCTTTTCAGTTGTTTCATGGATGCAACACAAAAGGCACCAGCCAAATTTCCTGCTAACTGTTGGCTGCTGTGATTTTCATAACCAGGATGACCTGCAAATCTTTCTGGTTACTCAAAATTTTATTTTTTGTCTCAGAAAGTCCTAAGAGTTTAGTTAGATGGGAGAAATCCCTTATTTTCTATTTTCCTTCCCATCAGTCGAATCCCTGTAACCAAAGCCCTGTATTAAGGGATATAGTCTTTCGGAATCTGGTCTGAGGACATCAATGCCCAATATGAGGCCAGAGAAGTCATAGGGTCAACACAACATCTGATTTCAGGTAAACAGAATTCATACCAACTGACTTTTGTATTGCTTTATTTAAAAAATTTTTTAAATGTTTATTATTTAGAAAGAGAGAGAGGGAGAGAGCAGGGGAGGGGCAGAGAGAGAGGGAGACACAGAATCCAAAGCAGGTTCCAGGCTCCAAGCTGTCAGCGCAGAGCCCGATGCAGGGCTCGAACCCACAAACCACAAGATTGTGACCTGAGCCAAAGTCGAACTCTTAACTGACTGAGGCACCCAGGCATCCCTTGCTTTCTTTTTTAGAACGAAATATGGTATGAGCTACATTACCCTATGCAAAAAATTACAGTCGTTTGTAGTATTTATGAGCTAGGAGTTCATTTATACAACCTGGAAAACCAAAACAGTGGTAATACTGAGTCAGCAAGGAGCAAAGCAAGAAGGAAAGTCTCCGTTACCTTGACAGTTAGTTTTTGGATCTTTTCCCACAGACACACAAGTTTGCTTCTCTCTATGTACCCTGAGTCCATGATAAACAGGTGCCTTATAAAACCAGACCATTCTGAACCTTAAAGGTAAATCTTTTTCTATGCAACTGAAAAGAGATCTGCTTTCAAATGTATTCTGCCCATGAGAAGCCTGGGTGGCTCTGTTGGTTAAGCATCTGACTCCTGATTTCGGTTCAGGTCGTGATCTTACAGTTTGTGAGTTCAAACCCCTTATCGGGCTTCTCACTGTCAGTGTGGAGTCTGTTTGGGATTCTCTCTGTCTTCTTCTTTCTGCCTCTCCCTTTCTTTCTCTCTCAAAAAATGAATAAATTAACTAAAAAATAAATAAGTAAAAATAATTTTAGGTTTAGAGAAAAGTTGCAAAACTAAGAGTTCCCATTTGCATTCTCCCAGCCCCCCCTAATATTAACACCTTGCATAACCATATCAAATTTAAGAAACTGACATTGGTACAATACTATTAACCAATCTGCAGACTTTATTTGAATTGCAAGAATTTCCCTACTATTGCATTTACATGTCCCGTATTCTCAATCTTCTCAAATCTGTGACAATTCTTTACTCTCCTTGTCTTCCATGACTTTGACATTATTGAAAAGTACTTATCATGGGGCACCTGAGTGACTCAGTTGGTTAAGCATCCAACTCTTGGTTTTGGCTCATTTGGTCTCATGGTTTGTGAGTCTGAGACCCAAGCTGGTCTCTGAGCTGACAGCATGGAGTCTGATTGGGATTCTCTCTCCCTTTCTCTGCCCCTCCCCTGCTCATGTGCGCGCACTCTCTCTCTCTCTCTCTCTCTCAAAATAAACAAACTTTAAAAAAAGGTTCTGATCAGTTATTTAGTGGTATCTCCCTCAATTTGGGTTTGTCTCAGGATCAGATGGAGGTGATAAGTGTTTGGCAGGCACATCTCTGGTGACGTTCGTGCCCTTCCCAATGCCTCACGGTAACATATCCTCTTCCTGGTAATGTTGCTTTTGACCTCTTGGTTAAGGTGGCATCTGCTGGATTTGTCCATTATAAAATTCCTATTTTTCTCTTTGTCATTAATAAACATCTTCGCAGAGATAGTCGAGACTGCAAATACTGCAAATACTGTTTTTGCTCAAATTTTTGTTGACTACTTTTAGCATTCATTGGTCGAGACAGTTGCCACTGTGGTGTTCTCATGCTGGTTTTCTAGTTTCCTTGTGCCTACATCTATTAACTAGAATTCTTCTATAAGGAAGAGCTGTTCTCTCTCCCTTATTTACTTATTTAGTGATTTTTAAAACTTATTCACTTGTATCCATACGGGCCCACGGATGTTTATTTTATCAATAAACATTGTGGTTGTGATCAATCCAACATTGCTGTTATTTATTTTGTTGCTTCAATTGTTCCAGCTTTGGCCAGTAGGAGCTTTTTCAGCTTGGTTCCTGTGCCTTTGGACATGTCTGCATCCTTTCCAAATTTTTCCTTACTCACTGGTCGCCAGGATGCTTCAGGCTCATCTTATTTTTTCCCTGCTCCAGTGCTGGGTTAGAAACACAAATTATACTGCTGTGTAACTAATCAGAAATAAAACAAAATATAATTTGGGGCACCTGGGTGGCTCAGTCGGTTAAGCATCTGACTTCAGCTCAGGTCATGATCTCACAGTTCGTGGGTTCGAGCCCCGCGTCGGGCTCTGTGCTGACAGCTCAGAGCCTGGAGCCTGTTTTGAATTCTGTGTCTCCCTCACTCTCTGCCCCTCTCCTGCTTACACTCTGTCTGTCTCTCTCTGTCTCTCAAAAATAAATAAAATGTTTAAAAAACCCAAAATATAATTTTTAAAGACTGTTTATTTATTTTGAGAGAGAGACACACACACACACACACAATGAGCAGTGGAGAGGAGGGGGGTGGGGGTGGGGGGGAACAGAGGATCCGAAGTGGGCTCTGTGCTGACAGCAGAGAGCCCAATGTGGAGCTGGAACTCACGAACCGTGAATTCAGATCATGACCTGAGCCAAAGTCAGATGCTTAATCGACTGAGCCACCCAAATGCTGCATAAAAAATATAATTATTGATGCCTGCATGATAGAACTAAAATGATATCCCAGAAACTCTGTCATTGGTTTAGATACTGTGGTGTTTTTTTTTTTTTTATTGTTTGGCCATTTAAGTATCATCTAAAGCAGTGCGTGACACACAGTGGGCCATAACCTAACATCTCTGAGAGTGCATGTTCCACACCAGCATTTTTCTTTCTTAGCCTCAGAAGAATCATCCACGAGTCTGATTTATGTTTCTCTTCTTTCAAGATATAGAGAGGATGGTTGGTTCACATCTCTTCTCCTCTTGGGTCTTAAGCTCAGAACGGCCCACAATTCTGGGCTTTCATTGCGGAAGCCGGATGGGAAAGGTAAGAAAATGAAGGAGGCAGGACACAGCAAGCATGCACACAAGCGTCAGAAAATCACCACCTCTGGAGGACCTCCCAGCCTGCAGGCCCAGCCGACAGGCCTCACGAGCATATTTTCCTGGTTGTGGCTGTTGTTGGATTTGCTTATTCTCAACCCTGACACTGTTCAAATCTTGATGAGAAAGAACAAGAAAGCAAAGCAAGTGAATGTAGGGAGTTTTCTCTGCGAGTGTTCCCTGGGTATTTTGGCTCTGGCCTCCGGCCAAGAAAAACATATATGATCCAAGAAGCATCACCCTCAGCCGAGACCTGCCACCTGTCAGCGCAGAGGTTTTCTTATCAAAATAAGGCAGGGGTGAAGACAGAGGTGGCTTGAATCCCAGGCTCCCCAGCCTGCAGCTCTGCCTCCGTGCACTGTAAACCTGTCAGAAGCATGAGACGGGTCACCGTCGGGCACACTTACCGTGGGAGCCAACAGAAAAGCCAGAGTGTTCAACAAAAAACAAAGCAAGGAAAAACATGAAGACTGAAGTTTGAGAACCCTCCCCCAGGTGATGCAAAGATGCTACTCACTTTGGGGGTCCCTGAAACTGATATTTGTTTTGTTTTATCAGTTGATAGGAAGCTGTATAGCAAGAACAGGAATTCCTAGGATCATGCCAAGTTTACAATTAACTCAAACCTGGAGCTTTGGGGATAGATCTTATTTTCCCAGTCACTGAGAGAGCTTGCCACAAAGGAAGTATTGTTTTAATTTTTTTAAAAGAGGAGTATAAAAGAACTCTTTTATTTCTTTATATCCCTATCATCATTTTTTTAAGTTTATATACTTATTTTGAGAGAGAGAGAGAACAAGTGGAGGAGGGGCAGAGAGAGAGAGAGAGAGAGAGAGAGAGAGAGAGAATCCCAAGCAGGCTCTACACTATCAGTGCAGAGCCTGATGCAGGACTCAAACTCATGAACTATGAGATCATGACCTGAGCCGAAATCAAATGTCAGACACTTAACCGACTGAGCCACCCAGGTATCCCTACATCTCTATAATTTTTTATGTCTTCATTTCTGGGAAACTGGAAGCTAGATGAAAAAAATGTACCAAAATCATTGGAAGTATATGCAGCTACTATGAACTGCACTGTGTCCCTCCCAAACTGCAGTCCTAACTCCCAGTTAGAAGGTGACCTTGTTTGAAAATACAGCCTTTGCAGATTTAACCAAGTAAAGATAAGATAAGATAACCAAGTTAAGAACAACAGTGTCTTGGGGCACCTGGGTGGCTCATTCGGGTAAGCATCCGACTCTTGGTTTTGGTTCAGGTCATAATCTCATGGTTCGTGAATTCAAGCCCTGCATCGGGATCCACGCTGACAGCACAGAGCCTCCCTGGGATTCTCTCTCTTCCTCTCTCTCTGCCCCTCCTCTGCTCTCTCTGTCTCTCAAAATAAGTAAACTTAAAAAAAAAAAAAAAGAACACCAATGTCCTTATTAAAAGGGGAAATTTGAACACAGACACACACAGAGGCAAAATGATGTGAACACACACAGAGCACGCCATGTGAAATAGAGTTGGGGTGATGCAACTCCAAGGAATACCTGAAGCTACTGGAAGCTAGGAGAGAGGCATGGGCTTCACAGGGATCGCGCCCCTGTTGACATGCCTTGATTTCCCACTTTTGGCCTCCAGAACTGTGAGACAGCAAACTTCCATTGTCTTAAGATACCTTTGTTGTGTTTTCTCAAGGCAGTCCTTGGGAATGAACACAGCAGCGTTGGAAGGCCCCAAGTTCACGGTTGTAAAGTTATATCGATAAGACAGTCTCCAGGAGGGGCACCTGGGTGGCTCAGTCTGTTAAGCATCCGACTTCAGCTCAGGTCATGATCTCGAGGTTCGTGAGTTCGAGCCCCGCATCGGGCTCTGTGCTGACAGCTCAGAGCCTGGAGCCTGCTTCGGATTCTGTGTCTCCCTCTCTCTCTGCCCCTCCCCTGCTCACAGTCTGTGTGTGTGTGTGTCTCTCTCTCTTAAAAATAAATAAACATTAAAAAAGAAAAAAAAAAAAGACAGTCTCCAGGCTCTTCAAGGACTCCATCCTCGTCATCCATTTCCCAAGCAAGTCCTCAGGAAGCAGCCAGGGTGACCGTCACACATGCGTGCCTATCCCAGCTGCCTGATTTATTAGCTGTGTGACCTTGGGCAAACTCCTAAATCTCTCTGAAGCACTTCCTTCATTCTCAAAATGAGGCTAGTGAAACCATCTTCCTAGGGCAGCTTCAAGATTAAATGAGACAATGTTTTGTCTATTTGTGGGTCTATTGTGGGTCTATGAAAATGATCTATTGTGGGTCTCACACATGGTGACCTTTCAGTAGATATTGGCTCCTTTCCTAATAAACATGAAAGAAGACCGAGCTGGTGATAGATGAGAATCCAATGTCTATTCAGCCTAATAGATACTAGTAAGTGTAGCAGACCCTGTCGGGGCTCAGGCAAATGCTCAGGTCAGCGAGCCCCAAACCCAGGGTTGAGAACTCTAATTCTTTGTAACAGCATGTTTTCTTTACTATTCATGACAATGTTTAGGAAGTCAACATCAGGCTGGATTATATTCAAGTCTCAAACAAGGGAAGTGAAATCAGAAGTTATTCATTTGGTAACTGACTGAAACAGTAATTCGTGAGTTGTTACTGTAGAAATACTTCCATATGACCCATATAAGGCAGAAGTTATATAGTTTAAGATAAAACATTGAACTTGAAGAAGCCATCTTGCAGGAAAGAAAAAAATTAAGCAAGAACAGCAATTATTGGGGCACCTGGGTGGCTCAGTCGGTTGAGCATCCAACTTCAGCTCCGGTCATGATCTCAGAGTTCATGGGGTCAAGCTCTACGTTTAGCTCTGCACCGACAGTGCAAAGCCTGCTTGGGATTCTCTGTCTCCCTCTCTCTCTTCCCCATTCTAGCTCTCTCTCTTTCTCTCTCTCTCAAAATAAACTTAATAAAATAAACTTACAAACTTAAATAGACTTAAAAAAAAAGAAGAGCAATTATCATCTACCCTGTTGGCACTATATTTTGGGGGGTTTAGTAGTGTTCCCCAAAATCAGATGGCGTGTCTCTGATACATCTGGTTTTGGAAATGACTAACAAAAATATGTGCTGATATTTCTTTGACCTACTCGACCTATATAAAATAAATCCAACTTTGTGGCTATGTCTCCCTTGATTTGCCTTCTTATATGATGGCTGAGGTATTGCCAGAAAGCATAAATGTCTAACAAACATTAACTGAGTGATATTTGCCACTTTAGTTTCACTGAATAAATAGAATATACAAAGATAAATTCATACAATTAACATTTACTGAGTCCTGACTGTGTTCCCAGTAAGGTGCTAGGAATGTTTAATATGGGGATAGATCAATGGACCCTCACAGGGAGGTTGGGCATGTCAGATGGAGAAATGGCATGAAAGCCCTTGAAAACTATCAAGGGGGTAAATGCTATGTTTGGTTGGGTTCCGTGGACCAGAGCCTGAGCCCTGCAGGGAATCAGGTGCACAGGATAGACTGAGGGGGTGGGCTCAGGACAAAAAGAGGAAGAGAAGCTCTCTGTGTCTTCATCTCTTCGTTTGCAATTTGGGGATACATATCAGAAATTATTATGGGGCGCTTGTGTGGCTCAGTTGGTTAAGCGTCCAACTTCAGCTCAGGTCATGATCTCACAGTTCCTGAGTTCCAGCCCTGCATTGGGGTCTGTGCTGACAGCTCAGAGCCTGGAGCTGCTTCGGATTCTGTGTCTCACTCTCTCCCTGCCCCTCCCCTTCTTGTGCTCTGTCTCTCTCACTCTCTCTCCCAAAAATAAACATTAAAATAAAATTTTTAAGAAAGAAATTATTCACTGATTCAACAATTGGTTTTTTTTTAAGATAAACCCACAGTTCTTTTTTTTTTAAGTTTATTTATTTGAGAGAGAGAGCATGAGCAGGGGAGGGATAGAGAGAGAGGGAGAGAGAATGAATCTCTGCTGCACTGTCGGTGTGGCAACTGATGCAGGGCTTGAACTGCCAGATCACGGCCTGAGCCGAAACTGGATGCTTAACTGACTAAGCCAGGCACCACTCAACAACTGTTTTTGAGCACACTATACACCATGCACAGTTTTAGGTACCATGGATAACACAAACAAAAGAAACTAAGTCCCCCTCATGGGCGACATTCTTGTAGATTCCATTACTTCCTCGTCTCCTTCCTCCCCTCCTGAGAGTGTACTGATTAAAGTGCCTTGTTCCAAGCCATTTGCCCTGGAGAGAGGGGAACACAGAGCTTTGACTGGCATCTTCTGAGAGGCTCAGAGTCCTTGCTTGACCCGTGTCATCTTAATGGCTTCCCAGGGAGCCTGGAACATCATACTATTTCTACTTTACAAAGAGGGGAATGGTACTTCACCATCACCCTTGAGATCCAGTGGCAGAAACATACTAAAAGTAGTGTCTCCTGTGTTCTAGACTGCTTCCTTCAGTCTTCCAGCAACCAGCATTTGAAGTGAAGACGTATTAGATTCAATACAAAGATGAGCTCATCAAAATCCTTCCTGAGGATGATTCCTGAGGATGAATTCCTGAGGACACAGCCTACATCCTGCCTCATCACTGCCCATGGGGTCAGTGCAGAGCTAACGTATCAACTTGGGCATAGGATAAAACCCCTGACCCTTCCCAGTTCTGGACACCCATGTACAAGAAAACTGTTTATTATCGCAAATCACTGAGATTGGGGATGGTTTGTTACAGCAGAATTGTGGTGATAGCTGTGTGACTAATAGAGGGGTATTTTCATGAGCATAATTGGACAGATTTGGTCAAAGGCCATGACTATTTTAAAGTTCTTGATGCATATTATCAATTTGCTTTCCAGGAAGATTGTTCTGACATATGCTCCTACCCCTGCAGTGACATTTGACTAGATTTTTCCTATAGAAACGCTAAGGTCTTCTACCTTTTTCCCCCTGCATGCCTCCCTTCAAGTAAGTTTTGCCTTCTTGCCATTTAGTTTTGTTTTCTAGTTGGCAGTCAGACCCAGGAAACGGGGCAAATTCATGAGTGAGTCTGTGAAGGCAGCGGTCTGTTAAGTGATCTTAGGAACCGTGGGTGGGTGTGTTGCCAGAAATAACATCACAGCAACTCTCTACAAGGCCTTGGGTGATGCCCCCAGTAAACCCTGCTGGCCTGCTAAAACCAGCCCCAGATTTATATAATAAATTGCATCTCATTATCTTCTCTCTGGCGCCTTCCTGAGTAATCTCCAACACAAGGTTGGTGGAAAGTGCTAGAAGAAATGGTAGACTTATAAGAGCTCAGCCCTGAGGCCAACATTTAATAATCTCCTTCAAACGGGACTGTTTTGTGACTGTGCCTCTTGTGTGTCTCTCTGGGTGGGCCTTTCATTCCCAGAGAGCGTGTCTACTCTCTCCTCATCTGTTCCCACTCTTAGAGATTACAAGTTCAAACCCACCATAGACTCGGCATTCTTGAGGACCAGAATAAAGGCCAAGGAAACCCCTGAGAGTCAAGGGGCTTTCACACAGAGAGACTACTGAAGGCATTTAAAGGTGCTATGACATCCACAGAAACCACCCCCACCCCAACCCCACCCCCAGGTCAAAGCCGTTTGCATTAAAGTTACAGCATAGATTTGGTGGTGAAGGGTTTAGAAAACCCTGAGCAGTGGTTGGTAAACTTATTCTGGAAAAGGCCTGATAATAAATGTTTTAGGATTTGTTGGGCCATATGGTCTCTGCTGCAACCACTGAGCTCTGTCATTGTAAGTGTGAAAGAAGCCAAACAGGGCTGCCTGGGTGGTTCAGTTGGTTAAGCATCCGACTCTTGATTTCAGCTCAGGTCATAATCTCAGTTTCGTGAGTTTGAGCCCCTCTTCAGGCTCTGCCTGCTTGGAATTCTCCCTCCCTCCCTGCCCCTACCCAATTCATGTTCTCTGTCTCTCTCAAAACAAATAAATAAACAAAAAAAAATACACAAACCAATAGGTGTGGCTGTATGTATGCCAATAAAACTTTATTTACAAAACCTTGTGGCACAAAGGCCAGCGTTTGCTGACCTGTAACTCAGGAGATGGTGGTTAAAAAAGAGGCAGAGCCCCGCCTTTAGCTGCTGAGGTGGGAAATATGTACATATTTTCATGTCTTCATTTAACAAACATTTAAATAGCCTCATTATGTTCCAGACATTTGGATGAAATTTATACATATTGATGCACTTAATTATCACAATAACCCTATAAAGCAAGTGCTATTTTTCTCCCTGGTCTGGTACAGAGAGGTTAGGTAACCTGCCCAAGGTCACACAGTGGTAAGTGAACATCAGATCTGAATGCAGGCAGCTTGTGTTCTTACCTGTCAGTGTGTGCCGTGAGAGGCAGACGGGTCTTCATGGAAGGAACACCCACTGTGCACCCTGTTCTGCATCAGCCTCAGGGTGGGGAGGGGGAGGGAATGGGCCAGGGGTGACTAAGACCTAGTCCCACCTTGAGGAGCTCCAGCCCTGCAAATTAATGACTGTGAATATAGGAAAGCGTGGGATTCAGGAGGATTCTATTTCTATGACAGTCAAGAACCAGCAAAACTCACCTATGGGATAAAGGTCAGAAAAGTGACCCTGCAGGCGCCTGGGTGGCTCAGTTGGTTAAGCGACCAACTCTTGACTTTGGCTTGGGTCATGACTCACAGTTCGTGACTGAGCCCTGCATCGGGCTCCACGCTGATAGTGCAGAGCCTGCTTGGGCTTCTCTCTCTCCCGCCCCCCCCCCCGCCCCTCCCCTGTACTCGCACTCTCTTTCTCTCTCTCTCTCAAAATAAATAAACTTTAAAACGAAAGAAAGGAAAGTGGTGACCTTGGAGCATACCGAGTAGGGGCGGCACAAGTTACCTTCCACAGTGTCCTTCATCTATGTGTCTGGTATACCTAGGTTAAAAAAAAAATCAAGCTGATTCAATAAAATATACACACTTTAAATGAAATTTTTAAAGAGACATGGAATATGATCAGCCCAAACTTTGGGACTGAAAGAATACCTTCAAAAATTGGCCGGGCACTCCCTCCTCTGAAGGAAGGCAGACTCTGCACTCAGTGTCCCCAGCATAGAGGACCAAAGTTGCTCATGTCTCCATGATGGCAGAGCTGTTTCATCCCAGTGATCCACAGCCGGCCGGCCTGTCACCTCCAACTTCTGTCCTTCCTGTGAGGAGCTGAGGGTCTTTGGAGGTGATTTTCTTCTTGAGGTTGTCTGCGTGTCGTGGGGATTTTCAGAGAGGATGACATCCTTGAGGGCTGTCCTTACAGTCAGGAAGCCTTCACAGACACGGAGAGATGGGAAGGGGATTGACTAAGTAGTCACTGGCATCTGATTACCCAGGTTCACATCCACCCCTCACTGGCTTTGTGAGCCTGGGAAATTTTAAGAAACCTCTCGGTTCCTCACTCTTCTGACCTGCAAAAGCCAGTGAGGCAGATTACCAAAATGCCCATGAACTTCCACTCCCCCTTGTATCCACACCCTTTGCCAAGTGACTTCGCAGCTTTTCCCCTGGAGAGGTTAAGTCTATTTTCTGACCCCTTGAATTGGGGCCAGCTTTGTGACTTGCTCTGGATAACAGAATGTGGCAAAAGTGATGTTGTGCCAGTTCTGAGCTAGACCTCACAAGCCTTCATTCCCCCTTTGTCTTTCTCCCTCTTCTCCTCCACCTGTCTCCCATCTCAATCCTGCCCCCACCATGGAAACAAGCCCACGCTGGCCTGGTGGCAGGTGGGGCGCCTCGTGGATCAAAACCCCCCATTGCTGCAGCCAACAGCCAGCCGACCCCCAGAGGCTGAGCCTCTTCACTGACACACGATGGAGCCCAGGAAAAGCCAGGACTGCCCAGCCAAAACTATTCACTCACAAATAATTCACTCACCAGCACAGGATTAATGATTGTTTTAAACTGCTGTGTTTTGAGGTGGTTTCCAGCAGAACCATTGCAGCAGAGGAAAGCAATGTAACAGGATTGTGGGCCTCTTGAGCCTCACAGGCTTTGGAGGGAATGAGAGGAGAGGGTCTATGTAAAAGCTTAATTCAGCGGCTGGCACGAGGCCACCTTCCACGAATAACTTTTACCCTCGACGTGGAGAGAAAACCTACAATCTCCGCCAAACTAATTATGCTGGAAGTTGACTCCACCTGAGCATGGAAAAGGCGACTCGTGGACCCATATGTGGCTTCACCCATAGAAGCCTGGGCTCTGCCTAAAATTCCTAGCCAAAACTTTTTACAGTTGTAGAATTAACAGACACCGATGAACTAGCTGAGAAAGGATGTGTGAAGTTTGGTGGACGTGTGAAGCTGGATTCACCTGCCATGCAGATTTGGGGCACCTGCCGCAAGCCAGCAGACAGGTTTCAACGGTCTGTGCCCAGCTTCCTGGAGGCCGTTCCAGCCCTCCTCTGGGAAATGCTGGGATTGCACATGACTGGACTCGAGCAGATGGCCCCTGGCGGCCCGCCTTCCTCCCACGGCTGAACAGCTTCGAGCTTTAGTGGATCACCAAGAACTTGTGCTTGACTCTAATTCTCATTTCAGAAGTGAGTCCCAGCTTCGGCACCAATACAGTGGCTTCTGTGTACAAGGATGGTTTTCTGCTTGCTTGTTTGTAGCGGCAAAAACACCCTGGAAACTGCGGGAACATCCATCGTTAGGGAGGCGGCTGAAGGGATTGTGATAGCTTTACACCTATGGAATATGATGCAGCTGTGTTTACACCTATGTCTTTTGACCTGGAGGGAATCTCTGTGCTGTATTGTTATGGGAGAAGGTCAAGCTGCACAATAATGCACAGAGAAGGATCTCATAAATAAAACGACAAAATCCCATCTAAGTGAATAAATTAGCATGAGCTCGTGTGTGGTATAGAGATGGGATGGAAGGATGCACACCTGGAGGAGTGGAGTAGGCAAAGCTTATTTGTTTATCCTTTTTCACTTTATTATTTATTTGCTAAGTGATTCATGTATGTTCTCATCTGCATCCCTCACTTTCTCTTTCTCTCTCTTACTTGGGATCTCTACACACACACACACACACACACACACACACACACACAGAGTTTTTTCCTGATCCATTAGAGAGTAAGTTGCATATACCATGGAAATTTACCCCTAAATTCTTTGATGTGTACTTGTGGTCCTAAGAATAGGACCACAGTGCAGTCATGATCTTCAGAAATTTAGCAGTGATACTAAGTGTGTTCTCTGACCATAAGAGAACTAAACTAGAAATCAATAACAGAAAGATATATGGAAATTTCCCTTAAGATACAGAAATTAAATGATTCACTTCTAAATAACCCATGGGTCAAAGAGGAAGTCATGGAGACATGAGAATGTATTTTGAATCTAACAATGTTAAAGAAGCATACTTCCATCTAAGCTAGAGATTCACATTTCCTTTTTAAAAAATATTTATTTTAGAGAGAGAAAAAGAGAGAGGGAAAGAATGGGGGAGGGGCAGAGAGAGTTGGGGGACAGAGGATCTGAAGCTGACAGCAGAGAGCCCATGACAGCAGGGCTCAAATCCATGAACTGTGAGATCATGACCTGAGCCAAATTCAGACACTTAATTGAATGAACCACCCAGGTGACCATATGTTTCCTTTATAGACTGTTTATAATTCATGTGCTTTGCCATGTGACTTTATACACCCACCCACTGGAATGGGTAGAGGTTACTTCCCTTCCCTGCTGATATTGGGCTGAGACACGTGACTTGCCTTGGCCACATGAAAGGGGCCAGAGTGAGAATGTGCTGGTTCCTGACCAAGGCCTTCTGTGTTTCAGGTATCTTGGGCCTCTGGGACCTGCTGCAGTGCTGCTCTTGGACCCAGGAAGAACAGGTGTGGGGCAGACCTGACCTAACCCAGCTGCACACACAGATAGATCTGGAGTGGCTCAGCCAACCCCTACCAACCTGTAGACACAAGAGACATAAATACCTATTGCAGAAGACCACTGAGAGTTTTGCATTTGTTTGTTATACAGCAATGACTGACCAATACAGTAGCTAATAGTTATAAAACAATTTAGGGATAGTTGTAAGATCTTTACTTATGTTAAGTCATTATACCAGCAACAGTCTTTTTGCACAGATAAGGAAACTGAGTTTACGTAACTTGCTCAAGGTCACCTAGTTAATAAGGTAGTAGGTTATGTGACCATGGGACATATTGCTTCTGGACTTCCAGTCAAGTGACATTAATTGGTAGTGGCAGTTGTTTGAGCCACTTTGAGTTGAGGCTTATCTTACTTGCAGCCTATCACGTCTTGCCTGATCCACCTGCATAGCCCTTCTCCCTGCCTCACCTCCTGGCCTCATCTTTTCTAGCCATAGGAATCTCTGATGACCTTGGGGAGAAGGCGTTGCTTTCCCCAAACATTAATTTACACCTGATACCTCCAAGGTGCTCCAAGGGTTTAGACCTTTGGAGTGGAGAAGCCAGTGAGTCTGGTTTCCTGTCTATAGACAGGCAGGGAGGGCAAGAACGAACACCACTTTGAGACTAAAGACAAGGTGGTTGTGAGCATAAGATGAAATTGAACAGAGTCAGCTTCTACCTAAAGAAGAGAAAGCGGGTCCTTCTCTGGCATCTTTCAGAGTAGGTCAGTTACTGAACACTCAGACCTTCAGGCTTGGAGAAGGAATGTCTTTCAGAAAGAGAGATGGAGAACCTCGTGCCTGGGAGCCCTGTGAGAGCTGGGCCGAAAGCAAGGGTATGGAATTGTGAGGGTGCAGAGGGTGTGAGATGAGGTGCACAGATTTCCATCCTTGGTCAGTCCCTCCAGCCTGTGGTTCTCAACCTTGGCCATACATTAGAATCACCACCAGAGCTGGGAAGCTTTTTTTTTTTTTAAGTTTATTTATTTATTTTGAGAGAGAGAGAGAGAGAGAGAGAGAGAGAGACTGCCACGTGCACACAAGCCGAGGAGGGGCAGAGAGAGAGGAAGAGAGAGAATCCCAAGCAGGCTCTGTGCTCATGAACTGTGAGATCATGACCTGAGCCAAAATCAAGAGTTGGATGCTTAACTGACTGAGCCACCCAGGCAACCCAAGCTGAGAAGCTTTTAACAATCTCTGTGCCCTAGCCATGCCCCAAACCCATTACATCAAGTTCTCTGGGGATGGGCTGCAGGCCTTGGGACTTTTGTGGGCAAGGCTGAGGTATACAAGTACCAGCCCCAGTTTAGCTAGGGATTTCTCTGCTCTCCTGAGGGTAACAACCATTATTATGTGCCCACCAGCTACCAGGTGGCATGTCAGATACCACACATGGTATCACAGGTGATCCCCACAACAAATAACATGTTTTTAACAAATAGGGAAACTGAGGCAGAGCTAGCAAGCAGCAGGTGCAGGAGTCAAGCCCAAATAGTCCAGAGGCCAAGCTTTTTTTTTTTTTTAATTTTTTTAATGTTTATTCATTTTCACGAGAGAGACAGAACATAGGCGGGGAGGGGCAGAGACAGAGAGGAGACACAGAATCTGAAACAGGCTCCAGGCTCCGAGCTGTCATCACAGAGCCCAACATGGGGCCCGAACTCGGGAACGGTGAGATCATGACCTGAGCTGAAGTGGGACACTCAACCGATTGAGCCACGCAGGCGCCCCAAGAGGGCAAGCTTTTTACAGCCACACACATACTTCTGTGATTCAAATGACCTGAGAATTAGGACATAAGACAGAAATTCCATGAGGTTCAAAACAGGGCCTGACCTGGGTGAGCAGAAAGAACAGTCCCCTGTGGCTGGCTGGACAGGGCCTGGAGAAGGAAGCCAGGTTCCTGGGGGTGGCCAGGCTTTCAAAGCCCAATGGGAGCAGATGGAGAAGGGAATTAGGCTAAGCAGCCCAGTTTTTCCTGACAGCCTTTGCTCCCAGGACTCAGAAGTGTAGTGTGGCTGGTTGAGGACCAGCTAAGGGCCTGGAAAAAATGCCCCAAGATCTGTCTTAGGGTTGTTTTGTTTTTGCTTTGGTCCCTCCCTGCTCTGCCCACTCCCCCTTACTTATTTCATATGAAAGAAACTTTCAAGAGACCCTCTCCACAAACTCCCAAGATGGGGCCAGCCAGGTTAGACTCAGAAAAATCAGTACTTTGATTGTAGAAAGAATGGGTATAAATAAATATGGAGAAACACCAAGACTCCCCTATTCCCTTGAGATTAACAGAGGCCACAAAGAGTTTATAAAGGAAGTGCTGCTAGGAAATAGACAACGGGCAACATTCAAGCACACTAATAATTTAAGTGACAAATTATTGCCTATTTAAAAGTTAGCCAAAATGCTTTAAGTGATAATACCCAATCCTGGTAGTTTTGGGGTAAGACTGCTACCTTTGTACATCAATGACCATACCGCTGAGGAGAAAGTGCAATGAAAATGGTCACATCCTTTGACTTAAGAATTCACTGCTGTATCCAGAAGTTAAACAAATCCAATCCATGGGGAAAGCCTTAAGCACAAACCTGTCCCTGTAGTGTTATTTACAAAAGCGGACCTCTTATTGAGGAAAAGTAAAGAACAACTAGGAAAACAGAGCCAGAAGAAATTGGTCATGAAAACCATTTAGCAAGTGGAAAAAATCATGAGGATATAAAACATTAAGTGATATGTTCAGGACACGGAACTTCATGTGTACCAGGATTACACTGTGCCTAAACAATAAACAGACACCCCCAATGAAGGCAATTTTACAGTGCAAAATTGTTTTTCCTTTTTTTAAAAAAAATGTTCTCTATTATGCTTATAATTTACATACAAAGCATCTGATTTTTAAATTAAATTAATTATCTTAAATTTGTTATTTTTTAAATGTTTATTTTAGAGAGAGAAAGAGAGAATGGGGGAGGGGCAGAGACAGGGAGGCACAGAATCTGAAGCAGGCTCCAGGCTCTGAGCTGTCAGCACAGAGCCCAACCTGGGGCTCGAACCCATGAACAGTGAGATCATGACCTGAGCTGAAGTCTGGCCCTTAACCAACTGGACCAACCAAGCGCCCCCCAATTTTTTTTTAAAAGAAGCGCCACCACCTGAAAGCAGGTTAGAAGATGGTCAGGGAGTATGAAGCATTGAAAAGGTTTGCACAGCACTCGGGAAAGGATGCCAAGGGAAGGTGATAGAAAGAGGCGGGGGAACGGGGGGTAGTTTGGGCAATGCACTGAGTAGCAATGCTGCTCTTGGGTGGAAAACACAGCAAGGGGAGCAGACTGCCAGCAAAGGGACCTGGGGTCTCTTCTTCCTTCTGCTCCTCCTCTTCTCTCTCTTCCCCTTAAAAAAAAAAACAAACAAATAAAACCCAGCTTTATTGTGGTGTAATTTACATATCTTAACATTGACCCATTTTTGTGTAGGAGTCAATGATTTTGTAGCCTATCTACAAAGTTGTGCAACCACACCAGGATCCCATTCTAGAAAGTTTCCAAAAAGAAACGTTGTACCCATTTACAGCTACCTCCCATTCCTAAGGCCATACTGAGTAATCCCTAGTGTTTCTGCCTCCATATATTTGCCTTCTCTAGATATTTCCTATAAAAGGAATCATGCAGTATGTGTTCTTTTGTGTGTGGCTTCTTTCAGTGAACATGATGTTTTGAAACGCTTTCATGCAGGCTGTTTCATCCATGTTGGAACATTTATCAGTGCTTCGCTCCTTTTTATTGCTCGGTCGTATTCCGTTGTATGCACATACCATATTTGTTTGTCTGTTTACCAGTTGATGGACACTTGGGTTGTTTCCATCTGGGGACTATTCTGAATAATGCTGGAATTAACATTGTTGTACACATCTTTGTGTGGACATATGTTTTCATTTCTCTGGAGAAGATTGCTGAGTCATATGGCAATTCCATGTTTAACATTTGGAAAAACTGCCAAACCGTTTTCCAACGTGACTTCACCATTTTACGTTCCCATAGGCATTGTATGAGGGCTCCAATTTCTGCACAGCCTTGACAACACTGATTATGTCTCTTTGATTAAAGCCATGCTGGTGAGTATAATTTGAATTTCCCTAATGGCAAATGATGTTGAACATTTTTCATGTGCTTATTGGCCATTTGTATATCTTCTTCAGAGAACTGTCTCTTCAAATCGTTTGCCCATTTTTAAATTGGACTGTTGTCTTTTTAAGAATAGATTCAAGGGGCGCATGGGTGGTTCAGTCAGTTGGATGTCCAACTCTTGATCTTGGCTCAGGTCATGAACTCACGGTTCATGAGATCAAGCCTGGCATTGGGCTCTGTGCTGACTGTGTGGAGCCTACTTGGGATTCTCTCTCTCCCTCTCTCTCTGTCTCTCCCCAATTCATACACATGCTCTCTCTCTCTCTCTCTCTCGAAAATTAAATACACATGTTTTAAAAATAAAAATAGGTTTGGGGCACCTGGATGGCTCAGTCGGTTAAGTGGCCAACTTTGACTTGGGTCATGATCTCGTGGTTCGTGCGTTCAAGCCCTGTGGCTGGTTCTGTGCTAGCAGCTCAGAGCCTGGAGCCTGCTTCAGATTCTGTGTCTCCCTCTCACTGCCCCTTTCCCACTCATGCTCTGTCTGTCTCTCTCTCTAAAATAAATAAACATTAAAAGAATAATAAAAATGGTTTCATTTTTTTAAGAGCAGTTCTAGGCTCATGCAGAATTAAACAGGAAGTACGGAGATTCCCATATATCATAGCCTCCCTCCATTACCAACCTCCCACATCAGAGTGGTACATCTGTTACAGGATAACCTGTATTGACACATCATTATCCTCCAAAGTCCATAGTGTACATTAGGGCTCATTCTTGCTGTGAATTCTATGGATTTGGACAAATGTAAAGTGACTTACATCCATCATTATACTATCATACAGAGGATTTTCACTACCCTAAAAATCCTCTGTGCTATGCTTAATAATTCCTCCCTCTCCCACTAGCCCCCAGAAACCACTGATCCCTGTGCTGTTTCCACACTTTTGCTATTTTCTAGATTGTCACCTAGTTGGAATCACACAGTATCTAGCCTTTTCCAATTGGCGTATTTCACTTACTAATATGTACTTATGGTTCCCCCATGTCTTTTCATGCTTGATAACTCGTGTCTCTTTAGTGCTGAAAAATATTTCATTATCTGGATATACCACAGTTTTTTTCCATTTACCTACTGAAGGACACCTTGGTTGCTTCCAAGTTTTAGCAAATATGAATAAAGGTTTATGTGGATATAAATTGTCACCTCAATTTGGGTAAATATGAAGGAGTATGATTGCTGGATGATATGGTAAGAGTATGTCTGGTTTGGTAAGAAACTGCCAAACTGTCTTCCAAAGTGGCTGTACAATTTTGCATTTCTACCAGGAGTGAGAGAGCGTTCCTGTCATTTCACATCCACGCCAGCATTGGGTGTTGTCAGTGTTCTGTATTTGAGCCTTTTTTTATTTTTTTTTATTTTTTATATTTTTTATTAAACTTTATAGTTTATTGTCAGGTTGGTTTCCATATAACACCCAGTGCTCTTCCCCACAAGTGACCTCCACCAAGACCATCACCCCGCTTTACCTTTTCCCCTTCCCCTTCCCCCCTCAGTTTGTTTTCAGGATTCAAGAGTCTCTCGTGTTTTTTCTCCCTCCCTCTCCCTAACTCTTTTTCCTCCTTC
>CM053576.1:41087602-41142205 GCA_028646485.1 Cryptoprocta ferox | reverse complement strand
CTGATTATTTTATTTCCCTGGTCAGTTATATGGGACTCTCCACCATGTATACTTTGGCTTGTTTTTTGAGGTATCCCTGAAAAGGAAACAGACTAGCATACAGGGAACAAAAGCACGCAAATGCACAGACAAATCAAACAAACAAGCAAGGCAAAAGGGGAAAGAAGTAAAGAAAAGGAAAGGAAAGGAAAGGAAAGGAAAGGAAAGAAAGAAGAGAAGAAAAGAGAGAAGAAAAGAAACAAAAACAAAAAGAAAAAAAAAAACAAGGTAGGGACAGGTACAGCAAAAGTCTGTGAGCAGTCTAAAAGCATATAACCAGCCAAGAGGAGAGATAAGAATATGCTACGGGATATATATCTGGATGGCAGCAGAAAAGAAGGAGAAGCAAAGAAAAAAGGAAAGAAAAGAAAAAAAAAGGCAACTCCCCTGTGCGGATTGGCGTGGTTTGGCGTCAGGTCAGGTCTCGGGGGGGCTGCTCTCTCTGAGGCCCTGCTTTGGTGGTTGCGGGAGAAGTATGGCGCCGCCTCAAAGCTTTGCCGGAACCAAGCGTTGCAAGTCGCCCTTCTGAGTCCGGTCTCCCTGTGCCGCGGGCGAGCCAAACTGTATTCTCCAAGCTCCGCCTCACTTCCAAATCCCAGTCCGTGCAGTTCAACACCGTCACCGGGGATGAGATGCGTTCCCGCTGGCGGCCGGCCTCCCGGCCCCGCTTGCACCGCCCTTTTCGCGGAGCTGCCGCCGCCGCCGCTGCTTTTCAAGGCCCCTTTCTTGGCGCCGCCACCGCTGCCGCTTTTCAAGGCTCCCGGTGCGGCTTGGAGTGGATGCCGCTGCCGCTGCGCCCAAGGAAGGATTCGCCGGCCAGATGGGATGGATTTCTCTCCCGGCGCTCGGCAGTTATATATGGGGAGACGGGCGAGTTTTTCCTCCCTTAGAGATGGTTCTAGGTGCATTTTCTGTCTCTCTCTTCCCCTGGTCTCTCCGGGGCACAGCTCGCTCTCCCTGTGTTGGGCTCGGGGGCTCCTTTCCCCTTTACCACCGGGACCCGCCCGTCCCCTAATTTCCAAGATCACAGTCACTCACTCAGGCATCTTTGAGGTTGTCTTCTTTCTGGCGTCTGTTTCTTCTTTCCCCCACTTGCAAATCCGAGTTTCATCCCTTCAGTCCTTCTCAGTTCAATCCATACGGGCGTGCGCAGATTACAGAGCTCCCTGCTTCTCCGCCATCTTGCCCGCTCCGGATTTGAGCCTTTTTAATAGATGTGTACTGGTATTTCATTGTTTCTTTTGCATTTCCTTAATGTCATGATGTGGAACATCTTTTCATGTTTATTTGCTCTTTGTTTATCTTCTTTAGTGAGATGTCCAGATCTTCCACCATTTTAAAAATCCAATTGTTCATTTTCTTATTGTAGAATTTTAAGTCCTTTATCAGATGTATGTTTTGCTAAGATTTTCTCTCAGTCTGCTGCTTGTCTTTTCAATCTCTTGACAGTATCTTTCGTAGAGCAGAAGTTTTTAATTTTAACAAAGCCCAGCTTACCAAATCTTTCTTTCATGGATGGTGACTTTGGTGTGGTATTTAAAAAGTTATTACGGGCCCCTGTGTGGCTCCATCAGTTAAGTGTCCAACTTCGGCTCAGGTCATGATCTCACAGTTCGTGGATTCGAGCCCCGCGTTGGGTTCTGTGCTGACAGCCTGCTTCAGATTCCGTGTCTCCCTCTCTGCCCCTGCCCCACTCACACTCTGAGTCTCTCTCTCTCTCTCTCAAAAGTAAATATTAAAAATAAAAATAATAAAAAATCAAAATAAAAAGTTATCACATCCCCAATGTCATCTAGATTTTCTCCTTTGTTATCTTCTAAGACTTCTATAATTTTGTGTTTTACATTTAGGTCTATGATCTGTTTTGAGTTAATTTTTGTGAAGGATATAGGTTCTATGCCTATTCTTTTTTTTTTTTTTTTTTTTTTTTTTCAAATGGACATCTAACTGTTTCATCACCATTTGTTGTAAAGGCTATGTTTTCTTCACTGTATTGCCTTTGCTTCTTTGTGAAAGATCAGTGGTCTATTTCTGGGCTCACTATTCTGTTCCACTTATCGATTTGTCTGTCTCTCACCAGTACCACATTGTCTTGGTTACTGTAGCTTTATAGTAGGTCTTGAAGTTGGGTAATATCAATGTCAGTCCTCTAACTTTGTTCTTTTCCTTCAATATTGTGTTGGCTATTCTGTCTTCTAGCTATAAACTTTAGAATTGGTTTGTCAATATCCACAGAATAACTCGTTGGGATTTTGATTGAAATTGCCTTGAATCTATACATCAAGTTTGAAAGAAATGACCCATTGATAATATTGTTTTCATATTCACAAACATGAAATATCTCTCCATTTACTGGTTTTTGACTTCTTTCATCAGAGTTTTGTAGCTTTCCTCATATAGATCTTGTATATGTATATATGTATAGATTTAGTTAGGTTTATATCCAAGTATTATAAGTTTTTTGGATGCTAATGTAAATGACATTGTTTTTAATTTCAAATTCACTAGTTCATTGTTGGCATACAGGAAAGTGATTGACTTGTATACTAACTTTGCATCCTAATCTTGCTATATGCTTATTAGTTCCAATTTTTGGGTCAATTCTTTCAGATTTTCTGCATAGACAATCATGTTATCTGCAGAGTTTTACATCTTCCTTCGCAATCTGTGTATTTGTTATTTCATTTTCTTGTCTTATTGCATTAGCTAGGACTTCCAGCACAATGTTAAAAGGAGTGGTAAGAGAGGATATCCTTGCCTTATTCCTGATCTTAGCTGGACAGCTTCTAGTTTCTCACCATTAAGTATGGTGCTTAGGTGTAGATTTTTTGTAGAAGTAACTTACCAAGTTGAGGAAGTTTCCCTCTATTCCTACTTTGCTGAGAGTTGGTTTTTGTTTTTGTTTTCTGAGGGTTTTTATAATGAATGCACATTGGCTTTTGTCAAGTGTTTTTTCTGCATCTTGTGATATGGTCATGTGATTTTTCATTCTTTAGCCTGTGGATCTGATGGATTACATTAATTGATGTTCTAATGTTGAACCAATCTAGCATACCTGGAATAAATCCTGTTTGGTCATGGTGTATAATTCCTTTTACAAATCATTGAATTTAATTTGTAAATCTTTTACTGAGGATTTTTGCATCTATGTTCATGAGAGATCAAATTGGTGAGTAGTTTTCTTGTGAATGTCTTTGTATGGTTTTAGTTTTAGGGTAACACTGGCTTCATGGAAGAGTTAGGAAGTATTCCTTCTGCTTCTATCTTCTGGAAGATACTGTAGAAAGTTGGTATCATTTCTTCCCTACTTTGATGGATTCACCAGTGAACCCATGTGGGCAGTTGTTTGTCCTATTATTGTTGAGTATTAAGAGTTCTGTATATATTCAATATAGAAGTATCTTATCAGATACATGGTTTCCAAGTATTTTCTCCTACTCTGTGGGTTGTCTTTTGAAGTGTAAATATTTTAAATTTTGATTAAGTTAAATTTATCAATTTTGTCTAGATGGTGCCTTTTGAAGTGTAAATATTTTAAATTTTGATTAAGTTAAATTTATCAATTTTTCCTTTTATCGTTTGTACTTTTGGTTTTTGTATCTCAGAAAAACTGTTGCCTAACTCAAGATCATGGTTTACTTCTATGTTTCTTTCTAGGAACTTTATAGTTTTAGTTCTCACATTTAGGTCTATGATATATTTTGAGTTAATTCTTGTATGGTGTGAGGTAGGGGTACAAATTTAGTTTTCTGCATGTGAATATCCAGTTGTCCCAGCACCATTTACTAAAAATATCATTTCTCATTGGTCAGTTGATTATAAATATAAGGTTTATTTCTGGGCTCTCTTTTCTATTCTGTTGTTCAATATTATTTTACCTTTTGCTATCACCCCACTGCCTTGATCACTGTAGCTTTGTAGTAGCAAGCTTTGAAAATGAGAGTTACAAGTTTTCTAACTTTGCTCTGGAATTTCTTTTTGAATCTTACAAGTTGTCTATTCAATGGTAACAAGAGAAGGGATTGTAGTTATAAAACAGTGGGTTGAATTATAAATTAAAGAAATTATTTATGTGGTTAAAAGTAAAGGTTCTGAAGTCAGACTGCCAGGCTCTGCCAGGCTGTAAGATTTGGGGCAAGTTAATAACTTCTCTGTGCCTCAGTTTTTTTTTACCCCTGAGAAAAATGAGAATCATGATAGTGTGCACCTCAGTGAGCTATGGTGATTTAAATAAGTATCCAAGCTGTTCAAGGCTCTTAGAATGGCGCTTGCACATCAGAAACACTCAATAAAAAATAGGCATGATTATGATTTCTACTGATTGTACTTCAAGACATTGTATCTCCTTTAATTCAGCAATTCCACTTCTAGGAATATGTTCTAAGGAAACAGTCATGCATGTGCCTCCAGATCTAGCTTCAGGAGTGTTTAATGCAGTATTGTTTACAATAGAGAAATTGGAAACAAGGGGCATTTGTTAACTTATGTTACACTCCTATAATGAAATACAATTCTATCATACATGATGTGTTTTTGTTGGTTTGGTTTGGTTTGGTTTTTTTGAGAGTGAGCAAGCGTGAGCAGGGGAGGAGGGGCAGAGGGAGAGAGAATCCCAAGCAATTCCATTCTCAGTGCAGAGACCTACGTGGGCTCGATACCATGATCCTGAGATCATGACCTGAGCCAACATGAGGAGACTGATGCTCAACTGACTGAGCCACCCAGGTGCCCCCATTCATGACATTTTTTAAACAATGTTTGATAACTTGGAATGCTATTTCTGATCACCTACAGAAAAAAATAGAAAAAAATTAAAATTAAATGCCTTATAGAATAAAGTATACAATTTGACCACAGTTTGTTTTAAAAAGCAGTATATGAAAACAAAGGTATTGCAAGGCCATGTCTATGTGCATCAAAGAAAAGGCTTTGTAAAATTTATACTAAAATTTCTACCGCGATTGGCCCTGCTGGGTTAGAGAAGTCAACTCGTAGGAAATGCAAAAAAAGGGGTTGTTTGACATGTAATGTCTAGAAAAGGTAAATCTGTAGAGACAAAACCGATTAGTGGTTGCCTGGGGCTGGGGGTAGGAGTGGGGTCTGGCCACAGAGGCGCTCCAGGGAGTGTTTTGGCCCCTATGTTCTAAGACTGGGTTGGGTGATGGTTGCACAAGTCTATAATTTTACTAAAAATCACTAAATTGTGTCCTGGAAATTGGCAAATTTTACAGTATGTAAATTATACCTTAATAACACTTAAGTGGGGGGTATGAGGTAACTTAAATGGAGGTTGGGATGGGCACAAGAGCAGATCTTTCCAGATCCTGCAGAGAACACATCCAGGCCTCAGGGAGAGAAGCCCCTCACCTCAAGTCTGTCTGGGACTGTCTTACCCTTCCAGCCCCACTCTTTTTTTTTTTACACACTCGCCAATAAACAAAACAAAAAACGTGGCCACCCAGGGCTCCCACACTCTGGCTACTAGTCTTGCTGCCCTATTATTCCTAGTGTGGATGAGGTGCCCACCAGCTCTGGCCCTCCCGGTTGCCTCAAAGCAGAACTATTCCAAGTGGGGTGGCCACATCAAGGTGTTAGAACTTCAGATGATTTTTCTATAAAAGCCCTTTGTGATTGACTATACTTTGGCGGCCCCCCTCACGAACCACATATCCTGGTATTTGTCCCTTGTGAAGCCTTCCCACATGGTGTAGGTGCTTGGTCGTGTCCCTGGCTCCAGCCAATGGGGCTGCAGGAAGCATGTTGCAGGTAGAGGCTTTGTAAGCATTTCCAGCTGGGGTTTGCCTTCCTGGAGTGCTGGAAGAATGTTCCTTCTTGGAACACAGCCACCGTGGCATGACGCAGTCCAAGCAAATATGTGCAGAGGCCCACATGGACTGGAGAACTGAGACTACTGGCCAGCAGTTCCAGCTGAAGTCCCAGATGACAGGAGCTGGCCCAGTGCCCCGGTCAGCATCATGTGAAGAGCGACACCCAGAAAACACAGTTATGGTTTTAAGCCACTGGATTTTTTGGTGGCTTCTTATATAGCAGTAAGTAACTAAGACATCCTTTATTTTCTCTGTCATCAGGAAAGTTCTGGTAAATGTTGAGATGCACGGCCTCTAACGCACTGAGTAACTGGCTCCAGGCTGAGGTGCCTCCACCTTCCCACGACACTCTGCTGTCTGCTCCTACAGTGGTGGCCGGCATTTTACCAAAGAGTGTCAGGCGTCCAAGAGCTACTTACTGAGCTTGGGCTCTCAGTTAGCTCGGCGCTCGGTGCACTGAAACATGAAAGTGCCAGGCAGTGCTGAGCCAGCTCTCATAGCTGCTTCCTCAAGGCCGAGCAAAAGGACATCGTTTGCATGCTAAAACTGGTGGCACACAATTTGAGGACAGGCAGGATATTTACATCATCTCAGTCAATCTCCCCACAAACGCTTATTTGCCAAAAGAATAAAGGATCAGAGTTCACTTTGCCAGAAAGGGACTAAGAGGCCGCAGGGACTTCCTAAACGGTGCACTGTGAAGAGCTCAGCATTGACTACAGGGTGTTCCTGCCAAAGGGCCCCACAGGACTCTGAACAGGATGACACAGCAGACGCCCTGGACTCAGGGACGTTCTGCAAATCAACTGGCGGGTACTCTTCAAAACAAAGACTTGGGGGTGGTTCCTGTGAGACCAAAGAAACTTGACAACTGAATGCACTCTTGGTCTGGATTTTCTTATGCTTTTAAGGGCAGTGTTAGGACAATTAGTGAAATCTGAGTTAGATCTATAGATTGGGTAACAGCATGGTATCAATGTTAACTTCCCTGATTTTGGTCATCCTACTGTGGCTAGGTAAGAACATTCATTCTTTGTTCTTAGAAATGCATTCTGTAATGTTAAAAGGGGCATGATACCTGCAACTTTTATCTATCTATCTATTTATTTATTTTTAAACAAACGTAATGAGGTATATTTTGTGTAGGTCTTTATTTTATTTTATTTATTTATTTTACATTTATTTATTTTTGAGAGACAGAGAGAGACAGAGTGTGAACAGGGGAGGAGCAGAGAGAGAAAGAGACACAGAATCCGAAGCAGGCTCCAGGCTCTGAGCTAGGGGTCTGCTCAGAGCCTGACGCGGGGCTCGAACCCACAAACCGTGAGATCATAACCTGAGCCGAAGTCGGATGCTCAACCGACTGAGCCACCCAGGAGCTCCACAACTTTTTTAAGACTTTATTTTTTTTTAACATTTATTTATTTTTGAGAGAGAGAGAGAGAGAGAGAGAGAAAGAGAGAGAGAGAGTGAGAGCAAGAGCATACATGAGCGGGTAGGGGCAGAGAGGGAAGGAGAGAGAGAATCCCAAGCAGGCTCCATGCTTAGTGCTGAGCCCAACACAGGGCTCGATCTCATAAACCTGAGCCAAAATCAAGAGTCAGACACTCAGCTGACTGAGCCACCTAGGCACCCTTAAGATCTTATTTTTAATTAATCTCTGCACTCTATGTGAGGCTCAAACTCAACTCACAACTCTGAGATCAAGAGTTGCATGCTCTACCGACTGAGCCAGCCAGACGTCCCTACGACTTACTTTTTAATTACTTTTTTCTCCAAAATTTTATTTAAATTTTATTTAACATACAGTGCAATAATGGGTTCCAGGAGTAGAATTCGGTGAGTCATCAATTACATACTATACCCAGTGCTTCTCATAACAAGTACCCTCCTTAATACCCTGTAGCTTACTTTTAAATGTTTCAGAAGAAAGTGTCTGTGCACATGGGTATGTGTATGTGTTGGGGACAGCAAGTGTGTAAAATATTAACATTTGTTCTCTTTTGCAAATCTACGTCAAGCCTGGAATTATGTCAAAAGTAAAAATAAAACACCTTAAAGGAATTGTTTGGTGAGTCATTTCTTTTGAACTTTTGTCCCAACCACCCAGCCGGCTCTAGAAAGTTCCTTCCTCCAGTCTGAAGAGGGCCTGTTAGTTCTTTTTGGCTCACATATCCCTGTGAACATCTGATGAAGTTTCAGGCCCCTCTCCAGAAAAACACTCATACTCACACACTCACATATACCTGCCTTTGCAACACCACCACCTCCGGTTAAACTCCCTGGCCTGCGAGACCAGCAAAGAAACCGCCACACGCACAGATGGCTAAGGAGGAATAGCAGCAGAGTGAGTGTGGGAAGTGAATGGCGTGCCTCTCAACACAGGAGGCCACTGAAGGTCCAAGGAGTGGCCTGAGCGAGAGCCCCTCCTCCATTTCTCACCTCTCTGCAGACAGAGGGGCCGGCACAGTGGCAGTCCAGCCTGAACCTGGGTCGCTGACCTCTGCTTTCTAGCGGCATGCCCTCGGCACAGAGTTACTCAACCCCTCAAGACTCAGTTTTTTTTTTCTCTTCCACAAAACAGAGGCAATTCCAGCACCGCCATTACAGTCATTGGAAGAATGGGAGCTGTTGTTGTTTTCCTATCTTAGCACCTAGTGTGTGTCTGATCAATGCCTCCTGGACCTTGCCATTTCCACCTAGTGTCGCCCTGTTAATGCTAAGTGCTGCCCCACTGCTCAGTGACAAACTACTCATACACAAGCCCACCGCCCAGGCCCCAAGCCCCGGAGGCCTGAGTTGCCCACAACTGTTGTTTTCCCAAGAGCCTCTGAGCTCAGGCCCTTGCTGTTCATCCCACTTGGAGCCTAATGCCTTCTGTAGGACATACTTTTTCATTTAGTTTAGCCTTCAGCCATATTCAGCCTAACTAGAGTCCTAGACATTTTGGCCAAATGTAAACATACTAGCGGCATGTTTACTTTTCAACTGCTGCCCATCTTCGCCTCGAAACTCTCTCTCAAAATGACATGAATTATACGGTGTCAAAGTGAACATAGGTCTGTCTTGAACCCCTGGAGTATTCACTGCGGAGGAAAAGAGCAAGACTGCAGATCTGTGGGGCACAGGCACATACCCCAGTGGGCTATCTGCACACACCCTCAAACTGCCCAACTGCCTAGACTGCCAACTCAACCTAAAGCTTTGGGTGAAAAAAATCCATTATTTTAACACTAGAACAGATGCACTTAAAGAGTAGAATATAAAATCCCTGTAATTTTAGGGGCACCTGGGTGGCTCAGTTGAGCATCTGACTTCGGCTCAGGTCATGATCTCGCGGTTTGTGAGTTCCAGCCCCAGATTGGGCTGTCTGCTGTCAGCGCAGAGCCTGCTTCAGATCCTCTCTCCCTCTTTCTCTGCCCCTCCCCCGCTCGCACTCTCTCAAAAATAAAACATTTAAAAATAATAAAATACCTGTAATTTTAAAAACCTAAATCTTTTTTTTTAAATTTTTTTAATGTTTTATTTTATTTTTGAGAGAGAGAAAGCGTGAGCAGGGGAGGGTCAGAGAGAGAGGGAGACACAGAATCCAAAGCAGGCTCCAGGCTGTGAGCTAGCTGTCAGCACAGAGCCCCACACGGGGCTCAAACCCACGAACCGTGAGATCATGACCTGAGCCGAAGTCGCACGCTTAACCAACTGAGCCACCCAGGCGCCCCTTAAAAACCTAAATCTTAAAGGACATGAGTACATGTCAGGTTATGGCTGGGTTTCCCCCCCACGGCTCTGTTGGGGTCCATGCAGGGCTAGGCTAGGAAGTACTGGTGTGGTTCTCTGGGAAGGGGAGGAAGGGGATGAAGAGCCCAGAGGTGTTCTGGAGGTAAGCTTTGGGGAACTTGGCAACTGAGCAACTCGATGCGTCCAGCCGCACGCCAAGTGCTGGGCAGGACAAACATGTGACACGGCCTCTGCTCCCGGGGAGCCCCAACCTGGTTCATGGAGACCACAGCGCCCACCCCTGTGCAGAAGCGTCAACGTAGGCACCGATGCTTTACCAAGCAAAGGTCTGTTCATGTTTCCCAAGTGAAATATGATGTGGGGAGACATCAGCAAATGGCCTCTCCCATAGTTCCTTATGTTCACTTTCTTTTCCTAACATTAAATTTCAATTGTTTCAAAATTCTGTAATATAATTTTGATCAAGATGTTTCCATTTAATATTTTTAAAGTTTATTGTACTTTGAGAGAGAGAATGAGAGAGAGAGAGGAAGTGAGAGGCAGTGAAAGAGGGAGAGAGGCAATCCTAAGCAGGCTCTGTGCTGACAGCACAGAGCCGGACATGGAGCTCAAACTCACAACCTCTGAGATCATGACCCATGACGAGATCAAGAGTTGGTCACTTAACTGACTGAGCGACCCAGGCACCCGTTTCCATTTTCAAAAAGATATGTTAAAAACAAATAGCTCGTAATGACCACAAACTGCACAGAACACAGACTATTTCCTCTGCGGCTGTCGCCAAGCCCTGGTCACTCTCTAACCATTAGCTCTGTGTGGCTGGCTGACACCACACAT
The DNA here is from genome assembly GCA_028646485.1 of Cryptoprocta ferox. NCBI lineage: Eukaryota > Metazoa > Chordata > Mammalia > Carnivora > Eupleridae > Cryptoprocta > Cryptoprocta ferox. The sequence goes on along the minus strand of CM053576.1, from coordinate 41,131,763 downwards.
GCTGAGAATGTTCTTTTGTTGTGTGGGGAAGACAGGTGGCCCAGCACGGCTCGCCTCACGTCATGGCACACAACCCGAAGCACATCTGCATGGCATTCTGGGTGCAATGGAGGGAAGGGCCACATCTACCTGGGGCTTAGTGAAGAAAACAACGTTTATATTAGTAGGAGAAAGATAAAGTAACATGACACTACACGTTGAATTTGTATACCCTTCCCCCCCTCCAAAATCTCTTCAAATATTTTCATGAGAAACGTGGTCTGGCTTCCAGGAATGTAATTTTTAAAAATATTAGATATTAGGTTTGAAATTATTACACATGGGGATCTGGGTGACTCAATGGTTGAGCATCCAACTTTGGCTCAGGTCATGATCTCGTGGTTCTTGGGTTCGAGCCCCACATCAGGCTCTGTGCTGACAGCATGGAGCCTGGAGCCTACTTCAGATTTTGTGTCTCCTTCTCTTTCTGCCCCTCCCCTGCTTCTGTTCTGTCTCTCCCTCTGTCTCTCTCAAAAATAAACATTAAAAGAAATTTAAGAGAAATTCTTACACACAATTCTTGATCATGAATGTTCACAAATTCTCTTCTAGTTCTTGACTGTCACCCACAAGAAAAGTAGTTGATGAGAGTGGGTGATATTTAACCTTCTCTTTTTTTTAATTCAAAAATTTCAAATAGCTGCAATGATAGTCTAGTGGCCCATTTTGTTTTTCTCGTGGACGCACATAATGTTGATAATTGCGAAAATGTGAATGGAATTTGAATCCAAAAGACTTATTTTAAAGTGATCTTTCAAAGTGTTGGGGAAGCTCCCACGAGGTCTCCCTGCGGCCAGCTCAGAGGTCACAGCCACCACCGATGGACATAAGGCTGAGACTGAGGCCTCCTCGGACCCCCTGGCCTTCCCGGCCTAGCCCCTCAGGCTGCTCCCCCCTCACCTGGGCTCATGCTGCCGTATGTCTGCTGCATGCGGGAGCTGATGGTTACATTTACAGGGATTTTGTGAGCCATTATTAAATGTTGAATTATATAAACTTATAATTACATGAATCATGTTAAAAATAAAGAATAAATTCTCACAAATCACCGCAGGCTGATTATTTGACCACAGGACCATTACCTATGCTCTCGAGGTGATTTCCATCCATCGTATGTGTATGACGGCAGCACTATGTAATGGTGTCCTACTGTGTGGGTCTTTCCAACTCCGGGTTCAGTGACAGCACGTTGGTGGCTCGGGATCCGCCACGGTGAGAATATTTACGCCACAGAAATCAGCAAACGCTGAACATCGGGCCTTGACTTACCGCTCCTCTCTCTCCCTGAACCTCACCCCATCAGCAGTCAAACATTTATCAGCACACCCCTGGCTCCAGGTCACTGGGGATAAACACCTAGGGGCTCCAGCTGTCCGGAGGGCTAAGGGCTTAGGGCAGTGGCCTTCCTGACACTGGCACATGCCATAATGTCATCTGCAGTAAGAAACCATCTAGTGAAGCTGGGGGGGGGGGCGCGGATCTGTCCCCTGCACACCCGTGAGCTTGCCTGAAGCCCTACCACCCACAACAGCACAACCACAGGCCCCCTCTAGCTCTTACCTGAGCAGCCTTTCGTCTTCTCCTTTAGCTCATGGAATCCAAATCTGATCACAGTCTCTGGTTACTCTGGTAGGACTCCCCCAGCCTAGTGGAACCTGTGTAGAGTGTTGTAAGGTTCTGAAAGGTAGGAGCCGCCTTCACTCATCCAGGCAGAGAGAAGGAGCCGTGCTCATGTAGACTCCAAGAAGTGAGAAAACTTTAATTTGTGATAAACAGTAAGAGTCTGTGCATGTGAGATTTGGAAAGTGGAAAAAAAAAAAAGAAAGAAAAGAGCCCTACTGAGGTCTGTCACCCCACTGAGCCCAGATGCACACAGTAAGATGCTTCATTCTCCCTTCACTCACCCCAGGCTTAGGGGGTACTGGTTCTGCACCAGGCAGTTCTAGGCACTGGGGATAGTGGGGAGCCACACACACTCTGATCCCTCCCAGAACTCCTACCTACGTGCCTCCCCTCCCCCCCCACCCCGATCCCGGGCCGGGCCTGGGTGGGGAAGGCTGCAGGCTGACACCAGGCTGCCTGGCTTCGAGTTCAGGGTCCTCCATTAGTGATCGTGGCCTTGTTGTGCCTGTTTCTGCAAACCTGCCACATAGACGTCCTCAACCCCGTTGTACAAGGGAGCAAGCTGAAGTACGACATTGCCTAAGTTTGTTAACTTTGCGTGTTTCTCAGAGTCCACCGTGTGCTCGACCACGCAAGTATGTAAGTTAAGTGTGTACCAATGAAGAGTCTTAAAACCACTCCCTGGCCATACCCCAGTACGAAGACACACTTTTTTATCCTAATCTCCTGCTAGTAGATACCAGAAACACATCCTTAACCAAAAAGTGCCCTGCACCCCAGCCCTTGTGGAGTGGACCTGGGAGGCTCCCTGCTAGGGCTTAGTGGAAACACCGAGCCCACTCGCAGGAAGACCATTCCAGGGAAGGCTTTTAGGTGATGAGCATTTTGCATAAAGCATGTTAACTAAATTTATAAAATTCAAAATGATGGTTTTGGTTCTCAAACGTCCTGCTGCAAAGAGCTCAACCTCCCTAAACAGACTCTGGGTAAATAAAGACATGGTTAATTCTGGTCTCACTCCAACCTAGACCCTGAAGGCCCACTCGGCTACCACGAACTACCTCCCCATGTCAGGGAGGCCTGGATACAGGTCAAGGACAATCTTGACTCCCAGGAACACACAGCTGGAGATGGGGTTCCTCAGCTTTTTAAAGCTCACACCCACTTTTGTGGAACAAAGAAACAAGCCCTCCTCACCTGGAATTTTGAAATTTCAAAACAAATTGTAACTGAAAGTCCACCAGAACATGGTAGCCTGAGAACACTCTTGTGCACCTCAGGCCCCACTGCACGCATTGTTAAGTATCACTTCTGGAGGGTGGTCAGAGGTTTCTCAGAGCCTCGGGAAGGTCAAAGGCAGAGCAAAACCAGCAGCCGTCTGCTGTACTGGGGCCGCCGGGCCCATCGTGGGAGGGGCTGGAGCAAGACTGTGGTGGGACGGGGCACATCTACACGGACAGACTGTGCAGACAGGGCCGTCAGCCACCTGTGTGAACCCCAATCGGATGCAGATCCAGACAAACGAACTGTAAAGGCACTTGTGAGACAATCCACAGGGTGTGACACACTGACTACTAGCTAATTCCAGAAATGGGCTCACCTTGTTGTGAGTGGTACTAGGCAGTACAGTTATGTGAGAAAATATCCCTAGTTTTTTAGAAATACCTACCAAAGTAGGCATGAAATTATATGGTATCTTGGATATACCTTAAAATATTCAGCAAAAGACTGATGAAGCAAATGTGGGAAAATCTTGGTAATTACTTACTGAATAAGGGTAGTGGGGGTTTGCTGCACTGTAATTTAAAAATGTGGGGGCACCTGGCTGGCTCAGTTGGTGGAGTGTGTGATTCTTGATCTCAGGGTTGTAAGTTGGAGCCCCACGCTGGGTGTGGAGATTACTTGAAAATAAAATCAATCAATCAACTGAAATGTAAAACAAAGAACTGATTAATATAATCACGGAATTCCCCAGTTCCTTGAAGTGATGGAGACAGTCGCTTTTTCCACCTTTTGCAGCAAATGCTTGACATTCACGTACAACTATCACAAGCTGGTCTGCAGGTTTGGAAAATGCCATTTCCTCAATTTTACTTCTTGGGGTCATAATCCCCAAATCTTTAAAAGGTAGAAAACTCTCAGAAAGAAGGGAAGGAGGAAGGGAGAGATGAAAAAAAAAAAAAAAAGGAAAGGAAGAAAGGAGGTAATGCTACTCTTGGGCCTCAGGCAGCAGAGCGGAGCCTGGGACGCTCTCCAAGGGCAGAACTTCCAGACAGCCTTCGTGCGAGGTACAGTGTGTTTCCTTGAGCAAAGGGATTCGAGCTGGCTGCACACACAGAGGCACTTGACTGTGGTCCCGAGATCTCTGATGCAAGACCTTAAATGTGCATGCAGTTTTCTAGAAGACACTCAGCTTTCTTCAGATTCTCGCAGGGAGGGATCCATGTCCCCAGAAGTTAAGAACCACTGCTCTTAATTAAAAAGAGTTTGAAAGCAAACTGATTAGATTGAAGCTCCGGCCATAGGTTGTCATAAGGAAAGATTTTTATTTGAGAACATCTGATACTTTTGGAAAACTCCTACCGGATCCAACAACCCCTGATGGACAGTCCATCTCCAACACCCCCTACCAACCAGAGTGGTCCTGTAGACGAACGGGCTCATCCCCACTGGCTCTGTTCCTACCACCCGCACCTCCTGCCAGCACAATCTAACTGAGGCTGCTCAGACACTGCAACCTCAAAGCAACTTCACAGGCACCCCCCGGGGAGAGTCTCCACTCCTAGGCCAAAGCCCCTGGCACACCTACTAACAGCACACAAGGTGACGTGATGTGTGGACACAAATGCCAGGTTTCTTCTGGCTGTGGCCAAAGTCAGGGAGACAGCAGAGCCTCCGTGCCCTGGAGGTGCTCGGGTTCAGTGGTGGCTCACACATGGCTGGGGAAGTGCTGGCCTCCCCCTGTGTGACTGCCTCGTAATCTCCCCGTGTCCCCACGGCACTGCAGCCCTCACTAACGGCTACCACACTTCCTCATCCTTTAAATTAGAACCGATTCTCTCTCCCCAAGAATCTTTTATTCGTAAAGCTGTCGGGAGGAAGGACAGCAGCACCATTCGGTTCCAGGGAACTGTGGAGTCCCGAGGTGTAGGCTGAGGCCTGTGCAGGACAGGACAGGACAGGACAGCGGTTCCGCTGAAGGGCTGCTCACTCCTCAGTGCCACTGCCCACCGGCTGTCTAGCCTCCAGCAAGAGGTCTGAAGGGACGTCTGATCGCAGAGATGAGGGCCCACAGGGACGTGAACACCTGCCTTTGGGCTGACGTGAGGACCCGCCTCTGAGAGCGCACGTGTCTCTCTCTGAAGCGCTGTGCTCACTTCAGCGCCGGAGCCTCAGGAAGAATGCGTGTTTACACTCCGTACTCTCCAAAGGGTAGTATTTATCATAGAAATCTAAGACGTATTCTTCAGTCTTGAATCCAAACTTCTGGTAGAGCAGCATAGCAGGGTTGCTTGCTGAGACGTGAAGGGTCACATCCTTGCCCATGCAGGTCTGCCAAAAAGAGTGGAAAAGTACGGGATGAGAATGAAAGCGCCCGAGGGAAAATGAGTAGGTGAGGAAAGTCTGTGAAGTGTAGGTAGGTAGTCATGGCAACTGGGACAGCAGGGACCTCAGCTGAGGCACCGCAACACGCAGCAACAGCTGGTAGCCAGAGCCACTCTCTGCTGCCGACTGAAACTACGAGACTAAGGGAATGGATGGTATGCTGGCTGTTTTCGCTCTCTGAGGCAAAGGGCCCGGGGCGGGGCGGGGGGGCAGTTCATTTTTCAACTGGATTATTTTATTTAGAATTCAATTAACTTAGACATATCATACATATCAATAGCAGGCACTCTAATAATCTCGAAGAAACAGAGAACAAGTTCTGCTTTATTATTTTTAATTTTAGAAAGAGAAACAGTGAGCGGGGGAGAGGGGCAGAGAGACAGAGACACAGAGAGATAGAGAGACAGAGAGACAGAGAATTTTAAGCAGGTTCCACACTCGGCACAGAGCCCAATGCGGGGCTCGATCCCACAACCCTGGGAGAAACCAAGAATCGGACACTCAACAGACTGAGCCACCCAGGTGCCCTGAGAAGTTCTGTTTCTAAAAACTAGATGTTATCCTGTACTCAAACTTGTAAAAACTCCTTCCGTTCCTAGACCTACTAGAAAAGATGCCATGGTATGGGGTTAGATATGAGGTATTAGGAATTCCATTTAGTTACAAGACCTGAAAACCCTGTATAGACCTTCAGAATCCCATAGTCCCCCTTCATCCCTCCCGAACTGACAGAACTAGCTTCTCAGAACTGCGATTTCTGTATTCAGCATTGGCCTAATCTTAGGGGGAAAGAGTAAGCATCGTTCTATTAATATGAGGCAAGTTCTTAAGATTCTTTAATGAGCTACACAGAAGAAAGTACCAAAAGTCACATGAACTAAGAATATGCTTCCTAATGAGGAAGGCACGGAAATACTGAGGCTGACAGGGTCCTTGAGGTTTTGTAATCCATGGTTCCCGGAGGCCTAGATTTAAGAGGCCTCTCAGGTAGACAGCTGCCGTCTTCCCTCTGCTTCACTCACATTCTGCACCCTACGGCATTACTGTGAGTGTGTAAGACGAACGTCGTGGAGTGACGTTCGTGCTCACATGCACAGTCTAACCATGGCATCGTCCAGTACTCCTGCCTGACTGAGCAGCGCTGTCTGGGCCTGGGGCTCACAGTCTGGCCGAGGCCAGGCCCCACACACAAGGATGGATACTCCCCCACCTACCCAGTGAGCGTTCGGTCAGGACTGACGCCACGCCAGGCCCTCTACCAGGCACGCACGCAGGAAGGCCGCCCCTGCTGGTGAGGGGAAAGGCAGCAATGCAGCAAACAGGGATGGAAGGGTGAATAGGGCGAGGTCGTGGCTGTGAGTGGGGTGGGGGGTGGTACAAAAAACTGAGAGTCTCAGCTGAACACAACACAAGAAAGCACGTGAACTGCCACGTGAAGAGAGAAGAAAGCAATTTCTAGAAAATGGTTCTAGGTTTCTGACGACATATGGGAAGTGTTGAGCAAGTTTCCTTAAAAATTGGATAAATGGGGGCAACTGGGTGGCTCAGTCGATTAAAGCATCTGACTCTTAATTTCAGCTCAGGTCATGATCTCACAGTTTGTGAGTTTGAGCCCCACATCAGGCTCTGTGCTGACAGTGTGGAGCCTGCTTGGGATTCTCTGTCGCCCTTTCTCTCTTTCTGCCTCCACCCCTCTCTCTCTCTCTGCCTCCACCCAACTCACGCTCTGTCTCTCTCTCTCTCTGGCTCTATCCCACTCACGCTCTCTCTTTCTTTCTCTCTCCAAATAAATAAATAAACTTAAAAAAAATTGGAAAAACAACATTTTGTCTTCTCCTTCTTCTATTTAAAAGGAATCTTGCCCACATAACACACAATCCTTCATGCCAAATGGTTTCTAAATAAAAGTTACCAGAACAATCTGGGGGTGAAAAATCTCTTATGTTTTTCTGATGTTAGTATATAAATCTATGGTATATTTTCAACAGCGTTATGGATATATCAAAGGATGAATTATAATTCAATATTAAAATCAAATCTTAAGGGGCACCTGGGTGGCTCAGTCGGTTAAACGTCCGACTTCAGCTCTGGTCATGATCTCGAGGTTCGTGAGTTTGAGCCCCGCGTCGGGCTCTGTGCTGACAGCTCAGAGCCTGGAGCCTGCTTCGGATTCTGTGTCTCCTTCTCTCTCTGCCCCTCCCCCGCTCACACTCTGTCTCTCTCTCTCAAAAATAAATATTAAAAAAAATTTTTTAAAAATCAAATCTTCAAAGGTTGATACCAGCTTATACAGTGACAGTAAAATTAAGAATAATCAGCAATAATAGAATATGTACTACCTGTTGATAGAGTTTTGCTAAAATGTTTAAAAATATTTGATACTTTTTGCAACAACTTAGGTGGCATTATGCTCAATGAAACAAGTCAGACAGGGAAAGACAAACACTGTATGATCTCACTTACACGTGGAATCTAAAAACCAACCAATAAAAAGCTGAACTCACAGATGCAGAGAACAGACTGGTGATCACCAGAGGCACGGCTACAGGGTAGGTGAACTGGATGAAGGGGGTCAAAAGGTACAGACTTCCAGTTTACGACACAAGTCAGTCCTGGGGATGTCATGGAGACCGTAGCTTACAATACTGTACTGCATATTTGCAAGTCGCTATGAGAGTAGATCTTAAAAGTTCTCATCCCAAGAAGAAAAATGTCTGTAACCACGTGTAGTGACAGGTAGTAACTAGACTTACTGTGGGGAACATTTCGCAATATAGACAAGTATCAGGTCATTACGCTGTAAGGCCGAAGCGAGTGTGTTTTGTATGTTTATGCCCCCGTAAGGAGAAAACCCCCAAAAATCACAGCTCCACTTCCACTTCTCAGAGTCGTGGTGATGGTGCTTCTAAGAGCAGCAGCAGTTACTAATATGGGTCGTTGTACAAGCGCTTTGGATTCTCACTTTTGGTATTTTCTCATCTTATCTACTATATGTGTTTACAAACTGGTTTCTTTGAAGACTATTTTGCCGAAAGAGAGAAAGGGAGTGCCCATGTGCACTGAGTCAGGGGCAGACGGAGAGGGAGAGAGAGAATCTCAAGCAGGCTCCACGCTCAGTGTGGAGCCCAACACAGGACTCAGTCTAACAACCCTGGGATCATGACCTGAGCCGAAATCAAGAGTCAGATGGTTAATCAACTGAACCACCCAGGTGCCCCTCAAACTGGTTTCTTTAAAACCTGGGCCTGAATAGTGATCTTATTTTAGGGGGCCAAAGATTTTTATCTGTGTGATGGTGACTGGCGTTCCTTCACTGGGTTCGCAAGGCCACCCGTCCTGTTGGGCCGTGCTAGGAAGGCCCAGCTCAGCTCCGTCCCTTCCTGGAACCTTCCAGGAGAACCCAGAGCCACACTGGGGGCACAGACGCCTTACCTGAATCAGATGATAAATCATGAAAGTTGCGATGCCCGCTCTTCTCCATTCAGGATGGACAAACAGAAATGAAATGTAAGCTTCGTTGTACTTCACATCAGGAACCATGAAGCCAAAGGCAATGATAACTTTCTTATAAAGGACAACCACACTGAAGTCTGGGTACTGCAGGCACTCAGACAGGTCAATGCCTATGGGAAGGAGATAAGTGGACATTAACACCGTGTGCCTTTTGGAATTAACGAACGCCAAGCTGTTCCGTCTACAAGGGCATGCTAAAAACAAAACTCAAAACTGAAAACAAAGATGTTAGCATAGACATCATACATTCAGATCATAAAAATAAAAGCGAATTTTAGAAAATAATCAAAATTAACACCGTCTTTTCCAAGTACACGTGTTGAAAGAAGTAGGCAGGATAGGGTAGGTAGCAGAGAGCACCCAGGTTTAGAATGGGATACACTTGGCTTTGAACTTAGCCTCCTCTACAACGTGTGTCAGCTGACACCTTTCTAAATGTCTAGGCCTCAGTGTCTGCACACCTAGACCTCACAGGGTGGGAGCAGAGATCCAGAGAACCCATACTGTTTTGTTTTTTACCTCATACAAGTGTAACTTATAAGCTCTTTTGTACAAATGCTACATTTTACAATAAAGGAGTTTAAACAAAAAATGATTCCATGCATGATGTACAGAAGGCACCTGGCATAAGGTAGGTCAGGAAATAGCAGATGCTCCCAGAATGCTCCTTTCAGCCCCCATACTGCTCCTAACAGAACGAGCACAACCCTGCCACCACGTGCACTATGACATAATTACCAGACAACAAAGATGACACAGCTCTAATCCCGAGCAAATCTTATCTACCATCTGGAAAACATGTAATTTTTCCTTTACATTTCAAAGCAGTGCAGTAAGGCAGATCCACAAAGAATATACTTATATTTAACAAAGAAAATGTGCTTCTTTAATTGATGGCTTTGGTTTTCAGAAAGACAATATATTAAGACTGATAAAATGACAAATCATATTGGGTTTACTCCTATTTTCAAAGTCTGCAATTGGGGTATTTGGCTTTTTAAAAATACCTTTTCAGGGAGCATAGGTGGCTCAGTTGGTTAAACGTTTGACTTTGGCTCAGGTCGTGATCTCGCAGTTTGTGGGTTCGGGCCCCACATTGGGCTCTGCACTGACAGCATGAGCCTGCTTGGGATTCTAGCTCTCTTGCTCTCTCTCCCTCCCCTGCTCATGCTTTCAACTCTCTCAAAATAAATAAACTTAAAAAAAAAAAAAAAACCTTTGGCTGTACTAACACTTTCCAAGTAACAGCTAAATAAACAAAATTACAGAATTATTGAGCAAAAAAATAAAAAATGTCCAAACATGTCCAAACTACCAGTCTGTGTACACAGGTAGACATTACCTGGCATCTAAACATATGCAGAAGCAAAACAGGATGAATCTTTTATTCTGGCAGCACAGAGAAACATACACAAGCACTGTTTATTACTTTAATTGCTGGCTTCATCTTGATCTTAGGAAGAAAGAGGTGTTCATATTTTACTTTTTCCATGAGAGTAGAAGATGAACTAAATGAAATCATGAGTAAAGGTTTTAGAGTCACACAACATACACTAATTTTTAAAAAATTACTAATGTGAACTAGATAGGAAACCAACCTGCCCAGTTTGGGAGGGGGAACGTACCAGGCCAGAAAAACTCCTGACACATAGAGTTTATTGTTGGGATGTGATTTGGCCGGACGTAGCAGTAATCAAGAGGTGCGTCAGCTTCCGGGGTCCAGTGAGGGTCACTCCTGTGCAGGTGGGAGCGAATCTGTGACAGGAGCTGCAGTTTGGGTGGCTTTGTTTCATAATCACGCCTCCAGGATCACAGGAAAAGAACAAATTCAAGTCAAGAAAAACACCCAGAATTATTCCCAGTCAAGTGATTCACGTAAACTCTTTGATCTGCTGCTTTATGCTACTTTTATATGACAGATAGCTTGTAAAAGCTACAATCTTTCCTGGTATGAAATTTAAAATTTGCTCTGTTAACATTCATCAGACCAAACCCCTCTGTAACAGCCAGGAAGCCTGCTTGTGCTGGAGCCTTAACGAACAGAGTGCGGAAACAAATAGCAGCCTAACCCAACCCTGAGAGCTCCGGCCCAGGACACAGCCCAGGAAGGGACAGTCCAGCCCTGCCAGAACCGCTGGGGCAGGCTCTCGCACTGCTTCTCACCGGGGCACCCTAGGGCGGCAGTGCCGGGCAAGGGGGATCCTGGGACTCTGGGGCCAGTGTGGTCAGCCAGACAACACGCTTTCTCAAGACAGTATGGGGGCCTGGCCAGCTCAGCTCCCACAGCACTGCCTAGACAGAGACTCATCATCACCCCAGATAAAAGCCCATGTGAGGCATCTCTCCCATTTTCTCATTGACATACTAAATATACACAACTTTGAAACGTAGAAGAAACACAATAAAATGCAATCTAACAGAGTTAACTTTTGCTTGCTTTTTACACTTCTGTCAAAGGACCATCCTTTCTGCAAAAAAAAAAAAAAAAAATGTACAGTTCAAACAAGCCAACGCTAAGACTACATGCAGAGCACCGACAGTCCGTGCCAATGCCAGTTCACAGGGCTGTTCCTAACTCACTCTGACAGGGGACCAGGGTGCAGAAGCCACAAATGCCATTCCTCACAACGTACTCGACATCGCAGCTCTTCCTTGCATACCTGATGTAAGGTTTCAAGATCCGAGAGGTGTAAGGGCTGACGATACTCTGATCCACAGCCATATCTTCTGATCCCACCAAACGATACAGAAACTTAGTGGTCTGGTGACGAAACCCTTTCCTGGATGGCAAGGCAGTCTAGGAGAAAGAAACCCCAGTTATGTAAAAATAGTCACCCAAAGGATTGGTTTAACTTACCAGAGAATTAGTACTTAGGACATTGTTATGTGTTAGAAAGTAGGTCTTTTTGTATTACTTATTTGGAGAGCTCCAAGTTTCAGTATATACCTCATAGGTACCTTTGCATAAAATTAGATAGGAAAAAATTAGTGCCAGTTGTAACAGTTCAAAATCTAAATAATTAAACAAATTTTAAAGTTACTTAAAAATTTTTAAGTCATTTAAGTGAGTGAAATGCAGGACTGAGCACTGGATTTACAGCTTCCGTAGGTTTCATTTTGCCTAGTAACACCAGCAGCCCAGTCATCAGATATTAACCTGTACTAGGTCATCTGGGTAACAGACACATGGGTCACACTAGGAACAGTCTGTTATCCACAGAGCGGTGGGGGCCAATTACTGCTGCCCCTGTGTATGGATTAATTAAAATATGCCTCTATTCCAATGAGTAAATTCGACAAGACTAGGACTGATGCAGATTACCATTCCTAGGATAAATCAAGAGAGTGGAGAGGTCCTGCCAGGGGTCGAATGAGGAGGTGGTCCGTGTTCCTCATGTGAGTGTCCTAACAGAATAGGTGGGTTTCACGCCGGGAGCCCAGCTGGAGATGTCTGTTTCCGGGAGTGCTGCCCTAGGGCCCTCGGTCGTGTAGTAACAGGACATGTGCAATTAGGGTTTTACAGCAAAGAGCCCAGATGGAAGATTAAAAGGCACATTTATAAAGTGGTTTGCCAAAGGCTGGATGAAGTTTAGAAACCTGAGTTGTTTTTGGAGAGTCAGTTTGCTCTTTAGCTTAGAAAATAACTTTCTTGGAAGGAAAGCAAGAATTTCTTCTTTTATAATTTCTCTTATTACTATCCCAAACTGGACACCAAAACTTTGAAAGGATGACTTTGAAATTCTTCCAGGACTTCCAAATAAGTTTGGGAGGGCGATTCAGAGCTATGCCATGTAGTCTCCAAACTGGCCTCAGTTTGGAGTGGCCTCAACACTTCCTCCTGTACCCGTGGGGTACCTGCGGCTCCTCATGTCAAACGGCAGAGTCCGTTCCCTCCCCTTGAATTTGGGTGGGCCTGTGACAGGCCTTGACCAATTACAAAGTGCAGAAGTAACATTCTGGGACCCTGAGCCCAGGCCCTACGAGGACCGGCACTTTGTCTCTCTTCGTGTCCAGCAGCCATGTGTCCAGGCTGGCCCACTGAGTGAATAGAGGCCACGTGGAGACGGGCTCGGGAATGACGTCCTGGTCATTCCAATCCTGATCCAGCTTCCTGCTGAAGGCAGCCACGTGAGTGACCTCGGCCTTCAGCACACAGGGTAGAACGACCACCCAGCTGAGCCTAGTCAACCACAGAATCAGAAGAAATATTAAATACTGTTTTGAGCCTCTAAGTTCCGGAATGGTTTGCCATGCAGCAACAGATAACCGAAATACCACCCATCGAATCATTGGCCCATGACAGACGATACAGTTAATGTTTCAGGGTCAGTTTTGTGGAATTCCATAGGTGTTACCCAGTACCCCAACTTCCTGCCATCTCTGCTTTCACCCTAGTCTAGACCAACTTCAACTTCTGCCTGGATCACTACCACTGCTTCCCATTGGCTTCCCTGCTGCCACTCTCACCCCTTATCATCCATGCTCTGCACAGAGCCAGATGCTTCTTTTAAAAACAAGTAAGTTCACTTCCCTTGGTCAACATTCCTATTTGGCTTCCCTTACAATTCAAAGTTTTTACCTGTGATTCGCAGGATCTGTCCTGTACCTGATAGCCTCATCCCCCACCCACTTCCTCTGCCATCACGATGTTCCAGCCCCCCACACCAAACTATCTGCTGCCTTAGGGCCTGGACCTGGGCCTTCTGCCCTGAACCTCCTTCAGTCTGCCTCCTCCCTGTGGACCAGGACTGGGTCAAGTGCCACCTCCACTGAAAGACCCCATCCAAAGTGGTGCTGCTGCCTTCTGCCCTTCCACCCCACCGCAACACCTTCCTTGCAGGAAGTGGTCCCGTTTAGTGAGTTAGTCCTGTCATCAGGGCGGGCACCTTCTGCCCTAACTCACTGCGGGGTCCCCACTTGGAAGAGTGCTTGGCACATATGGAGTACTCAACTTAGGATTGCTGAGCAAGAAGCATCCCAAAATCAAATAAGTTTGGAAAATGTTAAATGAGTTTCTTCAAACTTCTAGTTCTAAATAAAAGGACCACTAGATGGGCTACTGGGTCCCTTCCCATCTGTCTTGAAAGATGCCACAAAAGTGAGAGGGAAGATGGAACACAAAGGCTGTGAGAAACCCCAGGGAGGGACCAAAGGTGGCTGGGTACAGGTCAGGCAGCAAAGGCCAGCCTAGAGCGGAGCAAGGCCCTGCACCATAGATGAGGAGGGGTCTTCCTAGATAGGCCACTTCCTCTTGCAAGGTCAGCTCTGTGTGGACCTCTGCCAATCAACTTTGCCAGCAAGTTCAGCTGGAGGGGTCACATCAAGACACTGCTGGAGCCTCAAACTTGCTAACAGGGTGTCAAGCTAGGAACCGGGCTTTTGCCCTTCCCTTCAGGTGTACAAAGCAGCAAAGGCATCTGGTTAGACCAAGGGAATATTTGTTCAAGGGGCGGGGGCAAGGAATCAAGATATGTCAACAAAGAGTGTAAAAGAAAAGAAAACAAAGTAAACCAACCATACTGGAAATAGCAGAATTAATTTACCAGACAGCTGAGAATTCTCAAAAACCAAATACACAGTCATCAGGGAAATGCAAACCCAAACTACAATGAGATACCACCTGACATCCACTATGATGGTTACAATCAAAAAAGAGAATAACAAGCCTTGGTAAGGATGTGTAGAGAAATCAGGGTCCTCCTAAAGTGCCGGTGAAAATGTAAGATGGTGCAGCCATTCTGGAAAACGGTCCTTCAACATGTTAAACAAAATGTTACCATTTAACTGGACATTCCCACTCCTGGATATATACCCAAGAGAACTAAAAGCCTACGTTCACACAAAGACATCTACACCAATGTGCAAGTGGCATTATTCACAACAGCCTAAAGGTGGAAACACGCTGCCTGGGCGGCATAGTTGATTTGAGTGACCAATTCTTAATTTCAGCTTGGGTCATGATCTCGAGGTTCAAGAGTTTGGGCCCCGAACTGGGCCCTGTGAGGATGGTGGGGAGCCTGCTTGAGATTCTCTCCCTCTCCCTCTCTCTCAGTCCCTCCCCAGCTCACTCTCTCTCAACATGAATAAAATAAACTTAAAAAAAAAAAAGGTGGAAACCCAAGTGTCCATCAACTGATGAATGGATAAACAAAATGTGGTGCATCTATACAATGGGGTATTATATAGCCATAAAAGGGTTCAATTAAGTGCTAATCTATGCTACAACATGGACAAATCTTAAAAACATGCTGTGAAAGAATGCAATCAGAAAAGACTCCTACGTATTATGGGATTCCACTTATGTGAAATGTCCAAAAGAAGTAAATCTACAGAGGCAGAAAGTAGAGTAATGGGATCTGGGTGTGGGGGGTTGGGCAGTAATACTGATGAAAATGTTCTAAAATTAATTATGATGATGGTTATACAACTCTGTGAATATAGCAGAAACCATCAAATTGTACACTTTAAGTGGGATTGTATGGTATGTGAATTGTATCTCAATAAGGTAGTTTAAAAAGAAAAAAAGCATAATAAATAGGCTCCAGGGCAATAAACCTAGAAACAGGAATGAGTGTAGTTACGATGAATTTCTTACTCTTTACTGGACATTAAATACATGACCACTGCAACAAAGCACTCCGTGAATGAGCAAGGGACAGGTTGAGGATCTCTTCAAAAAGGCAAAGGAAGAGATAAAAGAATTAATGGTGTCAACATCCATATTAGGAGTCTAGAAAAAGAAGAACATATTTAAAGAAGCAATGCTAGGGGCGCCTGGGTGGCTCAGTCAGTTAAGCATCCAACTCGATTTCGGTTCAGGTCATGATCTCACAGTTTGTGAGATCAAGCCCCGCATAGGTCTCCACGATGGCTGTGGAGCCTGCTTAAGATTTTCTCTCTCCCTCTCCCTCTGCCCCTCTCCACTGGGTACCTCTTTCTCTGTCTCTCTCTCAAAATAAATAAATAAATAAATAAACATTAAAGAAAAAAAAAAAACAGAAGACACAATGATAAAGACTCTCCCAGATTGAGGGCATCTTGCTGGCTCAGTTGGTAGACATAGGACTCTTGATCTCAAGGTCATGAGTTCAAGTCCCACATTGGGCATGGAGCCTACTTTAAAAAAAAATAATAAGAAGAACTTCCCAGATTAAAGAAGCATATAAGAAGACTTCTGGTTTCCTGTCCAGCATATAAGGAGAATGGAAGTTGTCAATACATTCTAACAAGTAAAAGGTTAAACAAACTGAAAATCAACAACTCTTCTTGGATCCATCAGAGAATTGAGATCACAGGGCACACTACTCCCCCCAAAACTGGAAAGACAAACAGGTGGATACAGAGAATCCTAACTTAGCAGAGTAGAAACTCCAGGAATCAGTGCCAAGTAGGAAAACTTAACCAGCAATAGACAAATTGCTGGAGACACATGGTGGATAACTCAGAGAAAAAACTCTGGGTGGGGGATGCACATTTTTGTGACTTTTACCTCCCAGAGCTCTACCAGATTCTCATGGTAGAGGTCAAAGAAAAATCCCCTCAGGCTTCCGGCAGGGAAAAGATAGCTGTTTTGAGAATATAATACACCAGAGTATGTTGTTCTTCTTAACAAGGCCTGTTACTCAGAAGAAAGTCTTTTACCAGAGCCTAACCTACTGGGTTTTATCAGAGCCTAACCAACTTGTGGAAAGGGAACTACCCATCTCCAGCTCCTGCCAGTCATCCCATGCCACCTAACTGGAGAGGCAAATCTGAGAAACACTGTGACGGTCACAGCCTAGAGGCACACATTCACTAAAAGACTGAGAACTGATCATAGGACCACAGAATGCTTCTCACCCTACATCTCACCACCATACCACTCAAAGCCTACTTTCCACAGTTCCTTTTACCTAGTAGATCGTATTTGGCTTTCAACTAAAAATTATAAGGCATATTAAAAAGCAAAACAAACAAACAAACAAACAAAAATCCACACTCTGGAGACACCTGGTTGGCTCAGCTGGTTGGGCATCTGACTCTTGATTTTGGTTCAGGCCATGATCTCACAGTTCATGGGATTGAGCCCCGTGTAGGGCTCTGTGCTGACAGTGCAGAGCCTGCTTGAGATTCTCTCTCACCCTCTCTCTCTCTGCCCCTCCCTAGTTGGCACGTTTGTGTGCCTGCTCACTCTCTTCTCAATAAATAAACATTTAAAAAAACAAAACAAAAAAAACCCAAAAACACAGTCTAAAGAGACAGAGAAAACATCAGAACCACTTAGACAGGCAGACATGTTGGAATTATCAGACTGAGAATTTAGAACAACTCTGATTAATATGTTAAGGGCTCTAATAGATAAAGTAGACAACATACAAGGACAGGTAATTTAAGCAGAGAGATGGAAATTCTAACAAGAACCAAGAAGAAATGCTAGGGATCAAAAACGTTATAACAAAAATGAGGAACCACCTTTGGTGGGCTCATTAGTAGACTGGACACGGCTGAAGAAAGAACCTCTGAGCTCAAGAATATGTCAAGAGAACTTCCAAAATTGAAAAACAAAGAGAAAAGAAGACTAAAAAACCCCAAACTGTGTTACAAGGACAAAAACTGTAAAATACACATAATAGAAATACTAGAAAGAAAAGAAAGGAACAGAAGAAACATTTGAAGCAATAATGACTGAGAATTTCCCAAATTAATCAAGACACCACACCAAAAGCACAGATAGATCCAGGAAGCTCAGGGAACAAAAGGAAGTTAAATGTCAAGATGAAACTGCTTAAAAGCATAAAGTTGAACACAAATCTAAATGGTTGCACTAATGCTTCAGCGAAGCTCAATTTTTTTTTAAATTTTAGAGGGAGGGCACGTGCAAGCGAGAGAGGGGCAAGAGGAGAGAGAAAGAATCTTAAGCAGGCTCCACACTCAGCACAGAGACACGGGGCTCCATCCCACAACCCTGGGATCATGACCTGAGCCAAAATCAAGAGTTGAAGGCTGAACTGACTGAGCCACCCAGGCGCCCCAGTGAAGCTCAATTTTAAAGTAACCTGTTCGGGGCGCCTGGGTGGCTCAGTCGGTTAAGTGTCGACTTTGGCTCAGGTCATGGTCTTGCAGTTCTTGAGTTCAAGCCCTGCGTCAGGCTCTGTGCTGACAGCTCGGAGCCTGAAGCCTGCTTCAGATTCTGCTCCCTCTCTCTGCCCCTCCCCATCTTGTGCTCTGTCTCTCTGTCTCTCTCAAAAATAAATAAAACATTAAAAAAAATTTTTTTAAGTAACCTTTTCATTCTCTTCGGCAAACCTCCCCTCCTCCCATCTTAGCCTTTTGCTTTGGGAACCCAGTACCACCCTGAAGACCTGACAAACAAGGCTGGCAGCTCATACACAATCCTGACAAAAGGGGCTAGATCCTGTATTTCCCTATAACCCCCCCAGACCCTTCCTCCTGGCAGGCTTGTGGTTTTGAAGGCCTTAACCTGCTGTAACCTCCTTTGTCTGGCAAAGCAATAAAGCTACTGTTCCTTTTTATCCCAAACTCTGTTCTGTGTTGTACTGGGCTCTGAAGCACAGAGGTTAGTGGCTTTTTCCAGCAAATTAGCATATAAGACACCTGTGACTGAAAAAGTACAAGATAAATGAGATCAAAAAATACTTTAAATGCACAAATAGAATTAAAGATCAGAAACAAAGACAAAATACTGAAAGCTTCCAAAGTATGGGAGAATAAAACAGGAGACCACCTACAAAGAAACAAGAATGAGACAAACAGTGAAGCTTTCAGGAGCAACACTATATGCAAGATAATAATGGAGTAATAATTTCAAAATGTTGAAAGAAAAAACAAAATTATAATTTTATATCCAGCTATGCTATCATTTAAATGCAAGAGTGAAATGAAGATATTCTTAGGCATACAGGTATTCAAAATTAACCTCAAAAAGACCGTATTTTTAAAAACTGTTAGAGGAAGCAGTCTAGAAAGAAATTAATCTAACAAGAAATTAATTCAAGAAGAGTGAATAATTTAATGAGGTTTACTGTTATCTAAACAAACAACACAAAAGAAAAAAGACAGATAAAAGCGTGCAAAAATATTTTGTTTGAAGGGAAGACCACATGATAATATTAAATAAGAGAAAAAAACCTATGTCCTAAGTTAGGACATACAAAAAGAATAGAAACAGAGCATATAACTTTCTTTATAGCAAAGAATCAACATAACATACACCACTTTCTCTGACCACACATATTTGATTAGAAATTAAAACTATTACTAAAAGATACCTTAAAAATTCTTATATATCTAAAAAGTGAACAAACCAACAAACTGTTGGGTTACAGAGGAAATAATGAGAAAAATTACAAAATGCTTAGTACTGATTGATAATAAACTCACATCACTTCAAAAGTCATGAGTCATACCTAAAGCAGTATTGTAGGGACATATACAGCTATGACTACATTTATCAGAAAACAAGAAAGAGTATGGATTGAACAAATGCATTTAGAGCTGCTCCCTGTGTAGCTGCATTAAAATGATACTAAAATTCCAGGTCAAGATGGGAAACACACAATTTTACTCCCTCCCCAAACCCATTAAACCTACAGAATCAGACTTCCAAAAATGGAGAGAAGCATACAAAAATAGGAAAATCAGGTGGAAAAAACATCTGGGAAGCAGATGGATAAATACTAACTGCTTTAAAGCCCAAACTCCCAAGCCGGCTTTGGGTTAGGTGCGAACCAGCCCAATCTGGACTGCAGCACCCACCTAAAACCCAGTGGCAGCACCAGACTCCTCTGGAGCTGGGAATAAATGGGGTAGTTAGTAGAAGAAGGGGCAGGTAAAAGCTGTGTACACAGCAGTTCGATTCCCAAATCCTCAATCCCCTGCTGCCAGGTGGCTGCCTCCCCACAGAAATCTGGCGGTCCCATCTCCAGTGCTCTGCAGGGGCAGCTCACCTAGCGCAGAAGTGTGAGTACCACAAGTTGAAGGCTAAGGTCCCTCTTCCTCTAAGTGGTAATCAGGGTTCTGAGACCGGGAGACTGACTAGCCCAGGGGGAAAGACCTCAAGGAAGAGATGTTGGGGGTCCTTGTCAAAGGATGTTCCCAGATAATGGGTCTGGCACATAGAATTCCAGGTTCAGCCTCGTTTTCTCTTACAATGGGAAAGCACTGCTTCTGGTACTGAAGTTGTCTCTCAGCTTAATCCAACACTAGTTTGGGATTTTGGCTTTAAGTTCAAGACCTTTCAGACATTGAAGGCCTCAGATTTTACTTCCCAGGCAGCTTTCCTCAGGAAGTCACTAAGAATATGCTCCACTAAAACAAGGGAGTAAAACTACAACATGGTGAAGATGAGGCACAGGGAATGGAAGATTCAATACAGAAGAAGGGCAAATGAGTCTCCAGGGGAGGGACATCCCAGGACCACTAATGAGTGACAGGTGTCACTCAAGGGGCAGGTACAGAGGCTATCATCATAAGTCCCTGCTGCACTGCACCATCTTTTATTTATTAATTTTTATCATTTTACTTTATTCTTTTCACCATAAATGTACTCTTTAGGGGCACCTAGGTGGCTCAGTCAGTTAAGCAGCCAATCTTGATTTAAGCTCAGGTCATGATCTCATGGCTCATGAGTTTGAGCCCTGAGTTGGGCTCCACGCTGACAGTGTGGAGCCCGCTTGGGATTCTCTCTCCCTCTCTGCCTCTCCCCCACTCGTACTCATTCTCTCTCAAAATAAACAAATAAACTTAAAAAAAAAATAAGTGTACTCTTTAATCCTCATCCCCTATTTCACCCATTGCCCCACCCACCTACCCTCTGGTAACCATCAGTTTGTTCTGTATAGTTAAGGGCCTATTGGTTGGTTTTACCTTTTTTCCCCTTCACTTTTGTTTTGTTTCTTAAATTTCACATGAGTGAAATCATATGGTATTTGTCTTTCTCTGACAGACTTATTTTGCTTAGCATTTTACACTCTAGTTCCCTCCTATTTTTGCAAATGGCAAGATTTCATTCTTTTTTATGGCTGAATAATATTCCACTGTGTATATCTACCCCATCTTCTTTATCCATTCATCTATCGATGGACATGGGCTGCTTCCATAGTTCGGCTGTTGTAAATAAAGCTGCAATAAACATTGGGGTGCATGTATCTCTTTGAATTCTGGTATTTGTATTTCCTGGGTAAATACCGAACAGTGTGATTACTGGATGGAACGGTACATTGGACCATCTATAAAACCTAAGGAGTTGTAGCCCAGAATTTCATCGGTGCTCAACTTGGCTTCACCATGTAGTCTGAGATTCCTCTACTCCCTCCATGCCCAGTCCGAGGATGAGCTGAGAACACGTGCCCCACAATAACTGCTCTGACCTCCTACAAGCTGGAGGGAAGCACATCAGTCCAGACACAGGAAACAGAGGGCCCCACTGCCCCTGCCCAGATTTCTGCCACACTGAGTGGTATACACTGCAGGCCTACCTGAGGCTCAGACTGTGGTAAGCCTAATTTCCCAGGACTGCCTAATGCCTAATGACCTTGAACACTGACTTCTCTAGAAAGGGGTCATGGAACCTGAAGCCAGATGTGACTCTGGGAGCTTCCTGGGCTGCCATATCAATGGCTCACTAGCCAGATGGCTTAAATAACAAACTTATTCTTCCACAGTTCTAGAGGCCAGAAGTCAGAAATCAAAGTGTTAGCAGGGCCATGCTCTCTCCGAATATTCTAGGGAAGAATCTATTCCACGCTTTCTCTTACCTTCTGGTGTTGCCAGCATTCATTGGTATCCCTTATTTGTGGACACAGAGCTCTGCCTCAGCCATCACATGGGGGTCTCCCGGTGTCTGATTCTGTGTCTCTTCCCTTCTTATAAGGATACCAGCGAATTTGCAGTAAGTGCCCACCCTGCTCCAGTATGACTTCATCTTAACTAATTACATCTACAAAGGCCCTATTTCCAAACAAGGTCACATTCATGGGTACAAGGGTTAAATAAAACTTCAATATATCCTTTTGGGGGACACAATTCAATCTACAACAATGACCCAGAGAGACTGCTTAGCTTACCCTCTCCTGGAAGCCTCCACCTAATAGTGGCAATTTCTTACACAGCTAGATTTGTGCCTCCTACTTAGTTTTATAAAAACTAAAAGGGACATAAAAAACTCAGAGTGGCTCCTTCTTGGGGGGAAGTTCCCTCAGAACTTCGAAGGTATTTGTAATGCTTGGTTTCTTTCTTTCTTTCTTTCTTTTTTTTTTTTTGCTAATGTTCTATTTCTTAATGCAAGAGACAGATACAAAAGTATTTATTTAACCCATAAACTACACTGATATGTTCCATGTATTCTTCTGTAGTTATAGGACACACATCATAATTTAAAACATTAAGTACAGGGATTAAAAGACAAACCCACAAGAACAAAGAACAGGTGAACAGGTGACTGCGGTCCAAGTATATGAGTAAGTGGCAAATGGCTGAGGCCAGAGAGCCGAAGGCAGCAGTGAAGACAGGCCAGGAGCAGAGTGATGTACATGCAGAGTCTCAGGAAAGGCAACGAGGCATCGATCGGGTCCGGCTAACACTGAGAGTAGGAAACAGGACTATGGACTGAGAGTCTCTCTACCTAAGGGGTTAAAGCCTCCAACTACACCCCCACTGCCCACATCCAGATATGATCTTTCCCTCCATGGGCAGAAGACCAGAATGTCCGGAGAGGCTCGGGAAAGACTCTGGACACCGGAGCACCTGGCCCAGCCAAGGATGGGACTGAAAACAGGAAGACTCAGGTAAGTTTTCCAGCTGAATGGTAGGCTCCTGGACCACCCCATTCACCTCTGGGGTGTAGGCATGCAGGTTACTACTTCCTAGGAAAGATGCAAAATAGAAGGAAAAAAAAGAAAATTAAGGGATCCATCTAGAGTAGGGGTTGTCAGTAAACTATATCCCACAGGCCAGATCCAGCCTGTTTTGTAAATAATGCGTTACAGGGACAGAGCCATGCCTATCCATTGTATCTTGCTTTCACACAACAGCAGAGTTGTTGAGTAGTTGCAACTCAGACTGTGCGGCCTGCAAAGCCAAAACCATTTACTGTCTGACCTTTACAGAAGGCCTGCCAACCCCTGGTGTATGTGGTTCAATATCCAAATAATAAGTGTGCTCCAAAAAGACAGAACAGAGATGGGGCACTTGGGTGGCTCAATTGGTTGAGTAGCCGGCTCCTGATTTCGGCTCAGGTCATGATCTCATGGTCTGTGAGATCCGGCTCCACGTCAGACTCTGCACTGAGAGTGTGGGGCCTGCTTGGGATTCTCTTTCTCCCTCTCTCTCTGCCCCTATCAAAATAAATTAATAAACATTTAAAAAAGAGAGAGAGAAAGAGAAAACAGAAGACAGGAAATTAAGATGTTCCAGAGCTCCAGGAGGGTTTCAAATTGAAAGGGCCCACACACCACATGCCCAGCATAGTGGAAGAAGAAGCCCCACACATGGTACCTCACAGAATAAGATCACAACACTGGCAATATCAGCCCACTAGATTCCAAAGAAGACAGAAAATGTGCAAATAATCTTATTTGGCAGTCATTTAATCCTATTTAGCAATTAGTCGACAGAAAAACAACTAGAAAACATGAATAAAAATGCAATCAGAAACATGTAAATAAAAAATAAGATTTCACTTTACACCCATCAGATCAGCAAAACTAGTTAAAGGCTGTTTAGGAGCAAGTGCTAGCAAAGATTCAGGGAATCAGACCTGTCATTCCTACCGTGGGAAGGTGCATTCTCGAAGTTCTGAGCAGAGTTAGCCATTCCCAGGAGCACTCACAGACTTGGATTCCGCTGAATATTCTCAGGCTACGCTGCCACACACAGACCTGTTTCTACGTGTTGTCTCCTAACTACACAGATGTTGACCCATCCTCAGATCCTGCTCAGCACGTGGCCTGCTACATCATAAGTGCTCAATCAATCTGCCACTCAGGGCTATGACACAAACCACATGCAAACTCAGTCTTGGTCAGGGACTAGGATAGACAAAGAAAGTGTCAAGGCTCTGTCCTGAATGCCCAAGGGCAACAAACAAACTGGATGGAATAAGGGGTATTCATATGGAATAGTTTCAAAAGCCAAAGCACAGAAATTTTTCTGTTTTGCTCCCTTGCTGTTTCCTTCTCTCTCCTGAAGTCACTCAGGACTTTTGGCCCACCGAGCACAGCTGTGCCCTCTCTGTAGCGCCCCCTGTCCCCCACCGTCCCTGCCCCTAGGGAATCTTACCTGGTACCGGTCAAGGATTCTGAAGTCCTGACACGTTGTTCTGTATGTGGCTTGTCCCGCTGGAAGCCTGGAAACTCCCCCGTCTTTGGCTCCATAAATTCCATCAACTAACAGAAGAGCAGCATTAACAACTTGATCCAAGTCAAAAAGTGGTAATCCCCTATCCCTTTTCGCTTGTCTGACAATCAACTTCCGCTTCAGTCTGCGAGCTTCTGGTGTCATAGCAACGGCGCTGGGACAAGCTTCCAGCCTCTTCAGGAGCAGCTTCTCCTCATAGATGCTCACGGGGGTGTACTTGGGCCCCTTAGGCTTCCTGTCCTTCTCCAGCTGGGGCTTCCTCTTCTCTCGAGTCCTCGTTTGCAAAGATGTGTTGGAATCGGTGTCTTCGCTGTCAATGTCCATCCTGTCCGGCTTTTCCTCCTCGCTCTCTACCTCCTGCTTTATCTGTTCAGGCGCTCTGACCTTCTTTCTGCCCCCGACCACTGCCCCAGAGGCTGCTGCCCCAGCAGGGGGAGGGACATACTCCATCCCTGGGTCTATAACGCCATCGCCTTCCATCTCGTCATCGTCTGTGCAGAGGGCAAGACAGCGTAATCAAGACACGAGGCAGAAGACAGGCAGTGCGCACCGCCCACAGAATGAAAATACACACGTTCTATCGCACACGTAAAACCGAAGACCCAAGAGAGGCAAGTCTTACCGTGAAACAAGGCTTGTGGCGGCATCACATCTGGAATCAGATCGGCCTCTGAAAGCAAGCTGGGCGTGGCCGAGTGAGAGGCGGGGGTCCCGGGGGCGGAGAAATCCAGAGACGGGGAGGGAGATGGGCTGGTCAGAGGGGTGCGGTCAGAAGAGCTCAAGGACGAGAAGTCAATCACTTCTCCTTTTTCTAGAACCACGTCTGGCCTGCGGCCACGGCTTATGAACTTTACAGGGGTCGAAGAAGTACTCCTGTCAAGAAAGCCAGCCGCTTCCTTCTGGGCTCTCCGAATGTCCTTTGCTTCCTGAGTACGAGACCTTTTCTCTTTTAATTCCATGGCAGATTCCACAGGATTCCGACTTGCCCGTTTTCGAAGGCCCTCAACAGTAATGACGGGATCTAAAGCTGGTTTGGAGGCTGCCAGGAAAAGAGAAGTATCTCAACTTTAGCTTCTTTTGCTAATTTAGCTATGAACCTATTACCATGTTCGAAATAGATAAGTATTCCACAATGAATGCCCTAAACTAGGACTTAGAGTTCTCCTGACAAGAAAAAAGGGATTACAATGCAAATTTAAATGATTAAATACTGTATTTGCCTACTGAAATCGGCAAACATTAAACATTTGGTAATGTTCAACAAGAGTATGGAGAAATGGGTATCTTCATGGCGTTTTTAGTAAGGGTAAATTTTATTACCCTTTATTTTTGGAGGGTGATTTGGCAACACTAATTAAAATTTGGAATACATATGCCCTTGATATGGAAACCTGTTTCCAGGAATTTATCACAAATAATTTACATACATACATTCTAATAGTATTTAAAGTAACAACAACAAAAAGGCAGAAGTAACCAAAATATCCATCAGAAGGGGGAATGGCCTATTGTATTATCCTATGAAGGGCATTCAATGATACAATTGGAAAAAAAGAAAATAAGGTAGATCTACATGGAATGCTATGGAAAGATGTCCAAGGTCTCTTAGTAAAGGGGGGAGGGGAAGGGATAAAGAACAAGTATTACAGCATGAGTTTATTTTTTCAATTAAAAGTGCTAAAAGCATTCACAGGAGACAGCAGTGGTTACTCGGGGGAGCAAAACTGCAGGCAGGTGTAGGTGTAGGGGAGGAGGGTACAGTCAGGCTTTATACTTTTCAATACTATTTGATTTTTTCTCAAATATATATTTAAAAAAATTTTTTAATGTTAATTTTTGAAAGAGAGACAGAGTGCAAGTGGGGGAGGGGCAGAGAGAGAGGGAGAAACAGAATCCAAAGCAGGTTCCAGGCTCTGAGCTGTCAGCACAGAGCCCGACACAGGGCTCAAACTCATGAACTCCGAGATCATGACCTGAGCCAAAGTTGGACACTCAACCAACTGAGCCAGCCAGGAGCTCCACTTCTCAAATATATTTTTAAAAATTTAAAGCTCACTAAGGGGTGCCTGGGTGGCTCAGTCGGTTAAGCGTCTGACTTTAGCTCAGGTCATGATCTCATGGTTCGTGGGTTTGAGCCCCGTGTGGGGTTCTGTGCTGAACATTTGCTCAGAGCCTGGAGCCTGCTTCGGATTCTGTGTCTCCTTCTCTCTCTGCCCCTCCTCTGCTTGTGCTCTGTTTCACTCTGTCTCTCAAAAATAAATAAATGTAAAAAAAAATTTTTTTTTAAATAAAGCTAAAATTTTTTAGATGAAAAAAATATCAGACCAATATGTGATTGTAAGGAGTTCATTTTCTTTAAGTGGGAGAGTGCCATCAGGGTTAGGCTACAAAAAATAATCCTTACCTCCTAAAAGACACATACTGAGATGTTTAAGAATGAAATGTTGATGATGGGATTTACTTCTAAATAATCCAAGGGGTGGAATGGGTGGAGGGTTGGGGGAAAGTACCCAGGGGTCAAAATAAAATGAGATGGCCAGCAGTGAACTGCTGAAGCGAGGAGAAAGGGACATAGGGATTCATTACACCACTCTCTTCATATTGGTGGGGGGTTACAAATTCCACATTAAAAAGCTGTAAAACAAAATGAGATTGCAAATAGAGAACCTTGGGGCACCTGGGTGGCTCAGTGCTGACAGCTCAGAGCCTGGAGCCTGCTTCGGATTCTGTGTCTCCCTCTCTCCCTGCCCCTCTCCCACTCACACTGTCTGTCTGTCTGTCTGTCTCTCTCTCTCTCTCTCAAAAATAAATATTAAAAAAAAATTTTAAATAAATATTTTTAAAAATTAAAAAAAAGAAAAGAAAAGAAAATAGAGATCCTTGCAGATACCAAAGGACATTTACAGAACTGATTAGGAAACGTTAATATATTTTTTCTATGGTATTTATTTACAGCATACACAAATGTGACGTAATCCAACTGCCAAGCAGACTAGCTCCAGAGAGGCAGCTGCCTTATGAGCAGAAGGTCTCCTAAGCTCACACTTGCTCGGCTCCGGCCTAGCCAGCATGTGCTCTACTGTTCTCACAAGAGTACCTTTTACTTTCAGAGTAGAGGCAGACAGCTTCTCTCCTTCAGGCTTCATGGTTGGGGGCTTGTTGTGAACAAGCTTCCACCATCCTGGTTCGCCAAACTCCTGAGCACCTGAGCGGAAGAACATGGGGCTTCCCACACTGAGGCAACCTGCCACTGTGCTCCACCAGGTCGAAGTCTTCTTCCTGGAGAGTCCAAGAATTGAAACATTATTGGCTTTTCAATTTTGTCACTATGTAGAAAACACACTCTACATATACTCTAGGACTCCAAGCCTGTGCTATGCTATGGAACCTCCAAGCTTTGAAGGAACAGAGCATAAGAGTCCAGAGACAGGCTCTGGAGCCTGTCTGGCTTCAAATCCTGGCTCTACCACCTTCTGGCTGCCTTGGTTTCCTCTTTTTTAGAATTAGGATACAACTTAACTCACAAGGTTGCTGTGGGGATTAAACAAAAATATTCAAACAAAGCTCATAAAACACTTAATCACATGGGTGCCTGGGTGGCTGGCTTGGTTAAGTGTCTGACTGTTGATTTCAGCTCAGGTCATGATCTCAGGGTTTGTGAGATTGGGCCCCACGTCGGGCTCTGCACTGACAGTGCAGACAGGAGAGAAAGGAGAGAGGGAGGGAGGGAGAGAGAGAGAGAGACAGAGGGAGAGAGAATCTCAAGCAGGTTCCACACTTAGCTCAGAGCCCAACATAGGGCTTGATCCCATGACCCTGGAATCATGACCTGAGCTGAAACCAAGAGTCAGATGCTCAACAGACTGAGCCACCCAGGTGCCCCAACTGGAGTTGCTTTTATATGTGAATTAAACACAGCTCTCAAGAAAGCAAGCAAGAGAATCATCGGCCCTGGTAAACAGTTCATTTTACCCCAGGAGTCAGATGCACCTCTCAGTCTGCTCCTATTTGCCTGTACAAATAGGAAAGTGGAATAAAACTATACAGTATGTTCCATAAATAAAGTTGAATTTTGGGGGAACAACCAACTTTGGAGGGGGAAAAGTATATAATAAAAAGTTTACTTTTTTTTTCTTTAAGTAGGCTTCACACCCAGCACAGAGCCCAATGCAGAGCTAGAACTCACAACCCCAAGATCAAGACCTGAGCTAAGATTAAGAGTTGTACGCTTAACCAACTGAGCCACCCAGGTGCCCCTAAACATTTTCAATGATATGTAAAATGCTAACTATTCAGATTTCTTTTAAAGGCAACTGTTCTATTTCCACCTTGAAAAAACAAGCACCAGAAATCCTAAAACACAGTCTTTCATAAGAAGGCCAGTCTTAACATTTGAAAAATATTGCTAGGGAGGCAAAATGAAAAAAGCATTTTTAGGGACAAAGATGTGCTAGAAAATGAAGAAAAAACCCCCCACAAATATAAACTTTAATAGGTATGAGCATCCTCTGAGATGGGGACAAAGACACCTTAGCTTCCTCCCCAATGTTTTGGTCCCAGAGCACCTCTCCCATATTTATATCTTTTTCTAAACTATCCAAGCCTCTCTCCTCCTGCCCAAAGGATATGGGAGGGGAGAGGTTCCACTTGATTTCATACACCAGCTGATGGTACCTCCCCAGGTCCCTCAGGCTCTGCCCACTTTTTTTTTTTTTTTACTTAATTAAAAAAATGTTTTTAATGTTTTATTTATTTTTGATAGAGAGAGAGAGAGAGAGAGACAGAGCATGAGAGGGAGAGGGGCAGAGAGAGAGGGAGACAGAGAATCGGAAGCAGGCTCCAGGCTCTGAGCTGTCAGCACAGAGCCCAACGTGGGGCTCAAACCCACGAACAGGAGATCATGACCTGAGCCAAAGTCTGAGGCTTAACCGACTGAGCCACCCAGGGGCCCCTTTCCTTAATTTTTTAAATGTTTATATTTAAGGAAAAGAGAGAGAGAGAGGGAGAGAGGGAGAGAGGGAGAGAGGGGGGGAGAGAGAGAGAGAGAGAGAGAGAGAGAGAGAGAGAGAGAGAGAGGCAGAGCTTGAGCAGGGGAGGGCCAGAAATTGAGACAGAATCTGAAGCAGGTGCCAGGCTCCGAGCTGTGAGCTGTGAGCACAGAGCCTAATACGGGGCTCAAACCCACGACCAGTGAGATTGTGACCTGAGCCAAAGGCAGACGCTCAAATGACTGAGCTACTCAGGTGCCCCTCTTCCACCTTTCTTCTTTCTGTTGCTCAGACCCAATAACTCCCACTGTCCTACTCTCAGATTCACTTACTCTTTCTTCTGCCCACTCAAACCTGCTTCTCAATCCCTCCAGGGAATTTTTCATTTCGGTTAGTGTACTTTTCAGCTGCAGAATTTCTTTTTGACTTCTTTTTAGTTTTTTTATCTCTTTGCTGATATGGCTATCTTGTTTATACAACATTTTCTTAACTGTCTCTACATCAATTCTTAGGGCATCTTTAAGACAGTTGTAAAATCTGTCTTATAGATCCGCCAGTAGGTCTTTTTCAGGGACAGTTTCTGTTGTTTTATTGTTTTTTCCTTTGAATGGGCCATATTTTCCTGTTTCTTTGTATTCCTTGTGATTTTTTTGTTGAAATTGGATATTTGAATTTAATAATGTAATAACTCTGGAAATCAGATTCTTTTCCTCCCCCCGAGATTTATGGGTTTTGGGTTTTGTTGCTGTTGTTGTTGTTGTAGGGTGTCTCTGTATCAAAGATCAACCTGAGGTATAAACTTAAGGTCTTCTCAGGTCATTTCTGAGCCTGTGGCTTCCCGTGGGCATGCATGGTGACTTTCTAATTTCCTCTGTATATGTGGTTACTTTTGATTATCTTATCTTTAACATCTGGCTCCACAAAGGGGACAAAGAGAAAAATAAAGTGGGGGGCGGGGGAGGTGCCAGCTCTTTAAATCTCCTTCAAGTCATTTCAGCCAGAGGGAGAAGGGTTTGCAACCATTCAGGGGAGGTGCGCCCCACCTCTTCATCTGCATTTCTGTGATCAGAAGCAGCAGTCAGCAGTCAGAGCACAGATTCCTGACATTTGGAGGACAGGGTCCTTCTTGTCTACCGTGGCTCCCGCAAGCTATGTACAAGCGGCTAGGGAAACAAGTGCATTGCTGCCTGACACAGCGTGTAAGGGTGTGGAATGGGTAAATGTTACTGTTACTAACAGGTGAATTTGACCAAATTCAACTGCACTTTACCTTCCAAGTCTCCTCTTGGAGGTGAAGCCTTCAATATAGATCCAGAGATCCAAAATAGTTACATAAGACAGATTCTGCCATTTCAACTGTTGTCTAGGTGGGAACAGACTTCTGGTGCTTCCTACTCTGCCATCACCCTGGAATCTTTATCATACCATTTAAAAAATTTTAGGAGTGCCTGGGTGGCTCAGTTGGTTTAGCATTGGACTCAGCTCAGGTCATGATCTCGCGGTTCATGAGTTCCAGCCCCGCGTCAGGCTCTGTGGTGACAGCTCAGAGCCTGAAGCCTGCTTCATATTCTGTGTCTCCCTCTCTCTCTACTCTCCTCCCCAGCTCATGCTCAGTCTCTCTCTCTCTCACTCTCTCAAAAATAAACATTTAAAAATAATGATAATAATAAGATAAAAATTTTTAAATACTATGAATGTGCTTTATCATATTTCATCAAATGTAAGACCCACTGACTTTAAGGTACACCATTTTATATACAACAAAAAAAGAAAACTAGCCATCAATTATGACACACTATCCCTTTTAAGACATATCCAGCTGTCAGAGATGTGAAAATTTTTCAAAAAATTTTTTAAAGATGCAAAAATTTAAAAATGTGTGCATTTTGAGGCGCCTGTGTGGCTCATTCAGTTAAACATCCAACTCTTGGTTTTGGCTCAGGTCATGGTCTCACGGTTTCATGAGTTTGAGCTCCGTATTGGGCTCTGCACACAGCAGTGTGGTGCCTGCTTGGGATTCTCTATCTCCCCCTCTCTCTGCCCCTCCCCCATTTGCACTGTCTGTCTCTCTTAAAATAAAGAAATAAACTTTTTTAAAAAAGTGTGCATCTTAAAAATCAAAGTATTCAAAGTATTCTTCATTATTCAAAGTTATACCTCCTTATATACTGCATACCTGAAATTAATATAACACTGTGTTAACTACATTGGAATTAAAAAAAATTAAAAAATGTTTTAATGTTCATTATATTTGAGAGAGAGAGAGAGTGGGTGAACAGGGGAGGGGCACAGAGAGATGGAGACAGAATCTGAAACAGGCTCCGGGCTCTGGGCTGACAGCAAGCACACAGCCCAATGCAGCTTCGAACTCAAAAGTGGTGAGATCACGACCTGAGCTGAAGTTGGACACTTAACCGACTGAGCCACCCAGATGATCTGGAATTAAAAAAAAAAAATTTAATAAAAAAAATTTTTTTTAATCCTGGAGAAATTCAAAGTCAGGATTATAAAAGCAGATTAAATGATCACACACCCAAAGGCACTTAAACTGCAGCAATTAATTAAAGCTTTTGAATACTTTTTAAAAAAATGTTTATTCATTTTTTGAGAGAAAGAGAGTCTGAGAGACAGAGTTGAGTGGGGGTGGGGCAGAGAAAGAGGGCAACAAAGAATCCAAAGCAGGCTCCAGGCCCCAAGCTGTCAGCACAGAGCCTCACAAGAGGCTCGAACTCTTGAACCGCAAGATCATGACCTGAGTGGAAATTGGACGCTCAACTGAATGAGCCACCCAGGCACCCCAGCTTTTGTATACTTTTACACTTATTTCCATAATAGATAACATAAAGTCATTTAAATAAGCCTTTACATATTTAAACTTCAAAAAAAGATTAAAGACATGAATGAAAAACCTGTAAACATCTAAAAGAAAATATATTCAAATCCTCCACTTCATTACACAGTATACTATTCTCTTAGGTCCTATGGCAAATGAGAAATGCTTATCTTGTTAAGAATTTAAAGAATGTTCTATGGATAGCAGAATTAAATCTTCAGTAGCTGTGAAAAAAGCCTAACTGTACAAGTTCTCTGCAGGCCGCTTCCCCGGGGCGTAGTGATTCTGCGGATGTTCCCACACAGAGCTGTCTGAGCACATGCTGACAGCCTTGGGCGAGGGGTTTCGGTGGCTTTTCCAACCACTGATGCTTACAGCAGAGTTCCAAAAGTGAAGGACAACAGTGAGGTAGGAAACTGAGAGACAAGGAATCACAGAGTAATTTTTAATGATCTCTCATTCCTTCTGGTTAGATCAAGGAGAAAGTTTGTTGCTTTACGTTCTCCCTAACACACGCTGCATCCCTTCTTGATCAAGAAAGAAGGCTTTGATTGCCTTTATGGGCCATGGGATCTAGCTATACTAACACTGTGTTATTTTTAGCGCACTTATTTTTATAGTTGTGTTCTATGTATGGCAAACGATATGGATTTTCCACTTATCATGGCAGTATGAAGTTTCTTTTCAAAATGAATCTATTTACAAAAAAGGGGGGCTTGATTCAAGTAAGTAAATGGTAATTCAAGTGATTCACTAACATGGCCAAAAACCACTAGTTTAATGGCTAAACCACACAGAAACTGGAGAGTAATTAATGCCTTTCAGTAAAGGATTAAAAAGGAAAAAAAGCCTTGGCTGATTCCTCTCCAAACATACTCTACAAATGAACAAATGAAACAACTGAACAACTTATGTTAAAATACAGCGAAATCCTTAAAAACAGGCAATTTAAATCCAATTTCTTCTAGAAGACAATCCACTAAGCAGAATGGCACTGAGAGATTAGGAAAACATTCCAAGATCTAATTTTATCAGTTTTTTCCCCTTTATTGTGCCTTATAAACGGGGTATATTAAGTTCCATAAATAGTGCTAAATCATTAAACTAAGACAACAGATTTCCTTTCTTTAAGAAAAGAACCAGTTATACTGTCAATTCTTTTCTTAGTACTACTAAATAACTCAAGAACAAAAATAACTCCTTTTGTAAAAATGTACTGAATCTCTTCTATTTTCTCCTCACAGCGAGCCTTCAGAAAGCTGCCTTTCCTTTCCACTGCCCTCCCTGAGCTCTGAGTGACGCTGGCAGAGCTGTGTCTGCTCGGCACCTGAGGAAACAGAGGCTCCAGTGCGTTTGGAGTAAGGACAGGCACAAACTTCCTGTTCTGACCTGATGTGATCAGAGCCTGTATCACGTCTACACTGACCCAATTAAGCAAGATATAGAAGCCTCACACAGGACTTAAGACAGCAACTAACAATCAGAATCTCATACAATTTGCCAATGCAGTTGCAAACGCACTAATCTCTAATGGCAATAAAAATCTTGTTCATCTGCACGGATCTTTAGTTAAAGCATGTGGGCTCAATATCTGTGCCCTGGCATATCTGAGTCCGATGAGCCAACGCAGCCACCAATGAGGCACGCTCAGCAGTATAATCAACGCACTATCATGTAGAGGAGTGAATGAACAAGCCATATGCATATTAACATGCCTAGACTTTGCTAAGCACTATAATACCAAAACATTATCAATGGGATTTACTTTCCAGTTAATAAAAACAAATACTGATAAAAGTCTATTAATAAAGAGCAATTTAAAGAGGTAAAGTCAGCCATTGCCATTATTTTTCTTCCTCTGACCTTCTATAAGACACTGATTTCAAAAGGATATAATGATCCTATAGCCTCAAATTATTCATCCAACTATTAAACAGCTTCATGTAATTAAGCTGTCTAGTTTTTAACATTCTAAGAATCTCTTCAAATCTCTTCACAGTAGAAACCAAGAGTGTCCTCTAAAGTAGGACAAGAAAAGTCTGGAAACCTGCATTTTTAATAGTATATACTTCCGGGGCTCCTGGGTGGTTCTGTCAGTTAAGCGTCTGACTCTTGATTTTGGCTCAGGTCATGTTCTCATGGTTTGTGAGATTGAGCCCCGCGTCAGTCTCTGTGCTGGCAGTGTGGAGCCTGCTTGGGATTCTCTCTCTGCCCCTCCCCTGCTTGTGCTCTCTCTCAAAATAAATAAACATTAAAAAAAAACAGTACATACTTCCACTTTGGTTTTCCACAAACACATTTTTTTAACTTAAAAAAGTAACATTTTCTGAATTAAAGAATTCTTTGTAATTGCCACAGGTACTCTAACTCCTAAAGGGCTGCATGAGGCTATCTCAAATCTCGTGAGCTTTGTTCTTCACCTCTTCATGAAAGTATAAGATTTTCAAAAATCACATTACCTATTTCCCAGTAAAAAGGTCCAATGTTTCTCAATGAAAGCACAGATATCTTCTTTCCATCGGAAATAACCTTGCCGTCCACTTCCTTCCAGAGACAAGTTGTACATTGCCAGCATGACAACCTGGAACACAAACGCAACAAGGGCTGGGAGGAAAGCACGGTTAGGGAGGTTAACCTTCAGGGGGGAAAAACTTGTTTTATACTCTGAGTAGGAAGGGTGGGGAACAGAGGGGGAAAGGGTGATATCTTGGAAAACTCTCAGTGTGAGATTGTATTTCCTGTGTTGCTTCCATCAGATGTGTATCACTACTCTGCTTAAGTGGCTGCAGTGCTTCTTTACACGATGCCCATGCAGGGCTAACGTGTGGCCGAACTGATCATGATAAACAACCACTGTCCTAAGCGACCAACCTATCCCCGCACCCGCTCCCCGTAGCCCTCCATCTTACACAACACAGCACGAGATGAAGTGATAACTACTGGCTGTCAGGCCTCCAGGTATCTGCTGCAGCCCACAGTTTCTGAATCATGATGCTAACCTTCATTAAATATTTTGAAAGTCACCCCTGCCTATATACTTCCCTAGGCTCTTTAGAGAGCAAAAACAAAGACTCTCAGAATTTCAAAGCTGAAAATAATGTTAGTCACCCTCTACTCGGTGGTGAGCTACTTTTAGCTGTACAGGAAACCTGTTTTCAGATGAAATTAGCATTAGACAAGGGGCCTGGAGCCGAGAGGCCTGGCTGCTCAGCCCGCCCGCAGAGCTCCGCATGAACACTCCTCGTCCGCTCCAGCCTTGCCCGTCTACAGGTAATTAATTCATAGCCTGGAATTGGGAAGTGTTTTCCAGAAATATAAGCAACACATGCTCACTGTAGAAGACTTCAATAAGAGAAAAGCAAAGAAGGAAGTAAAAAATCACTCTAAATCTGCCATCAAGAAACAATCACTTTTAACATGTTCAAGGACTATCCTTTCAAGGCATTTCTTCTTACATCTATATAAATGCAATTTTGTAATTATGTGATTTCATGTAAATGAACAAAACTATATAACGTTTTCAACCTAATGAAAATAATGATTGGTTTGGGGCCACTGAAATTGAAAAGGGGACAAAGAATATTGAAAAGGGGACAGAGAATCTATTAAAAGAATCAAACTTACTTATTCTTTCCAGAAGGAGCATCCTGAAAGTGTAAGGAAGCAGTAAACTGCAATTCAGCCTCCCTAATCCTTGTGCTTAGAGCTCGAGACCCCCAGTAGTTCAAGGGAAAACCTCTGACTCAAGGGGCTCAGCAATACTTCCATTAACCAAGCTCCCCACTCCCTAGACTTCTGAGACCTGCAGAAAGCCGACCAAATAATGAATCCCATCGACAGATTTTCAAGTCCTTCCACTCATTTTTGCAACAGGTCTACATCAACCAACCAACAGCTTCCTTAAAACAGTTATGGTCCATGGGGACTTACTAGTCAAGAGACACGGAGTTTCAGTTTGGGAAGATAAATATGTTTGGAAACGGACAGTGGTGATGGTTGCAAAACAGTGTGAATGTACCTAATGCCACTGAATTATATGCTTAACAGTGGTTAAAATGGCAAACTTTCAGGTTACATATATTTTACCACAATTTTAAAAGCTATTGTTCAAGAAATACTTAAGGAAAGTCTGAAATTAGCTTCTTTTGCCTACTCCCCGTCCCCTCAAGTACGTCAGCCACACATACTGTTAATCTCAGCGGTAGAGACACTATCTGCTACTTTATTTCTGGTACTTTTTTGGTATGTTTGAATTATTTCAGGACTTTAAAAAGTTAAAATTCACATATTTACTTGAAAATAACTTTTTCTGTAACATCTAATATTTATTGAGCAAACTGCAAAATCTATGAAGGACATGGTTTTCCCTCTCCCCTGGAATCTGTAATCTTAAAAAACCGAATCCCAGTTCAGTTTTTCGCTCTCACAAGAGCTCATCAGTGACAGCAAATCCCTGAGGCCCAGCTCAGGGCTGGCTCAGCCCCAGTAGGTACTTCACAAGTATCTGCTGGAAACACCTAGAAAAATAATCAGTCCAGATCACGGTACATGCGTCACCTGCCCCATAAGAATAAGCATCCAGGTGGGGCACCTGGGTGGCTCAGTCGGTTAAGCGTCCGACTTCGGCTCAGGTCATGATTTCACGGTTCGTGGGTTTGAGCCCGGAGTCAGGCTCTGTGCTGACAGCTCAGAGCCTGGAGCCCACTTCGGATTGTGTCTCCCTCTCTCTGACCCTCCCCTGCTCATGCTGTCTCTCTCTCTCTCTCTCTCAAAACTAAATAAAAACATTTTTAAAAAATTAAAAAAGAAAAAGAATAAGCATCCATGTGAAATATGGCCACTACCTACCCTTCCCAGACCCATGATAGTTTCTCCCACATTTCCAACTGCTGTTCTCAGTCACGAAGGAGGGGAGAACACAAAAAAGTATGGAAGAAAGGTCAGGAGACCAGACCCTCTGTAATGTTGGTATTTTGTGATGAAAGAAGCATTTCTACTTATTACTTTGATAAATCAACAAATATAAGTTTAAGATTTAAAGACAAAAAACCCATATTCCCATATACTATTTGGTGACATCCATAGAATCTATAAAAAACCATCTGATTCAGCTCTTTCTTGAGATGCCAGGTTTTTTTTATTTTTAATTTATTTTTAATTTTTTTGATTTTATTTTAGAGACAGAGAGAGAACGCAGGTGCAAGTGAAGGAGAGGAGCAGAAAGAGGGAGAGAGGGAGGGAGGGAGGGAGAGGGAGATTGAGAGAGAGAAAGAGGGAGAATCATAAGCAGGCTCCACATTCAGTGTGGAGCCCGACACAGGGCTCAATCCCATGGCCCTGGGATCATGGCCTGAATCAAAACCAAGAGTCAGACACTCAACCGACTGAGCCACCCAGGTGCCCTGAGGCTGGGTTTTTTAGAGGCAACTAGAAATACTGGTCAGTAGTTTACCAAGAACCAGATGTGTCTGATCTATCACTTCATCATACCAAGGTATTATCTACCAACAATCTATCTTCTGGAAGTGAAAACATAATTTTCAAGTGATGTCAGCCTAACTAAATGTGCAAACTGAGCCAATATTGTATCTTCTGAGCAATAAAACCAAAAGCCTGTTTTCCTCTTCAAAAGAACCTCCACACATAGAAACTCATATTCTTGCCAATAAATTATATATATTTGCTCTTCTTCCACTTTACAACTTATTGAGACGTTTACAGATCAAATGCAAATCTGCTGATGGGTGTACACATCAGAATAATCTTATTACATTAACCTGACCTTGCCTAGACCCAATATCCCATGTACATGTTGACAAATACATCCCAATTACAATATTCATGAGACTACACCCTCAGTACAAACGTCCCTTCATTTTCTACTGGCACATTTTCAGCCAAGTCAAAAAAGGCTCCCCAAATTCACCACTGACAGATTTCATTAGCACATCTCCTAGTAAAGTACTGATAATTAAGAAAACAGTCCAAGCAGCTAAAGCAGCTGCAGTTTATAAGTGGCTAAGATCATTTCATCTCCACTCTCTTTCTCATTATTACCCTGTTTATTTCCTTCATAGCAAAAAAGTGCTATGGGTAATTAACTTGTGTATTTGTCTGCTTATTGTCTAAAATAAATGTCTAGAATGTCAACTGCCTAGCTGTCTTGCTCATCACAGTAGTTTCCAGGCCTAGAATGACACCTGGTTCATCATCAGCACTCAATATTTGTTTAATGAATAAACATAAAAACTCAGAAAGTAATATGTATTTCGTTCATTTTTAGAATTCAGACTATGGACGTTGGTACCTTGCGATAGACATATTAATATAAAAACAAACCAGAAAATTAAGGCAAGCTGGAAATCAGTAAAAAGTTATTGTTCAGGCTATAGTTGGTTTGGATTAGGGTGCTAGTACTACAGATGCCTAAAAGGTGGACGTAGGTATTGATGCAAAAATAATATTCAAACATATCTGTGTTCAAATACAGAAAAGCTGGATTATGTTGGCTTCTGCAAAGAGCCACATTACACCTTCCCAAACTATTTCCAATGTGGTCACCTTTACATTTTTTTTTAATGGTTTTATTGTTCTAAAAACGGCTGCCAGTAAAATATGAACCTCCTTTTCAATTCGATTAAAATCAGAATCTGGTATCATATCCATGTGAAATTGTGTGTGTGAGGTTTTCAAGAATCTCAAACCCAATTCACTACGTTAGCAGTGAGTATTTTCACAAAGAACTCCTTTCTCCATATACTTGATTATAATTTTCATTGTGAAATAAAAAGTGACCCTCAGAACAGCTCAAACACCTATATGTAAGCTCCCTGTTCTCTGAATATTCACTCCAATGAATTCCTCGGAGGACCGACCTCGCAAATCCTAGGAAGAGCTTTTTACTCACTTGCTGCCATGTCAGTTTCAGCCTCTCATACTGCTCCTTGCCATCTTCTGAGCAATCGGAACAAGTGAATCTAAAAAAATTATCACCCTTAAGGTAACTGAGCTGTTCCCTCAGCTGACCTAGGAGAAAAACAAAAAGGCACATCATAGGTTTATCTAGAGCAGCACTTATCAGTTTATCAACCAGATTTTCCATGCTTCCCGTGTTTTTCCTCTTTTTCAGCCAACCCATGATAGCAGGATGGGAATAGGGAAAACAGAAGAAAAATGTATGCCTGTTAAATATATGCCTCCTAACTTTTAGGAGAAAGATATCAGAAAATCGAGTTTTTATTGCTCTCACTGGATTTTCCAACTGTTAACATTCCTGACTCTTATGGGTCTCTACACTCTTTGAGAAATATCTGAGTTCCCCCTACGTGCCAGGCACTGGCCTAGGAAGTGGAACACATGCCCAAAGAGTCTGCTCTCGGCATTTTATAAATTTTGAGGGCCACGTACAAGGAAATAGGTAATCATAATGGCACAACAGTTCTCCATCCTCACTGTACATCAGAATCACCCAGGGAGTGGTTTGGTTTTTTTGAAAGATGCCTGGGCCTACCCACACTGAATGAATCTACCTCTATAAAGGGGGGTCTGGGTCTCTCGATTTTTGAATGTTCCCCAGGTGATGCCAATGCTCTGGGAGACAGGACAACCACTGGAATGGAATGCGGTGTGTGCCATAGGGCAATGCGAGAGTACAGAAAAGGGAAGCCCAATCCATATTAGGAAGATGGGAGCACTAGAAAAAGTGGGGTTGACAGGGACCTGAAGAATGACTACAACTGGCCAGGTGAAGAGGGGTGCCTATGTATATGGCGGGAGCCCATGGAGGCTACAGAGACACATATTCCAGAGAGGAAATTAAAATGTGCTGAGACCTTGGTATAAGAATTTTTTTTGTGGAGAATTAAAAGCTCACCCTAACTACAAAGTTCTGGTTATGTGGGGATAAGATGCTGAGGAGAGACGCTGAGGAAGTTAGCAGGGACCCTATCATGAAGGACAGTTTAAAATGTATTGTTAGAGGACAAGGTGGAATGCCAGAGATTTTTCCGGCACGGCCCTGAATCAATAAGCAGAAAGAGCTCAGAAGCAAACACTAGGTAATGCATAGAAAGCTCTAGATTGTTTCCTATGAAAATGTTACTATTAATGTATTAATAGTAACTATTAATCTGAATAGTTAAATCCATCTTAAAACATTTCCACATACCAGATACTGACCCACTTCAGCTGCAATTTCTCTGACCTAGTTACAAAGTCTATTACACAAAGAATTCCTCTGGTACCTATGTCTTTCCTAGTCTCTGCCTAATGGGAAAATCCTGTTTTGGTAAGACTCATGACGGTTGGCAAAGCATGCTCCTTGAGAGCCAGGAAGCTGGCAGATGAAAAGATTAGTTGAAAGAGTGAGGTATCAGGGGAGCATGTGTGTATATATCTCCTGCCAGCAGATCTAGGAGGCCAGCAAGCAGAAAACAAAAATGGTCCCAGAAAAGAAAAAGCGAATTCTGACTTACTTCAGAATTCTTACTTACTTCAGCATACAACAGCAGTTTTCCATGGAAGTTAAATATTAACAGAGCAACTTGACCTTTCATTCTATACTGGGCCTAGTATTGGGCCCTAAATCCGTAACATGATCTTGTTAGAACAATGTGGCTAAGTCTTTAAATAACACAGAATTTCCAACTTTCTTTTATTAGGTTGCTGTCCAGAACGTTAACTTAACAATGTGAGAGGTTGACAGTAATTTTTATTAGCACAAATGTGTCTATGTTTTATATAAGTCTGTCATTAACCAACTAAACTAATCATAAATATAATAATTATCTTTTTATTTAGGTCCATTTTACATTCATATTTCATTCACAGGTTAGAAAAACAAACCTTCACATAGGAACTGACAAATCAAAGGAATTGAGAAGCTCCTTACTGGCCGGTATCCATTTTTGGCACTTGTCACAGAAGTAGGACAGCTGCTCCTCCATCCAGGACACATCTCCTTCGTCACTGTTGAGGGAATCCCCACTCTGATCATGAGATAAGTCCACAGATGCCTGGTCCTCCGATTCAACGATCAGGAGAGTTTCCCCCTCCACCTCCCCCTCCTCCAGCCCTTCTGAGGTAGATGTTCTCGTGGCTTCATCATCATGCCGGCTTATCAAACTACTCAGGTGAATGCTACTATCCATCCCTTCCTCTCACAGGCTCTCAAGTGCTTTTCACGAACAATCCTAAGCCCTGGACACCAGGCTTCAAGGGGCTTCTACCAGGATCACACAGACAGACAAACTCTTCACAAGAGGGTCTGCCCACTTCTTTTCTCAGATAGCAGGGACTTTCAACTCAATAATTTAGAATATATGATCCACAGTCTTTGGTCAGGTTTGAAAGGACAGCGACCAAAAAAAGGATTAACACCTCACAAAGCTATTCTCCATCCACACTCCAACACCCACACTCCACACTGTCCCATCAACATTTGACATCCATTTCAGGTCATGTTTTTTGAGATCCTTTTGCCAATAACATCTTCTCTCTTTCTGCTTCAAGTTGCTCAGTCAAAATAATCTGTTCTCCCAAGAGACGAATGTTTTCTTTTTTCCGATTCTGCCTCTCAATGTCTCTGATCACTCCATCGTGAAGCCTCTAAAAACGCAAGAAACAGATTTCAGTAACGCCCTGAACAGGTGGTTTCCTTCCTTGTGCCATTCGGTCTGAATAACAGTGCTACCAAAATACACTGAAAACTCTGAGACTCCAAATACCTAATTACTATTTCAACTTGCTGCATAAATGTAAAATGTAACAAGCCATTAGATTAATTTGTAGTGTGCTCCACCAGTGTTATTACTAAAAATGACTTCTTACCATATTTTAAGAAATTCCTGAACATTCAGTATAGAAAACCTGTTACTGTGGTGAATTTTAAAAGTTTAATTGATATACAATGCTTTAAAAGATCTGGTGAGAGTTACTACGGTAACTCTACGAACTACTTTCCTGATAGCAATTATCTTAGCTGAAAAATATCAAAGAAAAAAAAGATTACTGAAATTTGAACTGACTGGATGCAAGAAAATAAAGATCTTAGCTTTTTCTAGTACACAGTGAAGTAAAAATTGTACAGAATTACTAATCAATTACATGACTGACAGAGACAGGAAAAATACAATGCTACTACCAAAGGAAAAACTAAAGGTGGTAGTTACTCTGAGAAGCACTATAGACAGGTAGAAAATTCCAGAACATGGACTTGGCACCTAAGATGAGACTTTTTAAAGAATAAATCCAGTCATTACTAACAACTGCCACTTATAGTTTTTAGGTCCCAAAATACTAATTTTTTTTTTTAATAGCAGC
The DNA here is from genome assembly GCA_028646485.1 of Cryptoprocta ferox. Taxonomy (NCBI): domain Eukaryota; kingdom Metazoa; phylum Chordata; class Mammalia; order Carnivora; family Eupleridae; genus Cryptoprocta; species Cryptoprocta ferox. The sequence continues at coordinate 41,089,487 of CM053576.1, read as the reverse complement.
CTTGTGAGGTAGAATGAATGGGGGTGGGGCCCAGGGCCTGCGGTTTTTTGTTTGTAATTATTAGGTCTATTTTATTTTATTACCATCATTTTAAGTAGACTCCATGCCCCACAGAGAGCCCAACATGGACTTGAACTCACAACCCCGAGATCAAGAGTCAGACGCTCAACCAACTGAGCTACTGAGGTGCCCCGATTATGCCTATTTAAAAAACTCACCACCTACCGACTTGCCAGATCTCCTCCAGGCCTAGAGTTTCATTTGCTATTATGGGGGAATTGGGAAATTTAAGAGTCCTGGAACAGATAATACAATTGAAAACCATCTTTTGTGAACCCTGCTCCTTGGCCAAAACTCCAGGGACATTTGGCTCCTCCCTCCCCAGTTCTTTCTCCACGCCCACCCCCGCCCACCCCCACCCACCCCCACCCCAAAGCCCACACGTTCCCCTGGAATCATTCTTTACTTCCCAGCCTCTGAGATCTTCCATACCTAACCTTCCTTTCTCAGACTTCAGCATGTGGCTTAGGACCTTGCTCTCCTGCCATCACCTGCTACCTTCCTTCAAGTTTCAGTGTATGCCGACCGCCTGTAACTTCCACTTAACTATCTTCCTAATCACCTCTCTTCCTAACCATTCTTCACCATTACTCATGTAGTACAACTCGTTTTGCTGGGTTTCTGTGAGGATTCATGTCAGTGCCTGGCATGTGGTAAACAGTCAAGACATGAGAGAAACAATAGTCATTATTTTATTTCTTGCTTCCTTGAACCTTCCAACAGACCCACTGTGTCAATCATTTGTCTTCTTCCTAGTGTAAAAAAGTCCACGATGAATGACTGGATGCAAAATAAACACGGGTTACTCTGGTCAATCTTCTCTTCATCTAACTTCCAAATATCTAAATCTTTGTTCTTCTGCTCTCTAGTACAGATACTCAACCCTGGATGCATGTTAGAATTCCCTGGGTAGCTTTTAAAACATACATGAGCAAGAGACCCCATATCCAAGAGATTCTGATTTAAGAGGTGTGGAGTAAGTTATATTGTAAAAGCTTCCCAGGAACAGGCAATTCGGAGTTAGTTCAGAACCAAGCTCTCATGCATCCCTACCCCCATACTCTTTGAAAATCTCTGCCTTCACTGACCTCAGAACTACATGTGACGCACATTCTTCTACTCTTCTCAAATTTCTTTTGATCACTCTTTTCCTTTCACTTCTGAGAAGAGAAACTCGCCTGCCTCTACGCCAAAAGCTACGCCCTCAGAACCCATACTTTGTTCCCAAATATCTAACCTCTTTCATGACCTGTCATTATTCATCCCAATATCCCCTCCTCCAAATTCTTATACCATTACACCTTTCTGATTTGCAGACTGTGAACAACGAGGACAACGACCTCATCGGCTTCATCTCTGTGTACCAAGCACACTAGAGAGCCCAATACAAGAAAAGACCATTTTACTATCAATTCATCCAGTTCATTACTTCCACCCTTGGCAAAACTAAGCTCAACCCTAACACACGTGCTGACCTAGTTGCCTGTTCTCACACTCAATGTTCAGCACTGATGTGAAGCAGTTACAAACTCAGGAAGGCCTGTCCTTCCTTATCTTCGCTTCCCAAAGCGCCTAGTGTGGTGCCTGGTATGATGGCCAATCAATCACTAAACATCCACCAACGAGAGTAAAGAGAACTGAGAGACCCAGAATAGGCGGCCAGTCAACCGATCCGTAAGCCACGGGTATTTCCATAAATACAAGTACAGAAAAAAGAAAATTTGGAGGCCGGTATCTCTAATTCCCAGAATCTCATTTCCACAGCAAACTATTCCTTAAAAGAAAAAAAAAAAAAAAAGCATCCACTAAATTACCTTGGCTAAAG
>CM053576.1:41024726-41087102 GCA_028646485.1 Cryptoprocta ferox | reverse complement strand
TCACATAAATGACTGGGATGGGAGGGAATGACTGAAGATTCCTATAGCCAATAATCACAATAAAAAAGATGAGGGGTGCCTATGTGGCTCAGCCTGTTGGGTGAGCGTTCAACTCTTGAGTCCGGCTCAGGTCATGATCTCACCTGAGATGGAGCCCTGCGTGGGGCTCTGCGCTGACAGGGTGGAGCCTGCTTGGGATTCTCTCCCTCCCTCTCCTCCCCTCCCCCACTTTCTAAAAAAAATAAATAAAGATTATTTTTAAAAAAGACAGGGAGACAGTTGACTAGTAGCAATTGTTATGGTCCGCATGTTTGTGTCCCCCCCCAAACTCTTATGTTGAAATCCTAACTCCCTAGTGGGGTGGTATAGGAGATGAGGCCTTTGGGAGGTAGTTAGATTTAGGTAAGCTCATGAGGGTGAAGCCCTCAGGCTGGATTAGTGTCCTCTTAAGAAGAGCAAGAGACTAAGAGCTCGCTCTCCACCATGTCAGGACATAGCAAGAAGACAGCTATCTGCAAACCAGGAAGAGGGCCCTCACTAGAGCCCAACCAGGCTGGTACCCTAATCTCAGACTTCCCAGCCTCCAGAACTGACAAATACATTTCTGCTGTTTAAGCCATGTAGTCTATGATATTTTTGTTACAGCAGCCCAAGCTAAGACAGCAATTAACTGTTCCCCAAAGTGAAGTATGAGTGTGGATTTTCTGGTCCAGAGTCAGTATCACCTAATATAGAAGATTCAAGACCGGTTCTCTGGGTCAGAAAGTTCCAGCAACTTTCCTACGGGAACTAGGTGCCAATTGGTCTTGAATTCCTCACTCCCTTTTTCTCAATGGTAAATCATTACTTATGTCAACTTAATGGAAGAGTCCTACTTAACCTTGGAGACTCTGAGTAAGACGGGCTCCTTTAATAATCACGGAGATAAGTAGAGGCAGAGCTCTTAGTACAAGGTACAAGGCTTAAAATTAATATTGGCAAACACGTAGCACATTAACATGCTTCCCTTTTCTCCACTTCCTTGCCAACACTAGTTACTTCTTGTCTTTTTGATGACAGCCATTCTAATGGATGTGAGGTGGTACCTCTTTGTGGTTATAATTTGTGTTTTCCTGATGATCAGTGATGTCAAGCACCTTTTCATATACCTGTTGACCATTTCAGTTACCAGACAAATGAGTTCTGGGGATGTAATGTACAGCATGGTGATGATAGTCACCACACACCAAAAAGGTAACTATGTGAAGTGATGGATGTGTTAATTAGCTTGGTTGTAGTAATCATTTCACAATGTGTAGCTATATCAAATCATCACATTGTACACCTTAAATAGAACTGTTCTCATTCTTATTAGAGAGAGAGAAAGAACACATGCACGCTTGAGCAAGACAAAGGCAGAGGGAAAGGGAGAGAGTCTTAAGCAGATTCCACACCCAGCGAGGATCCCATCTTGGGTCTTGATCTCATGATTGTGAACTCGGTTTTCCAATTCAGTGGTATATCCTCCTCTGGCTGAGAAAAATGCCATGGACAAAATGTGGTTTGAAAAGAGTATTCAAGTTTTTTAAATTACACAATCATGAGATCAAGACCTGAGCCAAAATCAAGAGTCTGATGCTTAACCCACTGAGCCACACAGACGCCTCTAGAAACAATTTTTATTTGTAAATTATGCCTCAATAAAGTTAGGGAAAAATTATAGGAAAAAGTTTGAAAGCACCAAGAAGAAAAAATAAATTATATATACACATATATGCATGCTCAATGAAATAAAAAGAAGTAGTGATACGTACTACAACATGGATGAAATCTGAACCCTTGAAAATGTGATGCTAAATAAAGAAGCTAGTCACAAAAGACCAGGTATTGTATGATTCCATTTATATAAAGTGTCCAGAATAGGCCAATCCATAGAGGCAGAAAGTAGATTACTGTTTGCCAAGGGCTCAGGGGTTTGGGAGATGGGGAGTGACTGCTAATGAGTTTCTTTTGGGGGATAATGAAAATGTTCTAGAATTAGATCATGGTGACAAGTGCGCAACTCTATAACTACTAAAACCCACTGAACTGGGCTCTTTAAAAAGGTAAAGGTATATTATTTCAATAAAGCTGGAAAAGAAAATGAGAAAAAAATCTGTTTATATGTATCAACCCATTTCATCTTCACAATGACCCTACAAAATAGGTGCTATTCGGGTCCCCATTTTATAGGTGAGGAAACTGAGGCACAGTGTTAGATAACTTACCCAGAGCCCACAGCCAGAAAGTTACAGAGCAACCTAATTGGTTTTTAGTTTTGTTTTCAAAGACATAAAAGATTAAATTTGCCTGGTTTGAAGTTTAAAGCAGAGAACCTATATCTTCTGATATATACAAGGAGAATGTGTGTATCCAGAATCTTCTAATCCCATATTTAGCTACTTAAAAAATGGGAGGAGGGGCGCCTGGGTGGCTCATTCGGTTAAGTGTCCGACTCTTGATTTCGGCTCAGGTCATGATCTCACATGAGATGGAGCACTGAGTGGAGCTCCGCACTGGCAGCTTGGAGCCTGCTTGGGATTTTCTCTCCTCCTTCTCTACCCCTCCCTCTCCATGCACACACACTCTCTCTCTCTCAAAATAAATAAATAAACATTTTTTTTTTTAATGGGAGGAGAGTAGGCAAGAGAGGGAAGAGAGGAAAGAGGGAGGAAGACAGGACAAGGCACCCAATGGGAGAGGGGAGAGAGAGAGAGAGAAAGAGAGCAGAGAAACCTACAGGAACCCTCAGCAAGTTCTGAGGTAATAACATTTGCCTTTGGAATGCTGTTTTTGGGTGTTCCACTCCTCCCTTTGATAGGAGAGACTGGCAGCCCTCCAGCGGGATGTTGTTCTCAGAAGATAGCCTCTATCGGCACCTGGGTGGCTCAGTTGGTTAAGCGTCCGACTTGGGCTCAGGTCATGATCTCATAGTTCGTGTGTTCAAGCCCTGTGTCGGGCTCTGTGCTGACAGCTCAAAGCCTGGAACCTGCTTCGGATTCTGTGTCTCCCTCTTTCTCTGTCCATTCCCTGCTCACACTGACTCTCTCTGTCTCTCAAGAATAAATAAATGCTAAAAAATAAAATAAAGAAGATGGCCTCTGTGAACAAGGCTCTGCAGCCCCAAAAAGGTACAAAGCAAGGATTCTGGCATTCCTCAGGGGACAATCCCTTACCTTTTGGGGCCTCAGTTTCCTCCTCTCTACTATGGGGACAATGATATGCCTGCTACCTCCTTGGCTTTCTGGTTGAGACAATGAATTAGTATCATGACTGCACCAAAGTCAGGCATCTGGTGATAATGCATGTTGGTGCATCCCAGCCAGTGAACCTTAAGATGGGAACCCTTTGGCCCTGGAGGGCGGGGGAGGGCTTCTGTCACTACTGCTGTGGAGAGTGACCCTGAATCCTTGCTTCATGTATTTAGGAAATGTCTCCTCTTTGGCAGTGAGTGCGCCTTTTGGTGACATCTTAGCCAGGGGCAGCAGCGAGGTCTCTCACCAAGCTGGCCCAAACCATGGATTACTTTCATTGTTTCCAAATACTTGGTGTGACTGACTTCTTTTGGATTCAAAATCCAGTCACATTATCAGAAAAAAAAAAGTCACCATTGCCATTGTTAATGGAAGAAGAGAGCTATTAGAGCTCTTAAATATGATTTCGACTGCTGGGGTTAACAGACACGACCACATGTTGGCAAGGGCATGGAACAGCTGGGGCACCGTGCCCCTTGAGTTGGAACCATTTCAGCTGTGTCTGCTGGAGCTGAACAGGTGTGAGCTCCCTGACCCAGCAGCTTCACCCCCGGATGTTTCCCAGCAGAACTGCATACGTGTGCACCAAAACACAGGTGCATGTATACCTGTATAAATCACACTTCCAGAAGTCGGCACAGTGGCTCCCCTGTTAGGAGGGCAGAGGGGCTATTTGCTGTGAGAAGCCATGAACGAGGCTTCTGGGATGCTGGTAGCATTCTGTTTCTTGATCCAGTTGCTGGTACTGGGTGTTCATGAAAATCAATCAAGTGACACACAGATTTTACTATATGCAAGACCTACTTTTTTTTTTCTTTTTTAATGCTTTTTTTTTAAGTTTTTTTAATTGTATTTTTTAGAAAGAGAGAGAGAGCATGAGCGTGAGCGTGAGCAGGGGAGGGGCAGAGAGAGAGGGAGAGAGAGAGAATCCCAAACAGGCTCCACAGTGTCAGCGCAGAGCCCAAGGCGGGGCTTGAACTCACAAACTGGTATTACGACTTAAGCCAAAATCAAGAGTTGGATGCTTAACCTGCTGAGCCACCCAGATGCCCTAAGACCTACCTCTATGCAAAGTCTTACATAAAACTACAAACTGATAAAAATGGCTTTTACTTTTTGTCATTGTTGCCTCTTGTACCAAGAAAATTTGTTCTCCATGCATGATAACTAGTGCTCCATTCACAACTCCTTCCCCTTCAATATCCATTCTGATGGGAGCTGGAGAAGGGGCTGGTGGGGACATTAAAACAGGAAGCCTCAGGAGCAAATCTACTCAAACTCACAAGTCCTGGAAGCCTCTGGGCTTCAGGATACCCCACCCTTGCTGAGGTGTTTTCAAACCTTGAAGTCCCTTTGAAATTGATTGCTTGAATGATGATTCTGCCTATGTAACACTGGGAGACATGACCACTGCCATCAGACTTGGCTAAATTTCTAAAAAAAATATGAATCTGACTTTAAAAACCTCTCGCTGGGGCGCCTGGGTGACTCAGTGAGGTAAGCATCTGACTTCAGCCCAGGTCACGATCTCACAGCTCACATTGGGCTCTGTGCTGACAGCTCGGAGCCTGGAGCCTGCTTCAGATTCTGTGTCTCCCTCTCTCTCTGCCCCTCCCCCACTCATGCTCTGTTTCTGTCTCAACAATAAAGAAACATAAAAAAATTAAAATAAATAAATAAATACATACATTTAAAAAAGATTTAGGAAAAAAACACCTCTCCCTGGCTCCATATTCCTAGGGCATGAAGGCCCCTACTGCCCTCTTCCCTCCTCTCCAGTCTCTTTTATTTATTTATTTGTGTATTTATTTATTTATTTATTTATTTTAATGTTTATTTCTTTTTGAGAGAGAGAGAGAGAGAGACAGAGTGTGAGCACAGAACCCGATGCAAGGCTCAAACCTACCAACCATGAGATCATGACCTGAACAGAAGTCGGATGCTTAACTGAGCCACCCAGGCACCTCTCTTTCCAGCCTCTTTTAAAAGAAGAGAAGACATCAAAAAGAAGTACAGTTGGACATCAGGGACTTGAAGAAGAAGCAAGAAATGGAAACTAAGTTGGGGTACGGTCATCACCCTGTGTTTGAACAATGTATTCACACAATGCTTGTTCCACCTTAACTCCTACAAGGGCAGGACTTGGGGGATAAAAAAGCCTTCACCACTCAGTGTGTAATTTGGCTTGTGTTTTGTGGGCTTGAATCAGGGCCAGGTCTTTGCAGCTGGGTTGCCAAGTCACTTCTGTTTTAGGGAATATTAATCATCAGTACTCTAGTGGGAGATATTAATAGGAAGGCATAGGTTTAAAGTAGGATAGATGGTGGGCATGAATGTAACAGGTGAGGGCAGACACCTAAGGCAATGAATGAGAAGGTTCTCCAGGGCAAGGCTGTGATAGAAAGAGGAGGCAGCGAGGGGGCTGGTTTGTTTGGGAAGAAGGTGGAGGGTGTCTGGCTGAATTGGCACCGTTGTCCGACCTTTGTGTAAATGATGCAATCTCAACACCAGATGATTGCGGAAACATCACATCACAGGGCACCCCATAAAGCACCCTATGATTATTTAAAAAGCAAACAGGGAGCCCTGCCTCGTGTATGGCCCGGTAGTGAGCTCCAACAGGCAGTGAATATAATAGGGCCCCATCTTTCAGTTTTAAAGTCAGCCCTCCGCATGTAAAGCAAAAATCACAGTCAAAACTGCTCTTGAAAATCCCTTAAGAAAGTGACATGCTGGAGACAGTAGACTTCATTTCAATAAGTCCAACACAGGTTTTCCTCTGGCAGTGGAATTGATCACTGTGCACTCAGAAGAGGATCTATTTTATTTGGAATTCCTTGTAGATTTGTCTCTTCTCCCCTGCTTAGTAATGTATTCAATCATTTATTTGTATCAGTATAGACCCACACATACTTATTTTATACTTTGGGTTATTTTTTTTTAATTTATTTATTTTGACAGAGAGATCGCACTTGCACACACACGAGCAAGGGAAGGACAGAGAAAGAAAAGGAGAGAGCGAATTCCAAGCAGGCTCCATGCTGCCAGTGCAGAGCCTGACTCAGGGCTTGATCTTGCAAACTGTAAGATCATGACCTGAGCTGAAATCAAGAGCCAGATATTGAGGTGCTTGGGTGGCTCAGTTGGTTGGGGATCTGACTTCAGCTCAGGTCATGATCTCACAGTTCGTGGGTTTGAGCCCCACATCAGGCTCTCTGCTGTCAGCATGGATCCTCTGTCTCTCTATCTCTCTGTCCCTCCCCTGTTCACATGTATTCTCTCTCTCTCTCTCTCTCTCTCTCTCTCTCTCTCTCTCTCTCTCTTTCTCTCTCTGTCAAAAATAAGTAAACATTTAAAAAATCTTAAAAAAAAAAAAAAAAAGAGCTCATGCTTAACCGACTGAGCCACCCAGGCATCCCTATACTTTGGGTTATAATGCAACATTGTGGCTCAAATTATTCCAGTTTTGACCCCTGGGAACTCTTTCAGTTGGCTACTGTACCCTTTGACACATCCCCACCAATGTGGGTTTTTTCTTGTTTTCATACTTACTTTCTGGCACTACAAGATACTCTAGCACCATTTATTGAAAAGACTCTCCTTTTCCCCAATCCCCAATTTCCCCTGACATCATTTGTTATGAATTTGACACCCTTGTTGAAAATTTTTGACCATATATGTGAGGGGTTACTTTTGGGCTCTCAATCCCATTATTCTGTATGTCTGTTCTTATGCCAGACAACACTGTTTTGATTACTAGAGGTTTATAGTAAGTTTTGAAATCAAATCTGAGTCCTCCAACTCCAACTGTGATATTTTTCAAGATTGTTGGGGTGCCTTGAGATTGCATATGAATGTTAGGGTTGGTGTTTCTGTTTCTGTAAGGAATACCATTTGGATTTTGACAGGGATTAACATTGTCACCTTAATTAATGTTTTGAGTTTCTAGTGTACAGGTCTTTCTCTTCCTTTGTTAAATTCATTTCTAAGTCTTTTATTATTTGTGATGCTGTTTTAAGTGGAATTGTTTTCTTTTTTTTTAAATGTTATTTTTGAGAGTGAGCAAGCGAGAGCATGAGCAGGGGAGGGGCAGAGAGAGAGGGAGACCAAAGATCTGATGCAAGCTCCATGCTCTTAGCACAGAGTCCGACACGGGGCTCAAACTCACAAACCATGAGATCATGACCTGAGCTGAAGTCAGACCCTTAACCGACTGAGCCATCCAGGTGCCCATGAAATTGTTTTCTTACTTCCTTTCTTGGATTGTTCATTTTTCATGTATAGGAATGCAGCTGATTTTTGAACATTGATCTTGTATCCTGCAACTTTGCTGAATTTATTAGCTCTGTTTTACTGTGGATAGACTCTTTAGGGGTGTCTGCATATAAAAGCATGTTATCTGTGATTAGAAATAATTTCACTTCTTCCTCTCCAGTTTAGATGCCTTTCTTTTTTTTTTTTTTTTTTTTATGCCTAGTTGCCCTGGCTAGGACTTTAGTACTATGTTGAGTATAAATGGCAAAAGTGGGCATCCTTGTCTTGTCCTGAATCTTAGGGGAAAAGCTTTCAGCCTTTCACCATTAAAGATAATGTAATCTATTGGTTTTCCTTTTCTTTCTCTCTTCCTTCCTTCCTTCCTTCCTTCCTTCCTTCCTTCCTTTCCTTCTTTCTTTCTTTTTCTTTTTTTTTTCTTTTAGCTATTGGTTTTGCATGTATGGCCTTTATTATGTTGCAAAAGCTTCCTTCCATTCCTACTTTATTAAGTGTATGTGTGTGTTTTTATTAAAAAAGGTGTTGATTTTTGTCAAATGCTTTTTCTGTATCAACTGAGATAATCATGTGGCTTTCTCCTTTACTCTGTTAATGTGATGTGTTACATCGGTTGTTTTTCATATGTTGAACCAGGCTTGCATTCCAGGAATAAATCTCACTTGGTCAAGGTGTATAATCTTTTTTAATATGCTGCTGAATTTGCTAGTTGATTTTTTTTAAACAAATTCAACTTTTTATGTGCATAGCTAAATATCATTTTACTCAGTTTGCTAGTATTTTATTGGGGATTTTTTCCATCAATATTCATCAGGGAGATTGGTCTGTAAATTTCTTTTCTTGGTATCAGGGTAATACTGGCCTCATAGAATGAGTTAGGAAGTGTTCCCTCTTCAATTTTTAAAAGAGTTGGAGAAGGACTGGTGTTCATTCTCTAAATATCTGGTAGAATTCACCAGTGAAGTCATCTGACCCAGGGCATTTCTTTGTTGGAAGGTTTTTGATTACTAATTCAATGCCCATAATACAGTTCTATTCAGATTTTCTATTTCTTCATGATTCAGTTTTGTTAGATAGTTTCTAGGAATTTGTCCATTTCCTCTAGGTTATCCTGTCTATTGGCATATAAACATTCATAGTATTCTCTTACAATCATTTTTATTTCTGGAAAATTTGTAATAATGTCTGCACTTCCGTTTCTGATGTGAATGATTTGAATCTTCTATGTCTTTTTTTCTCAGTCAATCAAACTGTAAGTTTATCTAGGGTCACCTGGCTGGCTCAGTCCATGGAGCATATGACTCTTGGTCTTGGGGTTATAAATTTGAGCCCCACAATAGTTGTAGAGATTATTTAAAATAAAATCTTTAGAAAAAAAAAGTTTGTCTATTTCATTGGCCTTTCCGAGGGTGCCTGGGTGGCTCAGTTGATAAAACGTCTGACTTTGGCTTAGGTCGTGATCTCATGGCTGGTGAGTTTGAGCCCCATGTCGGGCTCAGTGCTGACAGCTCAGAGCTTGGAGCCTGCTTCAGACTCTGTCTCCATCTCTCTCTGCCCCTCCCCCGCTCATGCGCATGCTCTCTCCTCTCTCTCAAAATAAACAAACATAAAAAAAAAAACAAAGAAATATTTCATTGGTCTTTTTGAAGAACCAACTTTTGGTTTTGTTGATTTTTTCTATCGTTTTTCTATTCTCTATTTCATTTATCTCAGCTTTAATCTCTATTATTTCCTTCTTTCTGCTAGATTTGAGTTTAGTTTGCTCTCCTCGGTGTAAGTTTAGGTTATTGATCTGAGATATGTCTTCTTTTTCAATGTATGCATTTATTGCTATAAATTTCCCTCTTAGCACTGCTTTTACGAAATCCCATACATTTTGATATGTTGTGTCTCTGTTTTCGTTTGTCTCAAGGTATTTTCTAAGTTCCCTTGTGATTTCTCCTTTGACCCATTATTTGTTTAAAAGCATGCTGATTAATTTACATGTATTTGTAACTTTTCGAGTTTTCCTTCTGTTATTGAATTCTTGCTTCATTCTATGGTGATCAGAAAAGATACTTTGTATGATTTTAATCTTTTAAAATTCATTACTGTTTGTTTTGTAGCCTAACATATGGTCTTCCTAGGAAGCGTTTAGGACATCAGTTGAGAAACATGTATATGCTGTTTTTGGGAGGAGTGTGCTGTATATGTCTGTTTGGTTTATGGTATTGTTAAAGTCCTCTATTTCCTTACTGATTATCTATCATTGTTGAAAGTAGTATGTGGAAGTCTTCTACTATTATTATAGAAAGGTCTATTTCTCCCTGAAATTCTGCCAATGTTTCCTTCTTATATTTTGAAGTTCTAATGTTTGGTGCACATGTTTATAATTGGTATATCTTCTTGGTGAATTGGCCTTTTTATCAATATATGTCCTTCTTCATCTCTTGTAACAGTTTTTTACTTAAAATCTACCTTATCTGATAATAATATAGCCACCTCTGCTCTCTTTTGGTTATTATTTGCATAGAATATCTTTTTCCATTGTTTCAATTTATTCTGCGCCTTTAGATCTAAAGTGAGTCTTTTATAGACAGCATATAGTTTGATCATGTTTTTTATACATTCTGCCAATCTATGCATTTTGATTGGAGAGTTTAATTTATTTCATTTAAAGTAATTACTGATAGGGGGCACTTGGCTGGCTCAGTCAGGAGAACATGTGACTCCTTGTCTTGGGATTGTAGGTCTGAGGCCCACATTGGGTGTGGAGATTACTTAAAAATAAAATCTCAAAAAAAAAAAAAGTAATTACTGAGAAAGAAGGCCTTAATTCTGCCATTTTGCTATTCATTTTCTGTAGGTCTTATTAAGTTGTTTGCCCTTTATTTCTTCCATTACTATCTTCTTTTGTGTTTAGTTGATTTTTTGCTAATGATATATTTTTATTTCCTTTTCGTTTACTTTGATGTATATTCTACAGATATTTTTTGTCCTCTGGGGATTACATATAACATCTTATAGTTATTACCATCTAATTTGAATTGATACCTCTTAATCTAATTGCACACAAAAATGCTACTCCTATAAAGCTCTATCCGTCTTCTTTATGTTCTTATGTCTTGGTGTCACAAATTGCATTTTTATGTAATTTTGTGCATGCTAACATAATTATTTTTGTGCATTTGTCTTTTAAATCCTGCAGAAAATAAAAAGTGGAGTTACAGTGTCACAATTATAAAACGAAATATTAAAGTTTAATATATTTATAAAATATGAAATATTATCATATAGTATGGATGTTTTATCAATTCATGCATTTACCTTTACCACCATTTATAAAGTGTGTTCTTTTTTTAAGTTTATTTATTCTGAGAGATAGCAAGCACAAGCAGGGGAGGGGTAGAGAGGGAGAGAGAGAATCAGAAGTAGGCTCTGAACACTGTCAGTGTGGAGCCCAATGCGGGGTTCAGTCTCACACACTGCAAGATCAGTACCTGAGCTGAAATCAAGAGTCCACCGCTTAGCCAACTGAGCCACTCAAGCACCTCTAGAAGGTGTTTTATACCTTGACTGTTTGTTTGGTTGCTGAAAACCTTTTATTGGTTTCTAGAGCTCCTACAATGTTTATTCAGAGAGGTTTTGGCTGTTTTCTCATTGTTTCTGAGGGTGAACAAGATTCCTGAAGTAAGAAGTGGAATTCCTGAAGTAGGGCTTTCTAGTCCACCATTTTACTTGTGTCACTCCCTTCATTTCCTTTTGTCGGCTCATTATAGCTTACTTAATTGTGGGTAGCTCTCATTTGTGTTCTTGAGCTTGCTTTGTTGAGTGCTGTAAGTCATGGCAATATGTATGGTCAAGTTTTTATCTACTCCTCGGCAACACGTTTTCTGGTGACAGCTCTTCCTCTACCATTTTTTTTCTGTTATTTTTCTCCTTTTTTTTCCCCTTGTGGGTATTTACATAGATCCTTTACCATTTCTTCTTCTTCTGTAATTATTATTATTATCACATCATTATTAATCTTTGAATGAAGTGAGTTCTCTGTGGTGCTATTTGTAGGAGAAATGCATAGAAGAAGGTCAGGACATAATGTAGGACCTCAAAAATTGTCCCCATGATATAAGATTCATGGTTAGTGAATTATTTTAGACTTTACCTCTCCTCAACCAACCAAGACTGACTGCTCACAATCAGGAAACTCTATCCCCTCATTCTCCCCAGCTTCCCTGGTAGATTGAGTCTCCAAATAAGAATTCTCTGGTGAGTTTTCATTCAGCCCTGTCTTCATTCTTCATTCATTCACTCCTTCATTCAACAAATATTTTTTAAATTGAAGTACAACTGACATATGATATCCTATTAGTTTCAGGTGTATGTTGATATTTTTATACATTATTAAAGGATCCCCACAATGACTCCAGTTACCATCTGTCACCTTTCAAAGTTGTTACAGTATTATTGACTGTATTTCCCATTCTGTACATTACATCCCATGACATTTATTTTATAACTGGGAGTTTGTCCTTCTTAATCCCATTCACCTATTTTGCTACCCATCCACCCCCTGTAATCAATGTTTTGTTTCCTGTATCTATGAGTCTAAATTTACAACAAATATTTATTTGGTGCCTATCAAGTGTCAGGTACTGCTTTAGGTACTTGAAATATATGTATATAAACAAAACCAATAAATAACTTTAAGAGATTCTTGTGGAGAAAACAGATAATAGAAATATACATTGATAACCTGTATTGTGTGTTGGAAAGTAATAAGGAAAGCCGGGCAGAATGGGAGGATTAGAAGTGCCAGTGGAGAGAGAAAGTCTGATTGCAATGACAAATATGATGATCAGCGTTGGCCTCACTGACAATGTGATACTGAGCAAAGATGGGAAGGAGCTGAGACAGGAGCCCGTGTGGGCCTCTGGGAGAAGACTGTTCCAGACAGAGGGAATAGCAGGTGCAAAGTCTCTGAGGAGGGGCCATGCCTGACATGTTTGGAGCATAATAAAGAGGGCAGTGTGGCTAAGGTGGAGTGGTCAGGGTAGAGAATGATAAGAGAAGGGTCAGGAAGGTAATGATGGGGCCAAATCACTTATTGCCCTATAGAACATGGGAAGGATTTTGGCTTTCACTCTGAATGTAATGGATGCCATTGAAGAGAACTGGCACAATCTGAATTACCACTGAAAAGCATCACTCTTGGCAGCTGGGTAGATAATAAACTGTAGAGGATAAGGGTAGAAGCAAAAGGCCAGTCATAGGCCTATTTCATTAATCCTGACAAGAAGTGGTGGTGACTTGCTCCTGGATAGAAGCAATGGCAATGATGAGAAGTGGGTAAATTCTAGATGTGTTTTGAAGATGAAATCAACCAGATTTGCTATGGGTTGACTGTGGGGTTTAAGAGAAGGAAGCCATCAAGGATGACTCCAAAGTTTTTGGCTTGAGCAATTGGAAAGATGAGTTCACCATCTACTGAGATGGGAAAGGCTGTAGATACAGGACCTTGTGGGCAAAGATCAGTGGTTCAATTTGTGCATAGTAAGTGTGAGGTGTATACTAGACATCTAAATGGAGATGTTGAGCAAGTATTTGAATACATAGGTATGAAATTCAACATTGAAGTCTATTCTGATTTATACATTTTGAGGTTTTCATATACCTGGGATTTGAGGTCATATTACTGGATGATATCACCAAGGAAATAGTGTGAATAGAGAGGACTGAGGAAAGAATCCGCAGACACTCCAGCATGAGGTGGTTGAAGATAAAGAACCAACAAAGGTGACTGAGAGAGAATAGCCAATGGATAGAAAGAAATCCAAGAAACCAGATGTCCCAATATCTGGTTTAGTGGAAGAGGGATCATTGGGATAAAATGCTACTAGTTTAAGGAAGAGGAAGACTAAGACTGGATTTCTCCATGTGGAGGTGACTGGTGATCATGAAAAGAACCACTTCAGGGTTTTTTTCTGTGAGCACGAAAGCCAGAGTGGAATGGATTTCAGAGAGAATACAGGAAAACAACAACAACAAAACAAAAACAAAAACAAAAAAACAAAAATGAAAACAAACAAAAAACAAAGATAGTAACACAGACAACCCTTCAGAGGAGTTTGGCTGCAAAGTAAAAACATAGGGTGGTAGATGATGGTTAAAGTAAAATTAAGAGAATTTTTGTTTTGTTTTTATTTTTATTTTTTAAGGTGTGAGCAGCAGCTGCATACTTGTCCCAGAAGAGAATGATCCAGTAGACACGGAAACATTGATAGTGTGGGAAAAGATGAGGAGAATCACTGGAGTGATTTTTCTGAATGAACAAGAGAGGATGGGAAATAATGCTGAAGAAGAAGGATTGGTTTTCGATAAGTGCATGAATAGTGATTGCAGCATCAATAGTAACAGGTATATGAGTGCTGGTGGTAAAAGTGGGTAGATGGGGCTGTGGGAGATGTGGAAGCTACATGCCAAGATTCTAAGATTCTTGCAGTAGGAAGCAAGGTCATCAGTTGAGAGTGAAGATAGAGAAGGAGGTATCAGCTGATTGTGGACAAAGGAGAAGGTGTGCAATAACCATCTAGGAGGGTAGGGGGAGTGAATGGACAAAGGAAGCATAATATGAATCATGGGCAGCATCCGGGGTCCCATTGAAGCTCTTGATGCACATTTAAAGTGTTTTTCTCCAGCTTGTTCAGGTACACAGGCACGAAGCCAGAACAAGTGGAGAGGTGGATTAAATCAGTTTTGGGGTTTTGCCAAGTGAGTATGTTGAAGGAATAAGCAAGGGGAGGGTGTGATGATAACTACTGGTTAGAGAGATGGGGGAAAAGTGACCAGATTAATGGAGTGGGAGTTCTGGTGGGTGAAACAATTGATTGTTGGAGATACAATAAGGAATGATAGTCGGAAGTAGAATGCCTGAAAAGGGAGATTATGTCACAGAAGCAGTTACTGGCAATGACGAGGGATAGGCATGGCATCTTAAGCCAGCTAGCCAGCCACCGTGATGGAGCAAATGTTTTTTTTTTTCTTCTCCCTCACTCAATCTGTCACAAACCACACACACACACATACAGAACTGGAAAAATAGAAACATATTTTAAAGACATAAAATACACTGACCAAAAAAGCACTGATCACATGATTGGATGCTACAGCAATGTCAAATTGCTATGAAAGTTTCTAAATGCTTCCTCTAGAATTTCTGTGCTTACCTCACATGGACCACTACTAAGAGTTCGTCCACTAGCACTTGCCCATGGCCCAAACTAAGTAGCTCTGGTCTAGGGTATGACCATAGAAATGAGTGGCTGAGGTAAGATAAAGGTCAAACGCATTGGAGAAGTTCAGGAAAGTGAAAGGCCAGAGGTTAGAAAGATCACCTACATGTATATTGAAGACACCCAGAGTTAAAAGTTTTAGAGAGAGTGATTTTGAGCCAAGAGCTAAGATTGTCAAGAAATAAGGGGAGGGGAT
This sequence comes from Cryptoprocta ferox, assembly GCA_028646485.1. Lineage (NCBI taxonomy): Eukaryota > Metazoa > Chordata > Mammalia > Carnivora > Eupleridae > Cryptoprocta > Cryptoprocta ferox. Next base: position 41,072,097 of record CM053576.1, on the reverse strand, counting down.
TGCCCCCAGGGAGTAGGTGACAGCCACTGTGGGGTAGTGGGTGATACTAGCTGATAGATGATACTTAAAGCTGAGATTTGGGGAGGAAAGAAGGAGAATGATTTGGAAGCAGCAATGAGGAACAAGGAGGACAACTCTCTTACCTCCTCCGCAGTGTGGAAGAAAAAACAGCCACCCTTGGGAGGGACAGAGGGGATACACAGGTCCTCGGGGGTAAGTCAGACTTCCAGTAGAGCAGGAAGGGTGGGTGCTGTTGAGAGAAGTTAAGGATACAGGGGATTTTGTTGTGGCGCAGTAGAAGAGAGGTTTGATGAGTGGCAGTGATGGGGAAAAGGACAGAACAAAGAATGTGCAGAGTTTTTCTGGGACATGTGCGTATGGGTGATGAGAGGTGAAGTGGGCCTCCAGGGCTCCTTACATATGAGCGAAGAGTGTAGTGATGTAAGTCCTAGATTCAAGGCACGTTGTAAAAGCAGGGATAAGTGTTGGGTATAGATAGGAATGGGGGTCTGGGGATCTCTCCTGATTTTCATCCCTGGAGAAAAGGAGAGCTGAGGACGCTGGGTCCCCTTTTGATCCTAATGATAGGGATAAAAGGCCTGAGGAGGATTCTGTCTCAAGACTTCTACCTGAAGCATCCAGGGGATATGCATCAAACAGCCTAACAACCCTTTCCTGCTGTTGCAACAGGAGGTTACTTGTTTTAGGGTCTCAGGATGCAACACTTATTTTGGAAAAGTGTTCTAGACTGATTATTTTCTAATCTCCGCAGTTGCAAATATCTTTCCTCCACAGTTTTTTCTTCCCTTAGGCTGTTCTAGCCCCATATTTTGGTTTAAGGCTTCAGAGCAGTCTAAGCTTTCCTGACAATGGATTTGCATTTCTGTTTCTTGGTTTCCTTGTTGATTTTGAATATTTCACATCAGAAAGAAGACATGTTGACTTCACTTCATCATTTCTGAACTGGAAGCTCCCTTTTTCATTTATAAGCAATCATTTTTTTATAGTATCTCATTCTTTACTTCATTGGGGAACCCTGAATGTTTATATCTACAGGTCTTTTCTCTTAGATTGAGAATTTCTACAGAAAAGAATCTTCTGATGTCCCAACTGTGGGGTAATAGGTCTGGTAGTCAACATCCTGGGATCCCAGGAGGAGAAGGATGCCAGAAATCCCCCATTAGGAGGTAGACTTTTGTTCAATTCCACTTTTTTCACTAAAGCCTCATCTTTGCCTGGTGTCCCTAAGTGGAAAGGTTTTCTGGTTCAAGTTCTTTATTCAGGGGCTGGGCAAAACAAGATGGTGGACAGCATGGGGCAGGAGAGAGGTCTTACGGTTCTAACTACTCCTTCCTTATATAGATATCCACGTAATATGTCCCACCTCTTATCCCTGTGGCAAATTATATTTTCTCAAATGGGCACACCCCACTCCACAAACACTTTTTACAAACTGTTGACACACTTCCTTTGAGAGGTAGGAGTCTATGTTCCCTCCCCTTGAGTCTCGGTGGATCTTTGCAACTGCCTTGACAAACAACAGAATGCAGCAAAAGTAATGTTCTGTGGCTTCCAAGCTAGGTCATAGAAAGTAATATGACTTTACCCTGGACTTTTATTCTCTCTTGGGATGCTTCCCACGGAACCCACATTGAAGAAGCCCAGGCCACATGGACAAGTCACTTGTAGGTGTTCTGCCCAGCTACCCCAACTAAGGTCCCAGCCAACAGCCAACATTAACTGCCTATGAATGAACCCTCAGGTGACTCTAGCCCCCACCTTTGAGTCTTTTCTCTGAGCCTCAGACACTATGGGGCAGAGACCAGCTGTCCTTGCAGTGCACTGTGTGAATTCCTGACCCCTGGGAACCATGACAAATGATAAATTGTTTTATTTGTTTTAAACCACTAAGCTTTTGGGGTAATTTGTTACTCGGCAGTGGATAACAATACATCCCTGTCTTCAGCAGTCTCTTGTACCTCTAATTTGTGGGCTTCTCCAGTGTTCTGATGTTGTTTGCTTGTCCATCTACTTTCTGACTTTCAAAACTGTGTTGACATCTCTTGTCTGAATGTTATCACTTCTTCTGTTCTCTGTGTCCTAATAAGCCTTGCTTATTTTTATTTTGTTTGGTTTTGTGTTCGTTTCAATTTAATCCTTATGTGGTTATTTTAGTGGACTCAGGGATGAGTGGGGATAAATACATGTGTTTGATTCACATGTTTAATTTATGGTCTCCCCTCTCTGATTGGGTTAATCCTTTTCTGAATGCTTACAACATCATATGATTTACTTTTGTGGCAAGAAATAGAAATGAACTCCAACTAGTTTATACATATACATATATGAAGCATATGAGGTTTTCAAATAATTGAAGAGTTGAATGACCCAGACATGAGAAAGGAAGATGAAAGAAATTTTTCACTGAATAAATAAAAAGAAAAAAGAAAAGAAAAGAAAAATTTCACTGAATTTTTCGCAGTGTTCACAAATCTCTTTTTGTCTAGAGTGCTGTCTAGGAGATAGAACATAAGTCACAGGTGTCATTTTATATTTTCTAGTACTATTTACAAAAAAACAGGTGAAATTAATTTTTATATATTTTATTTGACCCAATATATCCAAAATATTACCCTTTCAACATGTAATAATATAACAATTTATTAATGAGATATTTTGTATTTTGCTTTGTACTGAGTCTTTAAAATCTGGTGTGTAATTTACACTTATGGTACATCTCAATTCAGACTAACCAGATTTTAAGTACTTAATAGCCACATGTGGCTAGTGGCTACCACACTGGGCAGTCAGGTAATGAAAATACTTGTTATTGCCCTTGAAGAAACTCAGCTCCAGACATTTTTTTGTCTGCCTCTAAGTTTCAAGTATCAGATGTCAGAAGAAAGAATCGCATTGGTCCATCGTGAGCCCACTCTAGACCAATCAGCCATGGCCAGACACCATCATGTAATCTTGAAGACCACTGGGGGGCATCTTGGGTATCAGAGAAGGTGGAGCCATAAGTCAGACTGCTATGCCAAGAAGGAGCAAATACTCTTACATTAACACTTAATCATTTCACCTATTGTAGGAAACATGTTTTTTATTTTCACTGTTTCCTGATGTTTTGACATCTTGCTGAACCTAGACATACTTCCCTTCCCAGGGCTAGCCATTCCCAAAGATAGTGAAGGACCTAGCAGCAAATGTGCCTTCTACATGCAAACCACCAATCCAGAGTCCATACCCAACCACCTCTCTATCCGGCTTTCACACTCCAGCCAGATAACAGGAAAGTGGGGACAGTCCCTACTGACCAGAGCCCACTGAAATTATCCAACTAGCCAATCTCTAGCCTGCTTACCCCACCTCACCCATTCCTTAGGAACCATAGTAAAGATGCTTGCCCACATTTTCCCCTTGTCTTGCCCACTCTGGTGATTTCCCCAGTGCTTTCCCCTGCACACTGTACTTCCTGTTTCTAGGGGACTACAAGTACAAATTTCTTCCTTTGTGAAAGTCATTGCCACGTCCGGTGTCATACCATAACTGATTAAAATAAATTCTGAGTACATTTTAAAACACATTTGTTCATTTCACAAGATTTCCAAGTATAAGATGGCCCTCAGTGAAATCTTTTATTCCCATTTGCTCAGTTCTCTTCCTGTCCCAGGATAATCTCTGTCTTCATTTTTTCATTAATCTTTCCAGAGTAAATATATGTAAGCAAATACCAATGTTTTCCCTCCTTAGTACCAAAAAGGCAGCATAATGCACCCACTACAATTGCTTTTAATTATCTTATATCTACCAGTGTCACTTCTACTTTTGATGTTCTTGTAGGAGTCTTAAAAAATTCTTATATAGTCCTGTGTAGTTTGTATAATTCTTGTACTATTATTACTTTTAATTTGCTACACCTGTAGATCTCTTCACTGCTGTCACATTTTAAATTCTCGGAGGCACGGGCACCTGGGTGGCTCAGTTGGTTGAGTGTCTGACTCTTGATTTCAGCTCTGGTTATGATCTCAAGGTCGTGGGATGGAGCCCTGTGTCAGGCTGCTTAAGATTCTCTCTCTCTCCCTCTGTCTCCTTCCTCTCTGCCTCTGCCCCTGTGCCCCTCTCCTCGTCTTGTATGCTCTCTCTATATATATAAAAAAAAATTCCTGGAGGCAAAATCTGGGTTTCATTTATCTTTGACAGTGTATCATTTATTACAATGCAAAAGCAAAATTAATTGAGAAAGATGATGAACAGATCTTTGTGGAATAAATGAGTTAATATTTGGAAAATGCACTCAACATCCATCCTTTTCTAATAGTAGCTGATTTTGTAAATATCACGCTTTTCAAATCATTTAAAAATATTGGGGCGCCTGGGTGGCTCAGTCGGTTAAGCGTCCGATTTCAGCTCAGGTCATGATCTCACAGTCAGTGAGTTCGAGCCCCACATCAGGTTCTGTGCTGACAGCTCAGAGCCTAGAGCCTGCTTCAGATTCTGTGTCTTCCTCTCTCTCTGCTGGTCCCCCACTCACACTCTGTCTCTCTCTCTGTCTCTCAAAAATGAATAAATGTTTAAAAATTTAAAAATATATATAGTTGTCAAAAAATACAGTTGTCTCTGGCTCTTTATGTTTGCGGTGACTTTTTGTATTCTAAGGATAGGCTGGATTTGGAAGTATTTGGGAGCTTGGGAAAAAATAAGTGTAAAAATTATATCAGAACATCATTCAAACCTAAGATATGTAAATAACCTCCTCAAATAAAGGAGTTGAAGTTTAGTATTTTTTTTCTTTTTACATTTTTATTTGGGAACTTTTTGTGAGGAATGCAAAGGCATAAGACAAAGTAAGCATAGGTCAAACTAACATGAGGACAAAGAGAAAGAAACAGTATGTTTCCAGGAAGCTCTATAGAAGCTAAATGGCACACAAAAACCCCTGCTCCTGAGATCATTCTGGTATGAATTCTGATCTGTGCTTTATCACAGTCCATGGCAAGTATTTCCTTTAGAAGTGGTCTGCAGTGGGGCGCCTGGGTGGCTCAGTCAGTTAAGCATCTGACTTTGGCACAGATCATGATCTCGTGGTCTGGGTTCAAGCCCTGCATCAGGCTCTGGGCTGACAGCTCAGAGCCTGGAGCCTGCATTGGATTCTGTGTTCCCCCTCTCTCTTTGCCCTTCCCCTGCTCATGCTCTGTCTCACACTGTCTCTCAAAAATAAATAAAGGTTAAAAAAATTTAGAAGTGGTCTATAGCAAGCACAGTCTAATCTCCTCCCACCCCCAGGGTGCTATTATAGGTAGGTAAAAAATCTTTTTCCTCTTGTGGAAAATGGTCATTTGTTCTCATGCAACTGTGTTTTCACCAAGCAGGGACAAAATGTAATCCTGAATTTGGGGGATTCCAAATATCATCATTCCTCCCATTTGCTATCAACAGCAAATATTTATCAAGGGCAGGGATGGCATTTTCACTCTGCTGTGTGCCTAGCACAGTGCCTGTCCATATTTGTTAAGTGGAGATTAGAAGCCCACTCTCAGGGGTGCCTGGCTGGCTCAGTCGGTAGAGCGTATAACTGTTGATCTTGGGGTCATGAGTTTGAGCCGCACGTTGGGTGTTAGAGCAAAAAAAAAAAAGCCTGCCCCAACAACCAACAGTGAAGTTTAGCACTTTGTACACCACCACCTACACATGGACAAATCAGATTAAAATAACAGAAACCTTTTAAGCACTTAAAAACACATATATTGGGCACCTGGGTGGCTTAGTCAGTTGACCTCCAACTCTTGGTTTTGGCTCAGGTCATGGTCGTGGGATAAGGCTCTGTACTGGGCCTAGAATCTGCTTAAGATTCTCTCTGTCCTCCTTCTGCCCCTCCCATATTCGTGTGTGCTTGCAAATACATGAACTCTCAATAAATAAATAAATAAATAAACAAATACACATATACAAGTAAAAGTACAAATCTTAAGTATAGAGCTTAATGACCTTTTACAAACGAATATGTTCATAAAGTCACCCCCACATTGCTAGCTCCATAGACCCTTCCCCTGTATCCCCTTCCAGTCACCATCCTGACTGGCATCAACTTAGGTTGATTTTGCCTGTCTGTGAGCATTATATAAATGAGATCATACATTGTGTTCTCTTTTGTGTCTGTCCACTTTCACTTAATACTACGTGAGATTCATCCATGGGATTGCACGTACCACTAGTTTGTTCTTGTTCAGCTCTGGGCAATATTTTGTTGTAGGAACATACCACAATTTATATATCCATTGAGAGGCTCTCAGTTTAGCTGTCATAAATAAAGTGCTGTGAACACTCTCATACATGTTTTTTTTTTTGAAAATTTGATCTATTTATTGACTTTGGGGGGTGTCACTTTATGAGTTTTAACATGTGTATAGGTATATACAATCACCAAACAGTCAGGATACAGTCCTATCACCCCAAAGAACTCCCTTCCCCCCCCCCAATCCCTGACAACCACTTATCTACTCTCCTTCACTATAGTTTTATCTTTTTGAGAATGTCATAAAGATGGAATTAGATAGTATGTAACCATTGGAGGCTGGCTTCTTTTACTAGGATAATTCCTTTGATAGCCATCAACATTCCTTTTTATTGTTGACATGATTACTTGCCTTTTGATGGGTATAAGCGCTCACTCCTATTGGGTTTGTTTGGAGGAGAATTGCTTAATCAGTTTCCTCCTGTGTTTAAGGACAACCAAATATTGTCCCAAAAGCGATTGAGCCAGCTACGTACGTTAAGAGAGTTCCAAGTGTTGCCTGTCTTCATCAGCATTTGAGAAACATTCTCTCAGTGCATATGTTACCTTTTAGCCATTCTCATAGGTGTGTATGTATTATATTTTAAAGTCTGTCATAAATCATGGGAAGAATTAGTCATCTTCTGGAGCAGATGCTGTTGGTGCCTCGCTTGGATCCCCTGGGATCCCCTTTACTGTCCCATAGCTGCTGCAGGTGCTATTGCTAACGGCTCACACCTGCAACTTTATCCAGCACTTGCCCTTGGGCCATTAGAGCTGCCTCATGGTTTTTATCCCCTAGCCCCAAACACACACATGCACACTGGGGTGGTCCCAGCCAATGGCTGGCTATTATGGGGTGCAAGAACCCAGTTCCCTTGCCTCAAGGCAGACAGATTCACAGTGTTGCAATTTATACTTCAGAGCTGCCCATGGGATCAAACTGAGGCTGGCTTCACCTGAAACTACATCCGTGTTCGGCTTTTTCTCCCACCAGGTCCTGTGCTCCTTATTTCCTTACAAGGTTTTCCTGTGAGCACCCCCCGCACCCCTCCCCCCGACTTCGGTAAAGCACCTGCACAGCTCTACTTTTTCAGCTCCACTTCTAGGGAACCTGCCCCAAGACAGCTTTGCAGCATCTATTTCTCTATCCTCTGTCCCCAAAGGCTCCACTTTCTGTGTATATGTTGAGTTAAAAACAAAACAAAACAAAAACTTGACATTTGACCAAGATGGACAAAAAAAAACAATAAGCAGTAGCTTAAACAAACAAGTGTTTGTCTGTTTGTTTTCTCAAGCAATGTTAGCCTCAATGTGACAAGTGTCAGTTAAGTTACAGGTCTGCAGGCAGAACTAAGAGCTAAATGAAATTACCCTTGACCGTCTCACTTGCTCTTCAGGACCCTTCTGCCTGTGCAGGTCCCTCCTTCTACTTGCTTCCCCCAGTGTGTCCCAGTGATCTTGGAATGCACACTCCAGTCATTTCCAAACAGTACCTCCTGAGAATTTTTAGGTTCCTGGGGTGTTTCAACAATTCTGCACACATAGATTAGTATTTTACGTGAAACAATGGGAAATTTTAAATCCTGAGATTTTTATCACTTGGCAAATTAATAACTGGTCAGTTAATTTCGTTAAAGTTTTCAAGACATCCCTCTAGTTATTTCTCTTCATAGGAAGTGGTCAAATAAACTCATTTGTTGCTCAGGTGTTAATAACATTCATTAATTCTTTGATTTAATTAGTGTTGACAGAGGTTCTGATCCAGGCTCCTTAATTAGATGTATTACAAATATGAATAATATATTGGCTTCTCTTTTATTTATTTATTTTTAAATCTTCGCTCCTTTTAAGTTTATTTATTTATTTTTGAGAGAGAGAGAGAAAGTGCACACAATCTGGGGAGGGGCAGAGAGAGAGGGAAAGAGAGAGAATCCCAAGCAAGTTCCACACTGTCAGTGCAGAGCCCAATGCGGGACTTGAACTCAGGCACTGTGAGTTCATGACCTGAGCTGAAATCAGGAGTAGGACGCTTAACCAACTGAACCACCCAGCTGCCCCCAGCCTCTCTTTTAAAGGCCATATATGTACACACATCATTTCATTTTTCACTCTATTGTAATTAGCGGTTTGTGGTTTATCTTGTTCATTAGATTGTAAGCTTCTTGAGGGCAGAGATTATGTGTTATCTCTGTGCTCCTATAACTAGCATAGTGACTGGAAGTTCCCATATGTGTGTGTGGAAAGCAGATTGGCAGAGAAGGATGAGGGAGCGCAGAGAAGGAGATGCAGGTAAGAGAAGTGGGGGTACATTAAAGATGGCCACGAATTCTTTGCGATTTTCCCAACTGAGGGACAGAGTCTATTTCTGCTCCCCTTGAAACTGGGTTGATCTTGGGACTTACTTTGACCAACAGAACATGGCAGACATGATGTAATTCCAGGCCTCAGCTTGAAAAAGTTCTGGCAGACCCCTATACGAAGTCCAACTGTCTTGACACTAACATGCTGTAAGAAAACCTTATGGAGAGGACACACCGAGGAGAACAGAGGAACCCAGGCAACAGCAAGGACTGTAGCGCCTAAATATATAACCCCAGTTGGATTGTTCCAAACAGACCTCAGCTATTTGAGCTAATCCTGCTGAGGCCCCATATATCACAGAACAGAGATGAGCTATTCCCACTGTGCTCTGATCAAGTACTGACCCATGAAATCACGTTCAAATGAAATGTTGTTTTGAGCCACTACATTTTGGGGATGGTTTGTTACACAGCAAAAAATACCTGAAACAGGAAGTATTCACCATCAAAAGGGCAATTTATGATTTCATTGTTCCCAGTAATTTTTATTCTATTGAAGATATGCCTTGGGGAAGAGAACATTCTTAATACAAAGTAAAAGCTGTAATAGCAGAGATATTTGGGGTGCAGAGAAGATATTTCTGATACATTTTTTATATCCTACAAAGGGTATGACATGCCTTGGTTGGTCATGTTGGATGCCTTGGTCAGAGCTAGGAGGGAAGCTGGGGAGTTCGCCACATGTGTTGAAAGTCAGTTATTTACTGCGGTGAGGAAGCTAAGGTAAATGAATGAAATGGGTTGGTCATGGCAGGCATAGGGAATGGTGGGAACTTTGGGTTGGGAGCCACCAGCATTCAACTGCAGCCAGTTACAGTCATGAGAGAGGATGGACCTTGTATTGCTGGATCATCCATTTTTTCCAGAAGCAAAAGAGCCATATTTTTACATGAAATCTCCAGATTTCATACCTGGGCTATAACATTTCTTGAGCTGCCAATTTGAGCTTCTTAGTCCCAGGCATGAGAACACTGGATGAGGTGTCATATTTGTCATATATTGCATGTGTGTGTCTCTCCTAGCATCCTGTGGCTTTTGAAAGTGAAAGTTGGTCTGTCTGAGTACGTTCCAGCAAAGTCCAACTGTATCAGACTCAATGCTTAAAGTTGTAAGTATTGGTGCAGATGTGGAGCAACCGGAATTCCCACACGCTGCTAATGGGTGTGGGAACTGGTACAACCGTTTGAAGAAGTCTCTGGCAATAAGTACCAAGGCTGAGCATATACCTACCCTGTCCCTAGGACCCAGCAAGGCCAAGGTAAATATTTAAGAGAAATGCAATATATGTTTGTCAAGAGACATGCATTAGAATGTGAATAGAAGCACTATTAGCAATAGTCAAATACTGGAATATGGTGTCCGTCAATGGTAGAATGGATAAAGCATTCATCAATGGAATGTTACCCAGCAGTGCAAATAAATAAGCAACTAAATAAATAAACCAACACCCATGCAGTAAACGTGTGTTGCTTGTTTGCTGTATGCAGTAACTAGGTAAATCCCACAAACAAAATGTTATGCGACAGAATATGATATACAGTGTATGAGGGTCCTGGCTGTTCTACATCTCCAGCAACACTCGGTATATAAAGTTCAAACACAGGCAAAGCTCATCGAAGGCTTAGGCATGCTGGTGGTTACTCTTGACTGGGGGGAAGTAACTTGATAGAGCATAAGGGGGCTCCCAGTGCACTTTTTTTCACTTCTGCACTTTTCTTTATGCATGCTGTGTTTCAAAAATATTATTTTGGGGGTTGTTTGGCTGGCCCAGTTGGTGGAGTAGGTGACTCTTGATCTCAGGTTTGTGAGTTTGAGCCCCATGTTGGGTGGAGAGATTGCTTAAATATAAATATCTTAGGGGCCTCTGGGTGGCTCAGTCAGTTAAGCGTCCGACTTCAGCTCAGGTCATGATCTCACAGTCTGTGGGTTTGAGTCCCATGTCAGGCTCTGTGCTGACAGCTCGGAGCCTGGAGCCTGCTTCCGATTCTGTGTCTCCCTCTCTTGCTGCCCCCAATCATGCTCTGTCTCTGTCTCTCAAAAATGAATAAATGTTAAAAAATTTTTTTACTCTAAAAAATTATTTTTAGAAAGCAAAATTTGCAAAATGTAGCACTTCTCCTTCAAACTGGATCCTAAAGCGAAGACACCATCAACCTGGAACACACCTCCAGTGGCCAGCACATACATGTAGTATAAGCAAGCACTACGCCTTTGTTTTCTTAAGTCACTAGACAAGAAGGAGGAGCTCTGGGGCAGCCTGCCAGTCTTCCTCTTGGATCTCCTCCATCTCCCCAGATAGCGCTGCCGACAAGGGGATCATTGCCTAGCCTCCCATACTGGGCCAGTGGCAGGTGGGCAGCAGTGAACGATATGAGCAACCTTCTGGCCATCTCCTGGAGATGGCAAGGACCCATCTTTGACTAAGCAGAGAAGGGTAACATCCTAGGGGATGGCAGGGCCACAAAGTGGAAAGAAAGCGGGTGTCTGAATGACCACATGACTCAGAATCACCCTGTCTTCCTGGATAAGCGGCAATGTTGACAGTGCAGAGCCTGCTTGGGACTCTCTCCCTCTCTCTGCCCCTCCCCTGCTCATGCTCTTCCCTCCCTCTCTCTCTCTCTCTCTCTCTCTCTCAAAATAAATAAATACACTTTAAAAAAAAAAGAAATGCAAATTCCTGGACTCTCCCCCAGATGGAATGACTCAGAGACTCTGGCCTATGGCTCCTCGCTGTGTGTTTGCTAGCAAACCCTGTGGGGGATTCTAACACACGCTCAAGTTTGAGAACCGCTGGCTTAGAGGAGTCAGCAAACTTTATCTGTAAAAGGCCAGATAGTAAATATTTTAGGTCCTGCAGATCACACAGTCTCCAGTCTCTGAGACAATGATTCAGCTGTGCCATTGTAGTGCCCAAGCAGTTACAGGCCACCTGTAAATGAGTGGGTGTGATTTTATTTGACTTAAGGTGGGTCTTAGAGAATCAAGTAAACACTTAAGTATTAGGTAAATGCAGGACAAAGTTATTATTTTTTTTTTCTATTTTGGAGGAAGAGAATGTTCCCTGAGTCTCTGTCTTCCCTGTGGTCTGTCTAAAGTCTACACTAGGCACTTTTGGCTCTTAGTTATGAGTCCTTTATCCTCCAGGTTCCTCATCTTACCTCCCACCTGCCCTCTTTCAAAATCTGTGAAATGCTGTAATAAATCTCCCTTAAGTATTAAAATCCAATAATAGCTAATAGGGCTGCCTGTCCCAAAGGCATCTGGATTTTGACTTGGCACAATATTTGGTTGTGGTTGTTGGGGGGTCAGGGGGTGGGGGGAAGTATTATGTTCCCCTACTGACATGGGCCAATCAGTAGATGGATGTTTTTGGAGAAAGAAAAGGCTTCCATTTGCCCTGAAGTCACTTTCAGGGTACAGACTGCTTTCATGTAAATCCTGATCTGTCTGTTTGGGCTCAGATATCCCTGGAAGGAAAGTAGAACTCTGCTGCCTTTAATCCTACCTGGGTTGGCAGCTTGTTTTCTTCTGAGTTGGGAGATCTGGAGAGAGGAGCCAGCTGAACATATTGGCCATCCTCCTTCTTCTAGGCTACCCTCTGGGCTGGGGGTGCCTGGAGCCTCAGGGACCAGAGCAGCCTATTAGAGTTTTCCCTCCTATGTAAACAGAGAACAAACCCCACCAATGTCTGTGTGTGTGCAGGTACTAATGTCCTAGTATAGTCTTTCTGTTCTGTTCAGGATCCCCCTCCCCCATGAGTTAGATGATGGTGCCTTCAGTGGTGAGGGCAGATCTCTCAGTCTACTCAATCAAATGCTAATCTCTTCCAGAAACTCCCTCACAGACACATCCAGAAATAATGTTTTACTAGCCCTCCGGGCACCCCTGGCCCAGTCAAAGTAACATGGTTACATTGAACTTCACAATCCTCCCAGGCTCAAAGTCAGTGAAAAGAAAGTCTCATTGCATCTCATTGGCTTGGAACGGGTCACATGCTGCCCTCTGTGGCTAGTGAAAGATCCATGCTGATTGGCTAGATGTGACCCATCTGTTCGGTGCTGGAGCTGGAATGGAGCCACTAGAGAAACAGAGGGACATAGAGACAGAGAGAGAGAGAGAAAGAGAGACAGAGAGAGAGAGGGGGGGGGGAGAGTATGGGAGGTGGAGAGGTGGTTTCAAGGAAATCAAACCCCAGGTGGTGTCCCTGAGAGAGTGAGATTGGATGTATCTTAGTTGGTGTTTCCCCAGAATCTGACCCTGAGCTAAGTATTCAAAGGGCAAGTAGTTTATTTGGGAGATGATCCCAGGGGAGTAGGGAAGCATGAGAAGAGAAGAGAGCCAATAAACAAGGGACATGCTATCAAGCAAGTGTCTTCTGCCGGCAGCTGAAGCCCAATCCTACTGGGGAGCTCTGGAATACAGTATAGAACCTGCCTCAAAGTTATCCCAACAGAGGGTCAAGGAGACTGGAATAGGTACCCACCAACTCCTCCTCTATCATGTTTATAGAGCTGCTGCCAGGGCATTAATTCTCCAGAACTTTCAGCTTGCCCTGCACACCAGCCAAGCTTGCTCTTACACATTCCCCCTCCCTCCAAGAAAGCCCTTAGGCAGAGAATTTGGAGGCATTTGCAGCAAGCAGACCCAAAGTGTAGAGGTGAATGCCAAGGGGATGTGTGTGATGTGCCAACGGCGTCCACCACAGGATGCCAAGATAATGAATGTCCTCCAACCTTCCCGCATCCCACGCCAGCGATCCTTTCCCACAGCAGGGACCTAACACACAGTCTTCCTTCTAATGAATGAAAAAGAACATCAAGCCCATACCATATAAACAAGAGAGTACATTAAATAGACCCTGTGCCACAGGAACTGCCCTGTGAAAGAAAGAAAAGGTTTGCAGGCAGGCACTGCATTCTGGGCCACAAGCTAAAGCTTTCAAAATGGCATGGTTGACTCAGCTGATGGGAACAGATGAGCCGACTTTGAAACATCTCCACCTAAAGCACATGGACCAGGATTGGAAAGTGTGGACATCCAAACAGAACTCAGAACTGCTCCTGGAACTGGAGTGGATGAATGCTGGACCACAGATACTGGCCGCAATCCTAACCTTCAGTTGGTTGATGTTTCAAAACAGGCAACAGCTTCCCAACACAAGTAAGATAATTCAGCATCTTTACATTTCCTACTTGCCCCCTGCTTCTTTCATTATCTTATTTTTAAATTCTTCCAACAGTTACTTTTGTAACTCTAAAAAGGACGTATACTTCTTTATCTTGATTTATTAACTACGGTGGGTTTCTTTTTTATTTTTCAAAAAATATTTTACTATGATCTGTTTACTTTGTCCATGGTGTCTGGCTCTGCTCATCTTTTGGAGAGTGGGAGGAGGGGCATTAGAAAATGTCTTTTTTTTTTCTTTTTCTTTCTTTCCTTTTCTTTTTTTTTATACAGTAATTTGTACATCATGGGAATTAGTTGGTTCTCTTTCTTTGCTTTTCTTTTTTTTATACAGTAATTTGTACATCATGGGAATTAGTTGATTCTCATAACTTGGAGGATCCCACTGGTAAACTGTTTGGCTCTAAGTCATTTCTAAGAGGTATTTAAACTTCAGAAAATTTTATTTTAGGTGTGTCCTTTCGTAAGGAGTTTATAATTGACTTGGAATAGAACAGTATTTATCTTCAAAATGGGGATTAGAGGTGCCTGGGTGGCTCAATTGATTAGGCTTCCGACTTTGACTCAGGTCATGATATCACAGTTCATGAAATTTGAGCTCCGAATCGGGCTCTCTGCTGTCAGTTTTGGATCCTCTGTCCCCCTCTCTCTCTGTCCCTCCCTGGATCACGCCCACAGGTGCTCTATCTGTCTCAAAAAATAAAAACATAGTAAAAAATAACAAAAATAAGGTGAGGACTTACATTTTAATTATTTTTATTATTTTTTTAAATAGTTATTTATTTTTGAGAGAGAGAGAGAGAGACTGAGTGGGAGCAGGGGAGGAGCAGAGAGAGATGGAGACACAGAATCCAAAGCAGACTCCAGGCTCTGAGCTGTCAGCACAGAGCCTGACGCAGGGCTCAAACCCACAAGCCGTGAGACCTGAGCCAAAGTTGGACACTCAACTGACTGAGCCACCCAGGAGCTCTTTAATTATTTTTTAAAAAATAATCTTTCTATGGGCATGGAGGAGGGCACTTGTTGGGATGAGCACTGGGTGTTATGTGGAAACCAACCTAACAATAAACTATATTTTAAAAAAATTTATTTTAAAGGTAAAAAAAATCTTTCTTTGTAAGAGCAATTTTTGGTTTACATAAAAATTATAGAGGTGGTACAGAGACTTCCGATACACTCCTGATCCCATTACCCATTTTTCTTATTATTACCATCTTAAAGTGTGTGGAACATTCATTATAGTTAATCAATATTGACACATTATTATTAACCAAAGTCCATGATTTATTTGGATCTCCTTGGTTTTTACCTAATGCCCTTGTTTTCTGTTCCTGGATCTATCCAGGACACCACATTACATTTTGTCTTTGTGTCCTTAAGCTCCTCTTGAGGGTGACAGTTTTTCAGACTTTCTTTGGTGTGTGTGCGTGTGTGCGTGCGTGTGTGCATGTGTGTGTGTTAAAGTAGCCTCCATGCCTGGCGTGGAGCCCAACACGAGGCTTGAACTCATGACCCTGAGATCAAGACCTGAGCTGAGATTACAAGTCAGACGCTTGACTGACAGAGCCACCCAGGTGCCCCATGACTTTCTTTGTTTTAGATGACATTGTCAGTTTTGAGGGGTACATACAGGTATTTTGTAGAATGTTCCTCATTGGAACTTACCTGAGATTTTTCTCATGATTAGACTGGAGTTATGGGGTTTGCAGAGAAAGATAACAGAGGTAAAGTGCCATTCTTACTGCATCTCATCAACAGTGCATATTACCCACATGACATTACTCTTGACGTTGATCTTGACCACCTGGTTGAGACAGTGTTTGTCAGGTTTCTCCACTATAAACTTCCTCTTTTCTATTCTGTCCCCTTTGGAAGGAAGTCGCACTTGAGGAGTGGAGAGTGATGCCTCACCTCCCAGAAAATGGTGCAGGGGGCAGAATAATCCCCTCCCCAAAAAGGTCCATGTCCTCCTCCCCAGAACTTGTCAGTGTGTTACACAGCGCAGAGCACTTAAGGTTGTGGAGGGATGGTGAGAGAAAGGAAGAATCAAGGATGACTTGGAGGTTTCTGGCTGGGGATGCTGAATGAATGCTATTTATTGAGATGAGGAAGACTGGGGTAGGGACATGGGGAGGGAGAGATGGAGGGGAAACATCAAGATCTTTTTTGGACTTACTAGGATATTTTGGAGACATTCATATGGAGTTACCAAATAACTGAATCCCGGGAAATGTGGAGCTCTAGGTTGCACTCATAACGTTAAGGAAAGGGCGAGATTTCCTTGGGAAAGAATAGGGAAGGTGAAAGAGGCTAGGACCAAACTCTGAGGAAGTGTTGAGGACAGAAGTCAGGCGGGAAGGGGTTCCATGGGAGGAAGAGTGAACACAAAGTGAAAAAGTGTAGGTACTTATTATAGAACACATGTTGGGCTCTTGAAATCAAGCAAATACCTGTGAGACTTGTAAGACCAACATTTCTGGGCCCAGAGTTTCCAACTCAGTAGGTCTAGGACAATGCCTGGGAATCTGCATTCTAAAAAAATTACCAGGTGATGTTGATGCCCCTAGCCTGAGGACCACTGTCAGAATGAACTATTCTTGGCTAAATGGGCATGAGGGAAGTGGCAGGGAGTGGGAATAAAGGAGGACTTCTAAAGATTAAAGATAATAGCATTTTTGCTTGTTGGTGGGAGTGACCCAGTAGAGTTTGGGAGATGGATGGTGTAGAATGGGAAGGGACAAATGAAGAGAGAGTCCTTGGCAACTCAAAAGGGGGCTGGATTTGGAGCATCATGGGGGCTTTGGTCTCTGTTAGGAGAATGAACATTTACCCCAAGGCAGCAAAATTGCATAGATTTTGAAGATTACTAGTGGGAGATTGAGCTAGCTTGTTTGTAGTCAAGAAGAATGAGGACTTTATCTGGAAACTCCTAAATTCTGTATTCTCAAGGAAGAATGAAGGAAGAGTACAGTCAATATTAGAGGAGATTTGAGACAAAGGAAGAAGGTATGAACCAGTCATCTTGGGGGCCAGGAAGTCAACTTTCCTAGACTGGCCTAATAGAACTTTCTGCAATCAGGGAATGTTCTATAATCTGCATTGTACAATATAGCAGCTGCTAGCCACATGAGACAGTTTATGTTTAAGTTAATTAAAATTAAATAAAAATAGAAATGTATTTCCTCAGACACACTGGTCACATCTTAAGGATCAATGGTGCGTTCTTAGAGAGACATGGTTGGGTTGCAGAGGTGTGTGGAGGGTGCTTGAGGTTTATGAAACCAGCAGCCCTGGTTTGTGATTTTTTTTTTTTTTTCGCCAACAACACTCAACATTTCAGTAACAGGCCCAGAGAAGGTGGGTGATACAGGCCTTTCAGGGTGGACTTTTTCCAGATAGGACCAAAGGAGAGAGGCCCAAAACATCAAGGGGATTGAGGCTGAAGTGATTATAATGCAGGACTGCGGAATGCCTGGTGCAGGACCACGGACAAGAACAGCCATGAAGCTTAAAGGACTCTCAGATGTGTCCTTACATGTAAAAATGACCTTAACAGAATAAAACATTTATCTTAGCATTTCTATAAATTCCATCTCAGAGATAAATTGTTGACAAGGTCAAGTTTCTCTTTATATAACATGCCAGCAAATAAAGAAAAGAGTGATAGAGATAGAGCATCAACAATCTCAATGTCACCAATGGAATCATGCTCATAGAAGCAATGCTCATTAGTTAAGCTGCTAAAACCACAAAAAACGAAGGGCAAGATATTTTGTGTCTCTTCCTAGAAGAACTCAATCCCACCTGATATATCCTTGCCAAAAAATCAACCCTGAGTCTGATCAGGCTTCTAGATCCAACAACCAATCTACAGAACATGTCAGCAACAACAAGATAGAATTAGTAAAATCTCAACTGCGGAAAATTTTACGAAGTAAACAACTTGCTTTCTTCAATAAATTAATTGCATGGAGGAAAAAGAGATGGGAAGGAAATGTAAAAGGGATTTATAAGACACATCAATAATGATACTTTGGTTTCGTGTGTTAAGTGTTCTTATATTTTAGGAATGCATACTGAAATATTAACAGGTGAAATTATATTTGAGATGTGTTTCAAAATAATCCCAGGGTGGGAGCATAAATGAAAGAAGAGGGGGCCATTTGATTAGTGTTGCTGGTGATGGGTACCTGGGGCTTCAATACACTATTCTTTCTGCTTTTTGTATATTTAAAATTTAATAAAAAGGTTAAATAAAAATAATCCCTAAGTTTGCCTGCCTGGCTCAATTGGTAGTGTATGCAACTCTTGATCTCAGGGTTATGAGTTTGAGCCCTTCGTTGGGTGTAAAGATTACTTACAACAAAAAATAATAATCCTTCCTATACTGGATACTCTTTCTAGATATACACCTGCATATCTCCTTCCTTTCATAGCCAAGCATCTTGAAGGAATAATCTCTGCTGTTTGTTTCACATCCTTACTTTCTGCTCATGCCTTTAACCGTGCAATCCTCCATCTGTCCGTGTTCCTTCCCCAGACCTGCTCAGGTCAAGGTCCCCAGGACCTGCACTCCCTTGACACTGTTGGCCACATCCTCCTTTTCAAGCTCTCTCTAAACCAGGATGACTGGAGTCAGATAACAAGGGCTCACATCTGGGCTGGACACATCTTGGCTTGATTTTTTCTGGAGAACCGCTTTTATTCTCCATCTCCCCACCTCTAAAATCATGATAATAATGATTATACCCGTCCTAGGTTCTTAATGCTGTATAACAATCCACCCCGAAATGGGGGAATTTGAACCCACTGTCTCAGCTGGGTGGGTGTTTCTTGGGGTCCCTCAAGGGGCGGCAATTAGATGGTGCCCAACGCTTGGGTTGCCTTCCCTTTCATACCTGGCCCTAAACTGGGGTTGCTGGAGCAGCTGGGGCTGGTCAGGTATTTCTCCCTCTCTCCAAGTGGCCTCCCCCATAGCTAGCTTGGGTTTTTTCTCAGGAAACTTGGACTTTTTACATGATAGCTAGCTTCCCCCAGAGTGAGCATTCACCAAGACAGGAAGTGGAAACTTGTGCTCCCTTATAGCCTTGAACCTGGCCTATCACTTCTAACATATTTTATTGGTCAAAGCTCTCACAGAGCCTGCCAGAACACCAAAGGAGGGCCTTAGTGAAGTGCCAGGGAGAAAAATCTCAGAGTCATTTAGATGTGAAATAAACCCTATTCTCTGCTGTAAAAGCAGTCTCTCTGTCTTCCCTACTCTTTCTTCCTACCCCCTATCATTTTCTTTTTCTTTTTTTTTTCAAGTTTATTTACCTATTTTTGAGAGACAGAGAGAGAGAGAGAGCAGGGGAGGGGCAGAGAGAGAGGGAGAGAATCCCAAGCATGCTCCATACCATCAGTGCAGAGCCTGACATGGGGCCCAATCTCATGAACCATGAGATCATGATCTGAGCCGAAACCAAGAGTCAGACACTCAACCAACTGAACCACCCAGGCGACTCCCTCTAACATTTTCTAAATCAGAATTTCTCAAAATATTAATGCAAGAAACGATAGTGGCTTAAACAATAGATGATATTTTTCTCTTGTTATAAAAAATATGAAAAGGAACAGTTATAGATATTGCTTTAGCTGTTCAAGTTTGCCTTCAAAGGCCATGCTCTTTCTTCATGCTCTGCCAACATTGGCTTCTGGGCTCTCATCACCCTGCTGGTATCCTCATGGTCACAACATGGGTGCCACACCTCTAGACATCAAATCGGAGCAGAGCTCTATTTAGGACTCATTGGATGAAACTATGTCACATGCCCATAACTAGCTGAATAGGGAACTAAGAAAGAGAGACTGGAGCTCAGTACATTACCGTGCTGCATAATGTTAGAGGTCCATTATTAAGGAAAAAGTGCAGAATGGATGGATATTTAGTAGGCAAAAACTGTGACATATTATGTCACTCACATTTATGTGTGTAGGTCATTGTTCAGCATGTGGTGGGTAGTAGGTATGAAACAATGTTTGATGGATGGTGGCCATCATGGATTGGGAAGTCAGGACTCCAGGTCACCTTCTCTATGGGAGAGTCCTTACGCCTTGCCCTGCAATAGAATTAACAGCCACATCCTCTGCCCAACAATACTGTAAAAATACAGACTTTATCAAAGCACTTGAAAGATGTTAGGACTCTTAAATTTACGTTTCTGGGGGTTCCTGAGTAGCTCAGTTGGTTAAGCTTCCGAGTCTTGACTTTGGCTCAGGTCATGATCTCATAGTTCGTAAGTTCAAGCCCCGTGTGCGGCTCTGTGCTAACGGTATGGAGACTGCTTGGGATTCTCTCTCTCTCCTTCTCTCAACCCCTCCCCTACTCACATGCTTTCTCTCTCTCTTTCTCTCAAAATAAATAAATAAATAATGTTTTTTAAAAATTTATATTTCTGTCTTCTCTTTCTAGATTGTGACCCTTTGAGGTCAGGCACCAAGATTTGTTCACCTTTGCGTCCTCATCACCTTACACAGGCTGCGGAAATGAATGTGATCTTGAGTTACAGGTTTGGGGAAAGTTTTAATGGCAGAAGGCCTACTTAGGAAAAGTGAGGGAAGTCAGAAGAAGAGAAAACAAAGCAGAAGAAACATTCAGGAACAGTCAGAGGTTTCTGAAAAACAAGAATGTAAGGGACATTACTTAGCAAATAAAATTACTTTTGCTGATTCAGTAAAAAGAGTAGGGAAAAATAACCACAGAAAATGGTTAAAGAGAATCAAAATGAAGAGGAAGCACAGAAGGAAGGGAGGAAAGAAGGGGGTGAGGGGAAAGGAGGAAAGGAAGGTGGATATATTTGTTTCCTAGGCCTGCTGTAATAAGCTACCACACATTTGGTGGCTTTAAACAACAGAAATTTATTCTTTCACAGTTCTGGAGGCCAGAAGTCTGAAATCAGTCTCTGTGGGCTGAAATCAAACTGTTGGCAGGGCCATACCCGCCCCCCCAGGAGACTTAGCCCTCTTCCAGGGTCTGGTGGCCACTGGTATTCCTCGGCTATGGCCACATAACTCCCATTCCTGCCTCTTTGGTCATATGGCCTCTGCCTCTCTCTGTGTGACATCATTGTCTCTCTCTTATAGGGACACTTGTGATGGCATTGAGGTCCCCACCCCAGATAACCCAAGATAATCATCTTATCTCAATATCCTTAATTATATCTGCAAAGTCTCTTTTTCCCAATAATATCACGTTTGGCTTCCAGGGAGTAGGACATGAGTATCTTTAGGGTTTTCCAGCCTGCTACAGTGGGAGAGACGAAGGAGGAAGAGGAGAGAACATCACTGTGTCGGCCTCCTCCACTTGAAAGCCCACCTTCCTTCAGAACAGCACTCCCCTCAAATCATTCTTTCTGACATCACCTGCAGGAATTTATCTCTATGTATGCCACACCCATGCCATCATACGGTGGCCACGATTATGTACCACTCACGTCTCCGACTGCCGGGAAGTGGTCAGAGACCCAGGAAGTGGGGACCCAGGGCTGTGCTCTGAAATCCATCACCTCACCAGGGGCAAGGACAGGCTTCCCATGGCTTGCTCACAGTAGATATACTGAGGCAGGCCTGCTCCCTGGAGACATGGAACTCCTCTGACAGATGACTTTGACTGAGGAGTCCCTGAAGGCCTTGCTGAATCCTCCTTAGATCTGCCTGGCAGTCTCTGTACAATGCTCCCACCCAGTCTCCCTCCCTTCCTTCCCGCTCTCCTTTGCTGGGGCCAGACCTCCACCCAGCGTGACTGCTCCTCCCCACCCCCGCCCCCTGCCAAACTCCTCCCAGGCCCCTCTCCATTTTCTCTCACAGGCATACCCCCTAATAAGCGTCTTGTGCATCTAACCCCTGCTTGGTATCTGATTCTTAGACAATCTAGATTAACACATATTACCTACTTAACACTAATCTTTAGCTAAGTCATTAAATACATGTATTTTAAAAGGAAAGTTTACATGCACTGCTAGAAATAGAAAGCCAACATCACTTGCCATAAACATAAGGAAAGACGAAAATAGAGATATAGATCAACAAAACGATGTTATTACATTTTAGCCTGGTACCCATTGCTTGCCTGCTAGAAGACCCACGTCTGAAGTCGGCTTGCATTCAAAGGAATCTGGCCAGTGTTACAGATGTGTTGAAAACCTATTAGCACCAAGCTCAGACCTTCTCCTGGACCTAGTCAGAAAGATCAAAAGTGAGAATAACTTTCTCACTTGGGACTTCCAAGTGAACACTTACCATAGACCAGGGAGTGCACCTCAAACAGTCACAGAGCCTTGCATGTGATTGACAGGCAACAATGATGAATTCATTATTGGTAATAGGAAAATTCCTGAGCTATTAATTTGTGGGTTTTTTCTAGCAGTAACTTTTTCTCCATTAATACCAATCAGGTAAATGTTCCTTCATGCTTTCTTGTCTTTGGGGAGGTATGGGTTGCAAAAGTAAAGACTTTTGAAGCTACCCCTCTTAGAGTCTTGAAAGACAGCCTAAAGTCACGAGTGAGGAACAGAGAAGTGTGGAGCATGGAGAGAGAAAGGGGTTGCTTAGGCCAGAGAGGAGGATTGAGGCCCAGGATCCAGAGAGCTGTAAAGACCCTTCCCCTAAGGACAGGATCTAGAGGGGTGGGGTGGCTCTGAGTTTAGAGCATGGTTTTATAGAGGGTTTGTGGCAAACCCGCCACATTTTATGGACCCTTGAGTCAAAATAGAGACAATAAAATCATGGGACATTGTTTCCCACCCTGCTTTGTGAATCTGGATTCATGTATTCCTATAAGCATCTTAAGAATATTAGATCAGTAACTTTTATAAAGCTAGCCAACTCACTCCCAAGCCATCTATCTATTTACATTGGTATTTTTGTGGTACCCAAAATGGTAGAGATTTGTTGTTTCACAAGGATGCCCTTAATTTACATAAGCATGCCTTCTGTCTCACAGGAGTAAGCTGAAAAGTAACTGTGGTCTGGTGGCTTTTGGAAAACCAGCTTGCAGTTCATCAGGAAAGGACACATTGCCTTTTCCGTGAGTCACGGGACAGCAGAGGAGTGAGCAAGTGTCATTTTAATAGGTGTTCAGTTGAAACTCTTGGCTGCAAGTAAGAAAGCACAATTCCAATTGGCTTAAGCACAGGAGAGAGAGTGAGGGACGCGTGGGTGGCTCCATGGGTTAAGCGACCAACTTCGGCTCAGGTCATGATCTTACAGTTTGTGAATTTGAGCCCTGCATCGGGCTCAGAGTCTGCCTCTCTCTCTCTCTCTGCCCCTCCCCTGCTTGTGCCCTCTCTCTGTCTCAAAAATAAAGAAACTTTAAAAGAGAGAAAGCGAGCGCAAGAGATAGAAGAGTTTATTCGTATGTATAGACCACGTAGACTTGCTTCAGGCAGGGATAGATCCAGGACTGTCAGGAGGACTCAGTATTGCTCTCCCATTCTCCTTGCTTTGCTTTCTCCGTTGGCTTCAACTTCAGGCTGCTGCTGGTGGCAAAAGTGACTGGCTGCCCCAGGCTCGTTCCCATTCTCTCACAACCTCAGGGAAACGAGTCTCAGTTTGGATCTCATAGGCCTGCCCTTGAGGCAATCACTGTGGCCAAGGCAAAGGCTCTAATTAGCCAGGTTAGATGCCCGCCTCCCCTAGAAGGGGTGGAATCAGCCTGCCCAGAACTACACTGTTTGGTTACTGGAGGAAGGCAGAATGGATGCCAGGGGCCAGGTGAAAACTCCAGGTGTCCTCCACAGGTAGACCCTAGATGTGCCCAGGAGCAGAGAGAGCTCACTAGTGTGGAAGACACACTGAGATCTTTTTCTTGGAAAATTCTCAGTGTGTTTACAAACTGAGAAACCCGCAGGTGAGGGGTCCCCCATGTGGCACATGGTACTGACTGAAGGCCCTCTTGGACTCACTGCTGGTTTCTGTTTAGCTCTGGATGCACATTCTTGGCATCCTGGTGCATCCCTAATGAGAGGCTTAAGAGCAGGGGTTCTTGACTTTTCTAAACCTATGTTTTCTCTCTTGTGAGATGGGTATAAGATGAGTATTTCTCTCTCACAAAGGATTGCTTAGTGAAACAGTATGTCTAGGACATATTACCCACTGTCTAGATCAGAGAAGGCATTTGACTAACATTGGCCATTGTTATTTGAAAAATAGCAAAATACTTCCTACAAGCACATTCACAAATATGATCTCATTTGATTGTCAGAGTAACCCTGTGAGGTGGGTGACATATTATTATCCCATTTTAGGGATGAAGACACTGAGGCTCAAAGAATTTAAATGATTTTGCCATAACCTTAGAGCTTGTCAGTGGCAGAGCCAGATTTAAAAGCCAAGTTGTTGACTTCTCAATGCTACCTCCTTGTCACCCTCCAAGTCACAAGGCTGACCAAAAAAATGTGGGGATGCCTAAGGACAACCTTCCAGAACAACACAGACTCTTCATGCCAGTCATCATAGTCTAGACCAGCCCTGTCCAACAGAAATACAATGCGAACCACGGATGGAATGTTAAGTTTTCTAGTAGCCACATAAAAAAGTAAAAACAAAACAAAGAAAAAAACCCCAAATAAACGAGAAAACAAACAGAAGCTGATTTTACTACTATATTTTATTTAAGCCAATACATCCAAAATATTATCGTTTCATCATGTAAATCAGTATACAACGCTATTAATGAAATATTTTAGTCTTTTTTTTTTTTTGTAGTAAGTTTACAAAACCTGCTGTGTGTCTTACACCTACAGCACAGCTCAGTTCACATTAGCCACCTTTCAAGTGCTCAGTGGCCGCATGTGACCAACCTGTGGTTCTTGCTTCGGACAGGGCACGACTAGAGGTAGATGAGGCACATATTTAGGGCTCCAGAAAAGCAGGGGGTATGAAAGGGGACTAGAGAGAGAGAAGGATTTTGTTTCAATGAGTTTACCTAGAACCTTGCAAAGTAGTCTAGAAAAAAGAGATTTAAAATAAACACATGTAAAAAAAATAATAAAATAAAGTAAGTACGTGTATTTTGTGGGTTAGTGTTATTTTTATTCTGCATTACAGCAAAGTGGGGATGATGAGGCACCATAATCTTTTTTTTTCTTTTATAGTTTATTGTCAAGTTGGTTTCCATATAACACCTAGTACTCATCCCCACAAGCGCCCTCCTCCAAGCCCATCACCCCCTCCCCTCTCCCCCTCCCCCTTCAGCCCTCAGTTTGTTCTCAGTATTCAAGAGCTTCTCATGGTTTGTTTGTTTTTTCTTTTATAGTTTATTGGATGAGGCATATAATCTTGTCCTTGATAAAGTAGGCCCCTGGTGGCTCAGTCGGTTAAGCTCCGACTGCCGCTCAGGTCATGATCTCACTGTTCCGGAGTTCCAGCCCGGCGTCAGGCTCTGTGCTGACCGCTCAGAGCCTGGAGCCTGTTTCAGATTCTGTGTCCCTGCCCCTCCCCCACTCGCGTTCTGTCTCTCTCACGAAAATGAATAAACATTTAAAAGAAGAAGAAGAAGATCTTAATGCTGTCTGCGGGACAACGCCTATTGCAGAAGAGATGAGCCAAGATGCGGCAACAGAACCCACTGTAGCTAGTTGAATCAGAAAAGCAATTCATTAAAGGATGTTAGGCGGTTCTCGGAATCTCCGGGGAACCATAGAGTCGGTCTCAGAAGGGAGAAGCCGGAAACGGTGCTCAAACTGTAGTTCCTGGCTTCTCCAGTAGGGGCTCTGTCGCTGCCATCTCTGGCCCAGGGCACCTGGGCTTACCACCCTCCCTGGGCATAGGACATGGCTACCAAGACCTGACCAGGGCCTTCCTTCGTATATGGAGTCTGCGCCTATATCCTAGTTGTACAACCTGGGTCACATTCTTGCACCCTATATAGCAAAGGAGTCTGGGAAAGCTATTTTCTGGCTCCCTTGTGAGGAGGTGAGACTCAACATAAAACTACCCAAAAGTAAAAGTGAACAAACAGTACTGGGTTTCCTCAAGCATGGTGCATGTCCACTCCACTAATTAATTGTTTTTCTCTTTTATTTTTATTTACTTATTTTTTAAAGTAGGCTTCATGCCCAACGTGGGACTTGAACTCATGACCCTGAAACTGAGACTTGCCTGCTCTTACCCACTAAGCCAGCCAGCCACCCCTGGTTTTCTCTTTTAAAAATTATTGTGAAATATATCACACAGACAAGAGTGATTATAATATGGGTACATGGTTAAATAATAATAATTGTTCTTATCCTCCAGATTAAGAAATATAGCATTATTAGTTCTTTGGAACCCCTGCCCCTCCCTACCCATTTCTCTCCCCAAGTGATTACCACTATCCTGACTTTTTTATCATTTTCTTGCTTTGCCTAGTGTGTTTTCAAGTTGAGATATACTTGACATGTGACAGTTTATTAGTTTTAGGTGTATAATGCAATGACTTGATACATGTACATATTGCAAAATGACCACCACGGTGAGTTCAGTTAACATTCATCACCACACATAATTGTAATTTTTTCACCTGTGATGAGAGTTTTTAAAATCTACTCTCTTCGCAACTTTTGGGTTTTTTTGAAATTGAACTTTTTACCTTGAGATCATGTAGATTTACATGCAATTGTGTACCTTTCATTCAGTTTCCCTTAGGCATAAATTTTATAGAACTAGGGCACAGTGTCACCAGCAGGATATTGAAATTGAAACAATCCACAGGTCTTTCTCAGATCCAGTTTTACTTGTACTCATTTGTGTGTATGTGTGTGTGTGTGTGTGTGTGTGTGTGTGTTTAGTTCTATACAACTTTATCACATGTGTAAGCTTGGGTATCAACTACCACAGATCCTGAACACTTCCATCACTACAAGGGTCCCTTGCGTTGCGCTTTTATAAATCAACTCCTGATGACCACTAATCTTTTCCCCATTTTATGACTTTCTCCTTTCAAGAATGTTATATAAACGGAATCAGATAATATGTTACCTTGGGATTGCTTTTTTAAATTTAGGGTAGCTCTCTAGAAATTCTTCCAGGTGGTCGGTTGGTGCCTAATGATTTTAACATGTGAGTTCATATTCCTAAGCAAGGTATTGTTTACTTGGATTAATTTTTAATAATCATTTGAATCTTATCTACAATTCTTCTGTAACTTGCTTTTTTTCATTCAACAATATGTTTTTGAGATTTACCTTTGTTAATATGTGTGGTTGTGGGCCTTTCATTTCTACCAGATGCATTTATCACAAAATATTAATCTAATCAGTTATTGATGTGCATTCTAGTTGTGTTCAGGTTTTTATTTTTTTGAACATGATGAATGACGCTACTATGAATATTCTTGCCTGTGATTCTTGGTGCAAAAGTGCAAGACTTTTTCTAAATTTAAAAACTTGGTGGGACACCAGGCTGGCTCAGTCCATAGAACATGTGACTCTTCATCTTGGGTTTGGGAATTTTGAGCCCCACGATGGGTATAGAGATTACTTAAACATTTTTTTAAATTAAAAATAAATTTAAAATGAAAAAATAAACATTGGAATGGAATTTCTGATTCATTGAATATGTGTATGTTTAATTTTACCAGATAAAGTCAAATTCTTTTCCCAAAATGTTTGAATCTTTATCCTATTAGCAATGCATGAACAGTCTTAGTGTTCTATATCCAAAGCAACACTTAGTAGTATTGTCAAACCTTTAACTTTTGCCAGTCTGGTAAACATGAGGTAGTATTTCATTGTCATTTTAATTTGCATTTTCCTGTTTACTAATGAGATTGAGCATCTTTTTATATGTTGATGGACCATTCACATTTTCTCTTCTGGCAAATGCCTCTTCATGTCTTTTGTCATTTTTAAAACTTACGTTACTTCTTCTGACATTTGAGTTCTTTATATAGCCTAGATTTTAGTAACTTATAAGATAAATATGTTCCAAAAATTCTCTCAGTGTGTGATTTAGTTTATCATTCCCCTTACCGGCTCTTCTGATGAAGTCATTCTTAATTTTTCTGTAGTCAGGTTTATCAAATATTTTCTTTTATGGTTGGTTTTTTGTCTCTTAAGAAATTCTGCCCCCTTGTGTGTCAACTATACTTCAATAAAATAAATAAATAGCAAACACACAAATAAACATAAGTAAGTAAATAAGTAAATAAATAAATGAAATTCTGCCCTATCTTATGGTCATAAAGATATTCTCCATTATCTATCTATTTATGCATATGTATATACATACATATTTAAATGTTTAACCCACTGGAAATTGATATGTGTGTGCATTATTCAATTTCCTTTATTTTTCCCCAAATGGATTACCAGTCATTTCCCTTCCATATTTGAATAGCACGTCTTTCGCCACTGTGCTGTGATGCCGTCTGTCATAAATCAAAAGTCCACATGTGTGTGTGTCTGCTTCGGGGCTCTCTACTCTGTACCAGTGGTCTGTGTACCAATGCCACACAATTACTACCGATATCTGATAAAGCGATTCTATACACCTCGTTCTTCACAGTCGTGTTTTGGTTATTCTTTCATATAAACTTTAGAATAAATTTGTCAGATCTCACAAAAGGATATTTTTTTCAATTATATTTAAGAAGTGCATTCAACCTACAGATGAATTTAGGGATATTTAACCTCTTTTTCATTCGGAGTCTCCTAGTCCATTACTATGAAAAATCTTTCCATTGATTAGTATCTTCCAATAAAATTTTTTTCTAATATTATCCACAAAGGTCTTCCACAATATTAAAAAAGTTTTATTTCAAGGCACTTTGTATTTTGGTAAGTCATTTTTTTCATTAGATTTTTAATTTTTCTAAATGCTATTGACATTTAGAAATGCAATTGACACAGAGATTTCCTATAAAACAACCTTCCTAAACTCTTATTAGTTCTAATCATTTATCTGTAGATTCTTCTGTTCTCTGCATAAATAATCATACTGACTACAAATGATGATTGTTTTGCTTTTTCTTTTATAATTCTTATACCTTTCTTTCTTTTTTTTTCTGTCTTATTCTTTCTGTACCCGCTGGTCTAGTGTGAAATGGAGTGATCAGAACAGGCAGTGTGGTCTCCTTGTCCTGGGGTGCCAGCTCCACAGGTGAATTCGGTTTGTAAAAATGTATCAAGCTGTGTACTTACGATTTGTGCATTTTTTTCTAACACTATGTAATACTTCAATAAAAAGTTAAAAAATTTTTTAGGAATATTTCCTCAACATCCTAACCTCTCCTCATGCTCTAAGGATGCCACTGAGCAGGTCTGTACCTGTCTATTTTCAACCTGACTACATATTACTGTAGAAAGGAAGTCTCAAGTGAACACTCATGCCTGTTTTCTTGGAGAACTACCAGGGGGAGGGGGCACAGACCTAGTCTCAGCGGCTCTAGAGGGCAGAATACAGACGGGAGATGGAATTACAAGGAAACAGACTTTCCATAAAGCAGAAGGAAAAGCTTCCTAACAGCATCATCGTCTAACCAGAGAATAGACTGCTTTTTGAAAAAGTGAGCTCCCAGCACTGTAAGTATTCAAGCAGGGCTGGATATACACCTTCTAAGGACGCAAAGCACAACCCCCCCCCCCACCGCAAGTGGAGCGGTGGGGGCGGGGTGTGGACCAGATCACTGCTTCTGCCTCTTTCGACTCCAAGCTTTGGGATTTTTTAAAGAATTGGGTTTATTTCTTACCCTATGTTGGAGGGATGTTTTATCAGCTCCTTAGAAAAAGAAGAGTCGACAAAAGCAAAACTGGGTGCTCGAAAATGTTGGTAATATTGATAAATCCCTCTCAAATCCAATCAAGAAAGAGGGAAAGATAACACATTAGAATTCCTCTCCTCCCTCCCAAACAGCCAGCAAGTATCATAGTAAGTGCACATCCAACAATCGTTGAATACAAGTGTAGCTATTGTTATTTTTCATCCCGAACCCCCCAAACGTTGCACTGTTTCTTGAGATTTCTAGCCTTATTAGTCTGTCGTCCTATAATCTTTGTCAGAAAAAAGACGAAATGACTAAGGCACCCATTGATTTGAAATCTAATAAGAGAAAAAAAAATCTGCTAATGGGGTTGGCCGACTTTTTCATAAAATCAGGAATTTTGAACGAAGGGAAGTTCTAAAGATTTTTATTGAGGTAGAAGGTAATTCTGTGATTTAACAGTTTTACTTTATTTTACTTTCATTCCACGAAGCTCCTTCTTCCCCGAAAATCTTCAGTTTGTTGGGAGGTAAAAATACATTGTCAGATTCTCCCAGAAGCTGCGCCATCAGCCTTAAAGACGAAAAAGAAGCCTCGTTTCCTTGTGCCGCTATAGAAATGTCTTCCTTCTCCACCCCCGGCTTAACCGGATCAAAGTCTTTTTCATTCTTAGTTGATTGTTCTCAGAAAATCTGGAGTCCGGACTGGCCTGAACCAGAGAGGGTGACCTCTTGAGGGCAGACCCTGAGGCATGGCGCTTCTCTTCCCATCGCAGACCGAGGAGAGCTGCGCCCCCTCTCCGTGCGCGAAAAGAGTACTCCAGCCGAGCGTTGAAATCCGTTACCAGGCTGCTGTGTCCCCAAGGGCCATTCCAGGGCGGAAGAGGACGGGGAAAACCGCTGTGTTGATTCCTTGGCCCTGTGGGCCGGGCGCGCAGCGGGTCGGGTTACAGACAGGTGAGTCTGGCGGATGGGCGAGCTGCGGGCGCCAGGGAACTCCTGGTTAGACGCGCCCTGGCAGCCCCCGGAGCCCGCGCAAGTCTGCTCACCCACAGGAGGGGTGCGCCCACCGCAGCGGCGGAGGCAGTGCTGCGCGTCCCCGGGCGCACCCGAGCAGGGGGCCGTGAGATGGACAGCGCGCGCCCCAAACGCGGGCACTGCTGGTCTTAGAAACTTGGCATCTTTCTCTTACCAACTCCTCTTCCTTCTCTCCCAGCTCCCCCTCCACGAATAAAGCCTGAGAGGAAAAACCAAAACCAAAAATAAATACAAAGCTCTCCAGCCGCCTCCCTGGCAGCAGCCCGTCTTCATTTACTGGGAAAGGTATTTCCCAGCCTCGGATTTGGGGGAGCGGGCGGTTAGGCGAAGACTATAATGGGAGTGGGCAAAAAGATGAGAAATTTGTTGCGGAGCTGCGTTTGCATAACATGCTCTTGGCTTTTGTTTCCATTGTGTGTTTATTTGGGTTGATGAGGCTCTTGGGTTGGTAGGTCTTGGGGTGGAAGTTGCTTTAGCAGAGCGAGCCGACTTGTTTTTCCCAGATTGTATGGCACAGATCATTAATAACGACGTGTTCTAAAGCTGCCGAGCTTTAAGTTGTATTATTACTGTGCTTATTTCGGGGGACTGTTGTAAATGATGGGGATCTTAAGCCCCCAGGTTCCCCCCATTTACCAGATCAGAGTCCTGGTGAGTCTCCCTGCCGCCTCCCCCTTCCGCCCGCCTAGATTTCAACTAGCCGCGGAAACCATCCACAAAGTCCGGAGGAACTGAGCCATTTTCTTGCTTGCTTTGTCGGAGACAGATCCACCCGGGGGCGGGGGATGGTGGTGGTGTGTGCAACTCGCAGGAAGCTCCAGCTCTTAGGATGGACGTCTTGGGAAGGGGACCTGGGCGCTAACCTCTAAGAGTTTTCCTCGAGGAGCTTGTGATGGGGGAATGGGGCAAGAGGTTGATCAAAAAACGTTCTTCCCTTTTTAAAAAGGGGAGGGGGGAAAGAATCAGACGTTAAATTCTTTTGCAAACATTCATGCCTAAGGAAGGGCTGGAACAGGCAGCCCCGGCCGCCGGAACCGGTCGGACAGGTAGCGAGCTTGTTGACACCGTTATGTTGCAGGGCGCATGCTCACTCCCAAGTTTCCTGGTGCCTCTTCTATTCCACCTTATGAAACTTTTTCCTCGGCGTGGTCTCACCCGCGATTTAAAGCATAGGTGTCGCCGAGCCCGGAGGCTGGGAGTCGCCGGGCGTGCGGGGGAGAGGCCTGGGCCGCGACGCGGCGGGGGGCGGAGGGAGAGGGCAGGCTAGGCGGGAAGGTGGGCTCTGGCCGCCGGGAGCCGGGGACCGAGTCACTGCCGCAGCCTCTAGCGGGGAGCAGCCGGGAGGAAGGGGGCCGCCGGCCGGGGAGGGGGCCACACCATGCCCAAAGTCTTCCTGGTGAAGAGGAGGAGCCCGGGGGTCTCTGTCCGCAGCTGGGATGAGCTCCCGGATGAGGAAAGGGCAGACACCTACATCCCAGGTGAGCGCCGCGCGGGGGCCGGGCCTGGGCGCGGGACTCCCGGGGTGGGGGCAGGGGTGTCCGGGCCCCCTCAGCTCATCCGCGGGGGCTGGGCTCCCCACCCCATGCTCAGTCTTTCGGGGCGGGGGGAGGTTCTTGAGGCGCGTGAGGACCGAGAGCGAGAGGCTGGGGAACCTGGGACGCCCTGCGCCCCCTTCCTCCTAATGGGCGCCTGTAATTGCCCGGCGGCGGGACCGTTGGCTGCAGCGAGGGACGAGGTGGCCCAGGAGGGGAGACTGAAGGCCAGTAGAGGCTACTCTCGGTCCCATGCCCTCATAGGGTTGCGCCAGGATCCGTCAGTCCCTTGGGCTAGGTGAGTTGAAGTCAGACCCCTATCCCCCCATCCCAGGGAGAGAAAACTTGGCGCGTAGTGTTCCCAGCCGCCCAAGGCCCTTGGTTCCTTGTAGGCGCGAGAATGGGACCGAGGAGCCGCCCCCCAACCCCGTGCTCGCTCCGGAGGCCGAGCCGGGGACTCTCTCGCCCACCCCCGCATGTTGCCCACTTGGCTTGGTGCCCAGGTCCAGGGCGGGGCGGCGGCGCCGCCCGCAGGTCAAACTGCCGCGGACTCCCGGGCCTGACGCCGCGTGTCTGTGTCGGGGCGCCGCCCCTCCCTCCGCAGTGGGCCTGGGCCGTCTGCTCCACGACCCCCCCGAGGACTGCCGCAGCGACGGCGGCAGTAGCAGCAGCAGCAGCAGCGGCGGCAGCAGCGGCGCGGGGGAGCCTGGAGGCGCCGAGAGCAGCTCGTCCCCACGCGCCCCCGAGCGCGAAATCCCCGAGCCTGGCGACGCAGAGGGCCCAGGTGGACACCTGGCGGCGATGCAGCGCCCAGTCGCCAGGTCGAAAATCAAGGTATGGTGTCGACTCTGCCCCTGCCGCCACCTGCACCACGCCCTGGCGTCGGGCTCCGGGAACCCGCGCCCCTCCCTGCAGCTCCCGCCCGCGCACCCGGGCACCGGTGCACCCCGGTACCCAGCGCGCCCGCCGCGCCGCTCCTGCACCTGCCTCTGGGTCTCGGCCAGGGCGGCTCAGCGCGTCCTCCTGTCTGCTGGGTAGCCAGCAGCCAGCGCCGCTGAGCCCTGGAGCCTGCACAGTCACCGGAGTGGCCTCTGGAACTGCTTAAAAGACCCAGGCCCAGCTTCCTCCCTCCAGCAGCCCACTGTGGGCGCAGGGCCTGAAGAATCGCCAGGCCGTCGGGGTTCCCGGGTTCGGAAAGGAGGGACCCAGGCTCTCAGCAATTCCATTCTCTGGGGCGCATTTCCTAGCGCTAGGTCAATTCTGAGTTCCACACGCTTGCGTTCTGGAGACAGTGGCGGCAGTTTGGCACACGGTGGACCTCTCACAATAACAGCTATTCCCAGTGAAAATTATGGAGTGTCCGTTAGACTCGAGGTCTGTGCTGGGCACTTTAAATTTGTCATACCCCTCAAATCTTCTTCTTTTTTTAATGTTTATTTATTTTTTAGAGAGAGAGAGGGACAGAGCGTGAGCGGAGGAGGGGCAGAGAGAGGGAGACACAGAATCCCAAGCAGGTTTCAGGCTCTGAGCTGTCAGCACAGAGCCCGACGCGGGGCTTGAACCCACTAACGTTGAGATCATGACCTGAGCCGAAGTCGGATGCTTAACCGACTGAGCCACGCCCCTCAAATCTTCTTTAATTAAATTGATGGATAAAGGGGTTCAACTGAAAATTGCCTCAGTGCCCCACCCCCAGTGGGTTGGAGTGTTTGTTACCCTCCCTTACCATCCTTCAGCACCCCCCACCCCAGTCTTTTAGAATTGTGGGTGGCATCTTCTCAGGACACCCATCTGGCCTTTCTGGGTAGAACTTCCCTGATAGCCTGCTCAAATGTATCCGCTACCCCCAAGGTTAAGGAATCCCATTCCACTGACTCAGTCAGCTGGAGCCTGGGAGAAGTGTTTTAGGAATCACAAGACCCCATTTCCTAGCCTGGTGGGACTCTGCGGGCCCCAGGCCCTCTTAGTGGGTGATAATTCTTGAACGCTCCAGGGCGGTCTGCAGCCCAGCTACCCAGGCTGGGGGGATGGGGGGTGGGGAGGAGGAACTCCAGTGTTCGCTGTGGATTGGATGAGACTAGGTTACTTTTCCTGGGCGAGGCCATCCCTCCCTATGCATATTCCAGGTTCCTGGGGTTTAGCTTGGGGGCGGGCTAGGGTGCATTTGGTTATGAATTGAGGCTAGAGGCTGGAGCTGGAATCCTCTGGAAAAGACCTCTTGAAAGGTTGCTGTAATGCTACATGCTGCTCCCCGGTAAGTGTGCTGCTGAGGTTCAAAGTCAGCTGGCCTGAGGCTTTTCTGGGCCAGATGGGGTTAAGTGGGAGGGGGCAGTTTGCCTGAGGCTGGTAGCTCTGCCCTCCTGGAAATTCTACTAAGTGTCCCACTTGCATATTTATCACCAGGCTGGAAGGACAATTGCAACGTTGTTTTGGGATTGACTGTAGTCCGGTTGCCCCTCTGTCCCCCGATTTCCCAGATTACCCTGGGAAGAAAGTGGCAGGGGAGAAAGATCTAGTCCCTTAACTAAAATTTTAGGAGCTCTCTCTTGTCCCAGGTAAACAGTGCCACCAGAGCCCCGGATTAAAGGAATGAATAAGCCACAATCTTATTTCTGTGATCTTGCCTAAACTGCCCCAGGGGCTGGGGGGTGGTGAGTTTGCTCCTCAACATAAGCATAGCTTCCGGAGAAGTTTAATTTGTTTACTGAGGATGCTTAGATTCCTTTTCCCCCTCAGCTTTTGTCCGAAAATAGGAGATATCTTGGTATTAAGATGCCTTGAAGCCTCCAGAATTATCATCTGTGGTATTGGCCGTTTTTAAATGACTGTCCAAATTGCCTGTGACTTAGCATATTGCGTAATCCTGTAGTTCTGTGCAAAATGTGCTTGACTGTCTTAAGAATTTGTTTTTCGGAGCACCTGGATGGCTCAGTGGGTTGAGCATCCTCTTGATTTTGGCTCAGGTCATGATCCCAGGGTCATGGAAATTTCTTAACTAGAAGAAAAAGAATACCACTCGAGAATGAGGCCCATACTTGAAGCATAATGATTGACTTTGAATGACTTCAAGACACTCACTAAGCAGTTGGCTCAGAGGAGTAGAGGAGGGGCAAATGTGAGTCAGTGCCCTGCAGAGACACAACATCTCATCTAATTTTTTGGAGTGTTTGCTGAGGAGATAAAAATGTTCCCAACCTGGTGTTCTAGAATGATTTGACAGTATCAGTTAAGCCCGCAGCCTCTGTCTTTGTCACTTCTTAGCTGTGTGACTTTAGGCAAGTTGCTAATCCCTGTGGGCCTTAGTTTCCTTGTCTGTGAAATGGGAATAATAATGATACCTACCTCACAGAGTGGTGAAAATAAATGAGTAAAGAGGGGAATGTGGTAGGTGCCCATTAACTCTAGCAGGAATTATCTGGGTTGGTTGGGAGACCCAAATATTAATTATTAACTCCATTATAGCAACGGTAATGCTAAAGCACATGCAAAGATGTAATTCTGAGCAGGGGAAGTTTTCTTGGTTTGGATTTAAGAGTGGTGAAGGAGGGGGAAAGGCAGGCTTTAGGGGTGTGGCATGACTGAGCTCAAAGCTTGAGTCAGTAAAGTACTCAAAGCTATGGTGCCTGAAGATGGAAAATGGACCTGCTGGGTCAGAGAGCCAGTGGGAAGTGAGAAACTGGGACAGGGTGAGGTGGTGAAGGGGCAAAGCCAAGGCGGGTGGGGGGTGGGGTATCTCCTGTGCAGGCAGAGAAAGGGTTCTGGAAAGGTTCTGAGAAGGAAGACCTCAGTTGGGTCCATCTTACCAGCAGTCTTGGGGATATATTATCTGTCCCGAGTCATCTTCTTCTTTCTTTCTTTCTTTTTTTTTTTTTTTTTTTGTATTAGAGAGAGAGGGTGCAAGTGAGCAAGGGGTAGAGAGAGAGAGGGAGAGAGAAAGAAAGAAGCTGGACTTCCCCGAGAAGCAGGGCTCGAACTCATGAGCCATGAGATCATGACCTGAGCTGAAGTCAGATACTTAACCGAGCCACCCAGAGGCCCCTCTGCCCTGAGTCTTAGTTCCCTCATCTGTAAAGTGGAAAATCAATGGAATCGGCCTCTCAGAGTGTTGGTTAGATGAAATAAGGGGTGCCGAATGTCTAGCACTTCTGTGCATGTGTAAATGGCCAGTAGGAAGTTAGCTACAAGTTTCATTAACGTCCAGTATTTTGTTGTCTCCAGTGGGGACTAGGTATTTGCCAATCTGGTTGTGCTTGTGAGTGGATCTGGAAAGGAGTCATAGGTGCCCATTAGGAAAATGGCTTTTCCCAGCATATCTGCCTTTTGACTGTGTGCCTCAGTGTGTTTTGCAAAACTGTCTCTTTACTACTGAGGATTCAATAATTTTCCAAACAGATCTAGGTGGGGAGACCACGTGCATCTGTGAAGGCGGTAGTGACAGGGCTAGGTGGCTTTAAGTCGCTTTTGTGCTGGGCCCATTTGCAGGAATCTAGCTGTGGAGCAGAGACCCCCCAGACACTCTGATCACCATTGCCCTTCCTTTGAAGGTTTATCAGAAACTAAGTAACTCTGAAGTTCAATCAGTCAATTGACTGATGTTTTTCCTTCCTGTCTCAGTGGGTGGTGGGACCCAGGTGCAAGTATAGACTAGCAAGTGAATCTCTCTTCTCCCCATTTCCCCTTCTGTTCCCTTCCTTTGGCCTCTTCCAAGGATACTTCAAAAGGTACTGAGTGTAGAATTCCTTCTAAAGTATTTTTGGTCTTTTACCTGGCTCTGTAGGCTGAGTCTTCAAGTAGTGCCAGATATGTGAAGGTGCAGTAGTCGTTTTCCTTTTTTTTTTTTCATCATTTTTCATTTATGGAGACTTTCAGAGGCATAGTACCTGTTACCTCGCCCCAACAACCATTACTCCGTGACCCTTCCTGCCCATCCAGCCCCCATCTAACGCCTGACACGTGAGTTGGAAGCAAATCTCAGATATATTATTTCAACCATAAACATCTCAGACTGTGCCTCTAATAGATAAAGACCAAAGTACACCATCACACCCATATTAACAATCGTGTTCATAATTGCTAATTGTCTCATAAATTCACTTTTTTTTTTTTTACCCATTGTAATTGACTGAGATGTCTTTCAGGTCTCTTCTAATGTATACGTTTTTTCCCTCCATCTCTTTTACATTTTCTTACAAGTTAATTATTGAAGAGATGAGTAATTTGCTTGGAGAGTTTCTAACAATCTGGCTTTTGAGGAATGCATCACCACGGAGTCTAACGCTCCTTGGTCTCCTAGGTTTTCTCTAAATGGGTAATTGGTTCTCAGCTGCACTGGCCAGTATGGTAGCCAAAGTCACATGTGACAATTTAGATTTAAACTAAGTAAAATTAAATATTAAGTTCCTCAGTTGCACAAGCCACATTTCAGGTGCTTAGTAACCGTGTGTGACCAGTGGCTACTGTATTGGACAGTACAGATTAGAACATTTCTTTCATTGCAGAAAGTTCTGTTGGGCAGCACTATGTTGGGCGTTTGATCAGGTGTATTTATTTTAGCTACACAGTATGTCACAGTGGGGGGCATCTGTTAACATCAAGAAAGCACATAATATTTGGTTGTCTCTTTGTGCTGTTAGCAGTTGTTGACATTCAGGGTCTAAACATTTTAGGTTATTAGGGGCTGCAGTATTCTGTCCTTTGTTTATTAGTTGATGTTCTTGTGTAGAGATGCACTTCCCCTCATCTGCTGTTTGGTTCCTAGTGAGACAGTTCATTTAGGAAAGGCCAGGGAGGATTCCCTTTATTTACCAGTTTTCAGGATAATCAATTGGTTCACCAGAATTCCATAGCGATGACCAACTTGTTTATTTTTAAATATTGTTGTGAATCCTGGATTTAAGTAGTTTAAAAAAACCCATCCATTTGATATCTGGAAGAGAATATAAGCTGTGTCCCTAACTCCTTGCCTATTGTCTTTTATCTCACATGACAGAATTGGATGCCCCTCACCCCACCCCCATTGTAACTCCCTGATCATGTCCCTTACATTTGGCTGACCAGACTCCTCTTCTTGACCTTTGACTCTAGGCCTACCAAAGGCAGGGGACAGTCCTACTGGGCTTGTATCCCCAGCACCTGGGACAGTAATGCCTGACTCACAGGAGGACATAGGTCAACCTAGGACAGAAGCACAGTCAGGGAAGAAGGAATCAACCGTCCCTAGATGTAAATGGCAGCATTTGGAGGAAACTAGGAAGCAGGAAGGAAACGTAAATCTGGGAAAGTATCTGGAATAGATGCTCGAAAAAGGCCAGATTAATTAAAAGAGAGGGAAAGGATTGGGGGAACCATGTTAGTGTTAATTGCACCAGCTTTTAATTTGAATGTAGGAGAAGTGGGTTCAGTTGCAGAAAACAGAGTCCACTGTAGTTAGCTTCAGCTGAGAATGGTTAATGATAGGGTAGCAAATGGACTAAAATACCAGGATAGAACTCCCAGAGCCACACTGCAGAACCGGGCCACCAAGGGAGGGACACCTTCTGCCTCTATGGCTGCCTGCTAATGCAGAGTATAGAGTGACTGCCATGTGCCTGCCTCTGTCCAATTAACTCAGGCCCAAATTCAAATCTCCTGATAGTGTGTGTCCTTGGTGGAACCCCAGTCACATCTAGAACCTGTAGCTGTAAAGGAGTCTGGGAAATGTGGTTTGTAGCTTTTTAGCCTCTGCAGTACAGGAAGGCCCACCAGAAAAAGTAGAAATAGTTGCTGAGAAGAGTGTCCATCTATAGGATCCACTACAGGGAGCTTTAAAGCTTGTGTGGTCCAGTCCCCTCATTAGCAAGGAAACAAAGGTAACGCCCAGGGAAGGGTGGGGGGTGTTCATTGAAATCATCACAGATTTTAGTAGCAAAGCCCAACCCAAGGATCCTTATTCTTTTAGGGTTGTTGTATTGCATTGTAGGAGGTATCTTTGACACTACAGCCGTTAACATTGATGATCTGACAGAAAACTATGATATGACACAAACAATAGGATTCATCCCCTCCCTTTCTCCCACATCATGCCCAGACCCGTGGGCCTGTCTGGGGGAAGTGTAGGCACAAGTTTTGCAGACAACAGGTCACATTCAGATTCTCGGTGTGGGTACCGAGAAGTCATGTGACCAAGGGCAGGTTAGATCTCTTGGAGCCTCAGTTTTTTCTGGATTCTGAGGATACATAGTCTTCATTATCTCTGCATTTGAGAAAGTTCTCCATCTACCATATAGCAGGGCGGTGAAGCCTAAAGAAATAGTACAGGGACCAGGAGGGAATTTTTTGTCCCAAAGGAATAGGGCAATACGCTTGGCATGTTTTGTTTTGTTTAAACTTTTTTTTTTTTTTAACATTTATTTACTGTAGAGAAACAGAGAGAGACAGAACGTGAACAGAGGGGTAGAGAGAAGGGGAGACACAGAATGTGAAGCAGGCTCCAGGCTCCGAGCTGTCAGCACAGAGCCCAACACAGGGCTCAAACCCACAAACCACGAGATCATGACCTGAGCTGGAGTTGGACGCTTAACTGACTGAGCCACCCAGGCGCCCCTGTTTTGTTTTGTTTCTTGAGTAATCTCTATGCCCAACATGGGGCTTGAACACGACCCCAAAACGAAGAGTCCTGAGCTCTGCCAACTGAGGCAGCCAGGCGCTCTGTGCTTAGCATGTGTTAATGCTGAAGCATAGCAAATGTGTCAGTTGGAAATCTTGTCCAAATGGCCCCCACAAGTGGCCTGGATTTAGTACTCTCCCACAGGAAATAGGACCAATAACAAGACCACCTTGTCTGGTGGAAGCATCAATAGAAAATAAAGGATTTCATTTACTTTTTTTGGTTTAGAAGTTTGACAGGTGAGTGACCTTAGCCAGCTTTGAAGTTGGTCGGGGACCAGCCTAGGTCCCTACCTGCCCCCGAGACACTCCTGAAGTTTTCTGGAGCCCTGATACAATGATCAGTTTGTTTTTACTGCAAAGACCCTTTTTTTTTTTTTTTTTTTTTTTTTTTTTAAGAACTAGAGGGGAACCTTGTGTTTTTTTTTAAATGAAAGCTGAGGTCTTGCAGAAAACAGGACAGCAAGTAGGAAAACGCCTAGCCATGGGGTTGGAGGACCACTCAGTCTCTCTTCATCTTTCTTGCCCTGAATTAATCTCCAGATTGACGTCATCTCCCACTGTCCTCGGTAGCTTCCCCGTTTCATTATTAAGCCTTTTGCAAAGTGTTGCTTTTGGATTAAGGGTGAGACTGTCAAGGTAGCATGGTGTATGTGCCACCCCCGGCAGGTCTGGAGCAGTACCCTATAATTAAACACATTAGTAATTTCCATATCAAAACACATGAATATTGACACCCAATGGAATGAAGTCTGCATAGCTTCGCGTCTGCTTGGTCCAGTTTTACTGCTAAAGGGAGATACATGAAAATGTTGGTTTTCAGAGCTTTTTGGATTTCAGAGTCATGGAGGAAGGACTGGGAGTTGGCAGATCACACTGAAGGTCAGTTCTCTTCTTTTTTCCAATCAGAAAATTCATAAGGCCAACGGAGAAACAAGGGATTTTGACCACTTACCTTTT
This sequence comes from Cryptoprocta ferox, assembly GCA_028646485.1. NCBI lineage: Eukaryota > Metazoa > Chordata > Mammalia > Carnivora > Eupleridae > Cryptoprocta > Cryptoprocta ferox. The sequence continues at coordinate 41,031,385 of CM053576.1, read as the reverse complement.
ACTTAAGATCACAGCACTTTGCAATTGGTCTAACTTTAAGACTGACACGTTATCAACCACCAGGTCCTTTTTATTTTTTTATTTAAAAATTTTTTTTAACATTAATTTATTATTGAGAGACAGAGAGAGACAGAGCATGAGCTGGGGAGGGGCAGACACAGAATCTGAAGCAGGCTCCAGGCTCCAAGCTGTCAGCACAGAGTCCGACGCAGGGCTCCAACTCACAAACCACCAGATCATGACCTGAGCCGAAGTCGGACGCTTAACCGACTGAGCTACCCAGGCGCCCCATCACCAGGACCTTTTTAAATAGCTTTTCTTATTTAATTCCTTAACAGTCCTGAGAGGCAAATATAGTTATTGTCCACATTTTGCAGGTGGATAGATTTACAGGAAATTAAGGCTTAGAGAGGAGGAGTAACCTGCCTATGTCCCATAGACTGTCAGTAGAGGAGCAGGGCTTGGACTTAAGAAAAAGGAAAAGAACTGTGCTCCTAGATCCTCGTACTGCTGGAGGTGGCTCATCTAAAACCATTTTATCATCTTTTTAAATCTCTACACCCGATGCGGGGCTTAAACTCATGGCCCCGAGATCAAGACTTACACGTTCCACCAACTGAGCCAGCCAGGTGCCCTGCCATTTTATCATTTTTACACGTGGGAAATTGTGGATAGTAAATGACATCCCACAAATAGGTGACAGCAGGTGTAGGTTTTTTATCTGATACTCCGCATTCCTTGTCTGTTCATTGCACTCTCATTTTGCACCTAAGATAAGCCAAGATGTAACTAGTGTGGGTCTACTAATTGCAGAATAGAGTAACAAGGTAAGACTGGTTAACCTTATTTTGAACTTTTAGGAGGTTCAATGTTAGGTATAAACCTGTGTACGGGGTGCCTGACTGGTTCAGTTGGTTAAGCATCCAACTTCAGCTCAGGTCATGATCTTGAGGTTCATGAGTTTGAGATCTGAGTCGGGCTCTGTGCTGACATCTCAGAGCCTGGAGCCTGTTTTGGATTCTGTGTATTCCTCTCTGCCCCTCCTCTGCTCTCTCTTTTTCTCTCTGTCTCTCTCTCAAAAATGAATAAACATTAAAAAAATTAAAAAAACAAAAAACAAAAAACAAAAAATGTGCGTAAACATTGTAAAGATGGCCCAGTGAGGTGACTTGTGACCTGGGGAGGGATTGCTGGTCCTCTGACCCATGGGGTGTCGTTCCAGGAATCAGATGTGTTGTCTGTACCCTGCAGCCCCTCCTGGGAGAGAACATTAGGAAATGTGGCAGATGTGATGTTCTGGAGAGAATGTGATATATCTCTTACTGTTCCAGTTACTCATTGCTCTTTCACAGATTACCCCAAATTTAGTAGTTTAATTTATTATACGCTATTCGAGTTCTGTGGAATGACTGGGCTTAGCTGGGCCATTCTTGCCTGGGGTTTCTCTTGCGGTTGCGGTCAAATGACAGCTGACTGTAATCTTCTGGGGGCTTGACTGGGCTGGACATCAGAGGGCTCAGAGGGCTCACTCACGTGTCTGACAGTTGATACTCTTTCCTGTTTTTGGCTGCTTTGATTATATGGTTCTATCATCTTTTAAAAGTCCCTCTTGATGGACATATAGGTAGTTCCTGGCCTTATGCCATTACAGATGGAATTTCAGGGCACCCGATGTGTGAAATACATTCTGTGGGATAAATTTCACATTTAGGAATTTATCCTACAAATATTCCTTCCTTTCTGAGAAGTGAAACAGTCTGGCAGAAGCTGGCTTTCTCAGCCGTGATCTTTTGCCATTTAATTAATCTTACATTTTTCTTTTCTTTTCTTTTTTAATGTTTATTTTTACTTTTGTGAGAGACAGAGACAGAGCATGAGCAGGGGAGGGGTAGAGAGAGAGGGAGACACAGAATCAGAAGCAGGCTCCAGACTCTTGAGCTGTCAGCACAGAGTCCGACGCGGGGCTCGAACTCACAAACCGTGAGATCATGACCTGAGCCGAAGTCGGATGCTCAACCGACTGAGCCACCCAGGCGCCCCAGTCTTACATCTTTCAACAAGGCTCTCTTAGGTCTTCAAATATAATTTGTTAATGTCTGGGTGCTGCATTGGTCATAGATATAGAGAGGTGGCAGACAGCGCTTCAGGGATTAGAGGTGCACCTCAGGGAAATTCCCTAAATGAGCCCCTTGGTGCTGACTCAGTTTTCCATTCTGTGGAATGGGGATGTATATGATAGTGGAGAAATGAAAAAATTGCCTTTGTCGAGGCACACTTGGAGAATTTCTATTTTGTTCCAAGAAAACCAGAAGAAAACCCCCCCATGGTCCCCAGTTTCCTCCCCATTCTCATGTTTTCCCCTGTGTTAAAAGGCATTCTGTAGCTTGCTCAGATGATCCATTGGCTCTGCACTCCCTCTAATTGTCTGTCACTAATCTCCGTTCTCTCTACCTTTCAAGATTGTATTCTTTTCAAGCAAATTGATGCCAGTGATTTGAAGGTTTCATCCTGAACTGTAATAGAAGGTAAACAGGAGTTTGGGTTTGGACTTTAAGTTGGCTGGTCCTTAAGAACATTCTACAGGAAGACGGTTCTAGCTTTCTGCATGTTCTTAATCAAATTACCTGGGTCGGTTGTCTATGTTCCGTTTTATTAGGCACTCACCAGCTCTCAATGACCGTTATCCTGTGTAGACCTGGCCTTGAGGAGCTCCAGGTATTCAGTTTGCCAAGACTTGGGCCGCATTTAGTCTTTTCACGTCCCTGCAAGGGTTGCAATGACCAAAATGGAGACTTCCGGGCAAGGAGAAGACCTGACCTGTCCTGGTGATAGAAATAGGAAAGTCTTGGGCCCAGCTGGGTGTCCGTCAGGACAAATGCCAGGCCCTACCCTCTTTGGGGGATACAGGGCAGAAGTAGGATGTGAGGAGTTGGAGGCCTAGGATGGTCACCCTCTGGGCCAACAGCCCACCCCCTGAAGCTCTCCTCCACTATAGCTTCCAGCGGCCCCTCTGCCTTTTGCATAGAGCTGAGTTTCTTTAGGGCCCCGAGGTAGACCCCTAAGGAGGACACTGCCCTTCTCTGCTACCACAGGCTCAGGCTAGCCATGTGGAACCACACAGTCTCACAGTCTCCCTCTTTCTCATTGCCCTCTTCTGGAATATTTTTTTGCCATTGCCCTGCTCTTCCTCCTTGTCTTTGCCTGGCTGAGGAGCTCGCTTCCTCTGGAAGCGCCTTCCCTCACAGTTTATGTCTGGGGTAGGTGCCTCTCCAAGGTGTCCATTGCACCCAGGGCTCCCCAGATATCAGTGGCCTTTTGACTGATCTGCTTCCCTACTAGACTGGCAGCTTCTTGCGACCCCCTCCTGGTGACTATATTGCTTCCAGCTCTGAGCCCAGGGCCTGTGGCAGATAGGGCACTCCAGTGTCAGCTGAGACAAATTAAGGCCCAAGCAGACAAGAGGCTGACCAAAAAACTCTGTTCTGGCATCTTGTGCCTTCCTCAAGTCTCTATGTATTTTGCCACTTGTGAGCCATTGCCTATTTAGCACTCTGTGCACTGGCCTGAGTCTGAGCTGGGGGTGTGGGGGGCAAGAATGTGCATAAACACTTGCTGGCTACTGCAAAGGCATTTAGTCAAGGAAACCAGATGAACTGTGAGGAAACGTCTGTGCATGATAGAACCTTCTGGAATTCGCGGAATCAAGTACTGAACTGTGTGAGGGCCAGTACTCTAGCCTCATGCCTGAAGGATGGTCCATGCCACAGTGGCATCTCCTGGGAGCTGGTTAGAAATGCACCATCTAGACCACACCCCACCTCCTGAATCAGAACCCGTGTTTTAACAAGACTCCCTAGGGGATCCGTGTGCACACTAGGGTTTCCGGGCCCTGGTCTTAGGGGTACAGGAGACCAGCTTGGGCAGAAGCTGCAGTAGTTGGAGAAGTTACATCAGGGAGGGACAGTTGAGCTGGGTCTCGGTGGAGGGCAATACCCTGGGTGGAGGGAAGGGGGCTGGTGTTGGAAGCTAAGGAGGTGTGTGGAGCCAGGCAAGGACCAACTCTTCTTGCTAAGGATGTTTGTATGAAGATAAGGTTATTAGGCACTTTTATAAATAGTAGAGCAATTGGATCAAGCTTCTAAATGATCTGATTTGGTAACTAGGAAACCTTTGATGAATATATTAGATTTGGTGTTTTTTACCACTTAATTATAGATTCGATTTTCTTCCTCAGGCGACCAACATGGTTGAGGGAACACAAGACTGGGAACCCAGGGCCTGGGGTTTGGTTATTGTTTTGCTGATAATGAAGCTGTGGGATCCTGACCAAGTCCCTTCTCCAAATGGTCATTTTATTTGTTCGTACCTTGGTGGATCAGGAGTTGGGGCACTGCACGGCTAGGCAGTTCTATCGTGGGTAGCATTGGCCAGAGTCGCTTAGTCACAGCTGGTGGCTGCTGTGGGCTTGGCTGGGAGGTCCAGGGAGGCGTAATTCATATCTGGCACCTCAGTGCCTCTCCGAGTGGCCTTGCTGTCCACGTGGTTGCTTGGGCTCCCTCACAGCATGGCGGCCTTGGACATTGTACATGGCAGCTGGCTTCCAAGAGGGAATGTATGGAAGCTGCAGTCTCATAAGACCTAGAACTTACACAGGCCCTGCCTAGATCCCACGGGAGAGGAAACAGTGTCCATCCCTTGATGAATGGAGAAGCCTGCAGGCACGGGGAGGAAGTTGTTGATTGTGGCTCTTCCATCCTCAGCACTGGCTTCCCTGTCATGGTCCAAAGGCGCAGTTGGAGCTCTAGGCAGCGGGAGGGAGACAAGGAGGAAGAGAGCACCACCCTACCCCATAGGAGGAGTGTATTCGTTGGCCTGCTCGTCCTGTGGCCGTGACTTGCTATCAGGATGGCAAGTGTAGACACGTAACTGGGGGCAGGGTGCGTAGGAATCACAAGTCTGTTCAAAGAGAGGGGGCACCTGGGTGGCTTCGCTGGTTAAGCGTCCGGCTCTTGATTTCGGCTCAGGTCATGATCTCTCTGTGAGATCGAGCCGTACATCGGGCTCTGTGCTGACAGTGGGGAGCCTGCTGGAGATTCTCTCTCTCTCTCTGTCTCTACCCCTCCCCTGCTCGTGCTTTGTCTCTCAAAATAAATTTTAAAAAAGAAGAAGAAGATGAAGTCTGTTCTAAGGGAGAAGGGGAGAATGAATGCTGGGAGGGGCTGCCAGTGATCTCTTTCACCTTCCCCCAACCCCCCCCCCCTTGGAGGTTCTTAGGGTCAGGAGCCTCAGCCTGGCCACACCTGGAGACACGGGGAGGTGGGCTCTGGGCTGAGCCCACTGGGGGTGCCCGCCTGTGCCGGGGCCCTAACCCCCCCCTCTCTGTCCCAGTTCACCACAGGCACGTGCAGCGACCCGGCGGCTCACAGCTGTGAGCTGTGTGGCAAGGGCTTCCGCCTGCAGCGCATGCTCAACCGGCATCTCAAGTGCCACAACCAGGTGAAGAGGCACCTGTGCACCTTCTGTGGCAAGGGCTTCAACGACACCTTTGACCTGAAGAGGCACGTCCGCACGCATACAGGTGAGGAAGGGGCGTGTGCTGACAGAGTTCCTGCTCCTTCGCTGCCAAAGAACTAAATCAGGAGCATGGAGCAGTGTCATTTTTCTGGAAAGACTGCAGGGTGGGGCATTTGGAGCCAGCACATCTGGGTTCCCTTCCCAGCTGAGTCACGTTGGGCCAGGCAAGCCCCTTTTCTGAGGCTGTTTTTGCCTCTGTAAGATGTGGTGATGGTCCAAGTTCTAGGGCCGTCTAGACAGATCCCTGGTTGGAAGTGTTCTGGGGTGTGATGTCTGACACAACTCGGGGGCCATAGTTCAGCCCTTGGCTGGCTGACTGCTAGAATGGGTTCTTGTGGTCCCACTGGTGGTGTGTTTTGCTCCTTTGTTGGGGTGTGAGCCTGTCTCAGAGTGAGGTCTGGAGAGCTCAAAATGAGAAGGAAAAGCTCAGCGCCTCTGTGAGCCTGGCAAGCGTTTTCTTCCCCTTGGACCTCCCGTGATTTTCCCAACTTACAAAGCGTGGCTTTGGGTCCTCAGCAGCTCGATTCATAGGGAGTCCTGGGGGTGCCCATTGACCTCTCTCCTGGCCCTTCTGACTGGGTAAAATCTTGTTAGTTTTAATTTAGAAACATCTGGCCTCTAGGCTTCTCCTTGAGGCCCATAGTTCCACACCAACCAGAAGGATCCCTTGAGGAGAATGCTAAGGATGCCACTTCCCTGCTAAAACTTCTCCAACTCTGGGCAGGATGAAATCCCAACTCCTCACCTTGACGGGCTCTTTATAATCTGGGTTCCATCTTCAAATCCCTGTCCTATCCCATCCCATCCTGTCCCACCTTATCCCACCCCACCCCACCCCACCCCATCCCAACCCCATCCCAACCCATCTGCATCCCATCCTGTCCTATCTTCACTCCCATGCCCATCCCTGCCCCCTTCCCTCCCCACCCCTCCCCTCCCCATCCCATCCCATCCCCACCTCCTGCCCCACCCCTCCCCTCCCACCCCTTTCCCTGCCCCACCCCTCCCCTCCCACCCCTTCCCCTCCTCATCCCATGCATTCCCATCCCCTCCCCACCCCTTCCCATCCCATCCCCACCCCCTCC
>CM053576.1:40939467-41024626 GCA_028646485.1 Cryptoprocta ferox | reverse complement strand
CCCATTCTCCCTATAGCCTCATAGAATTTACTATATATAGTCTCCTGGTCCTGAAGCCCTTTCAGAGTTTGGGGTTTCCTCTGACATCTTGGTGGCATGGGAAAATGTCTTACTACTTCCTACAGATGGAGTTCCCAGTTCTTCAATCCTCACACAGGGCCCTTCTCCGATCCTGTGTATTCAGATTTCTTTTATAGCTCTTACCACACTTTTGTTGTTAGACTGCTGGCCATGAGCTATTTCCCTGACCTTATTCTCTAAGTGTCCCCCACCTTAGAGAGTGGGCTGGGATACTCAAAAGTTTCCTTTTTCCTTTTCAAAAACCTTTTCTAAAGTGGAATTGTCATCCAGGAGAGCACACAAATCATAAGTGTATAGTTGGACAAGTTTAGGAATTTTTACAAAGTGAACACACCCATGTAACTAGCACCCAGACCAAGAAACAGAATACAGCAGTACCCCCTTATCCATGGGTATACGTTCCAAGACCTCAGTGGATGCCTGAAACCACAGGCAAACCCTATATATTCTATACTTTTTCCTATATATATATACCTACGATAACATTTAATTTATATATTTGGCACAATAAGAGATTAACAATAATAACTGATAATAAAATAGAACAACTAGAGCAATATATCGTAATAAAAGTTAAGTGAATGTTGTCTCTCTTTCTCAAAGTTTCTTATTATACTGTACTGCCCCTTCTTGTGATGTGAGATGGTAAGATGCCTATGCAATGAGATGAAGTGAGGCAGATGACCTAGGCGTTGTGATGTAGTGTTAGGATACTACTGACCTTCTGATGTTATGTCAGAAGGAGGATCATCTACTTCTGGACCATGGTGGACCACAGGTAACTGGAATCACTGAAAGCGAACCCCTGGATAAGGAGAGCTACTGTACTTCCCGTGCCCAGAAGTCCTTGATCCTCCCTCTCTCACTATCGCCTTCCCTCTGCGAGGCACCACTAGTGTGACTTGTAGCAGCATTGATTACTGTGCCTGGTTTTGGGCATGATAGAAGTGGAGTCATATGGTGTGTTTTCCTCTGGGTCTGATATAAGGTTTCTTTTTTTAGTCCCTAGCACCAGTGAATCAGTTCAAGTTTGATCTCTGTGTGGCGAGGCTGGCTCCTTAGGTTGGGGGTGGGCGGAGGGTCCTCTGGGGTGGCAGAACATTCTGTAGGATGTGGGGAGCCCTGCAGGTGGTGGAGGATCCAAGGCTATTATTGGTGGACTCAGCAGGTGGCTACAAATCTAGCCTCCTAGACAGCTGAGCTGAGGGGCTAGAGGAAATTGGGGACCACTCACTCAATCATCTGTCACTGGTTGCTCTGGACAGTTTCTCAGCTTTCCATCTCTGTCTGAAGATGTCCTTGAGGACATGGTCTTGTTCTTCTGAAACTCCTTACCTGGTGGGCACCGTGGTCACTCCCTGACCCTGGCCTTTAAGACAAAGTGAAGGGTCTTAGGGTATCTGTAGTTGGAGTAAACAGTGAGCCAGTGGGGCTGCCTCATCTGTGACCGAGTTGACTCTCCATTGATGGAAGTATCAGGGACTGACTGCTTCTCCGAGAAGAGTTTCCAAGTTCACCCATTCACGTACTGGTTAAAACTACCGGATCTGAGTTAGCTGACTATGCAACTGTATCTAAATTGCTTATCTTTTTTTCCCCCTTATTTTGTCTATCTCTAAAATGGGCATAATTTTAGTACCTATTACCTAAAATAATTGTTGTGATGTCTCAGGACAATAATTGTAATCACTTAATAAATATCGGGGCGCCTGGGTGGCTCAGTCAGTTTAGCGTCTGACTTTGGCTCAGGTTCATGAGTTTGAGCCCCGTGCTGACACCTTGGAGCCTGGTTCAGATTCTCTCTCCCTCCTTTCTATCCCTCCTCCGCTCATACTTTGTCTCTCTCTCTCTCTCTCTCTCTCAAGAATAAACATTAAAAAATTTAAAAAAAATATGTATTAACTATTATTAGTAGTAAAAAAGTTCAAATAATGGGCAGAGATTTCCTGAGTCCCTGCTGTGGGACAGGCCCTAAGACTCCCCTCTGTGCTCATGGAGAGCTCAGCCAGCCCGGAGAGAAGTCAGACATCTGACTGTCACATGAGAAAAACAGAGGTGTCAAACAGAAGAAAAAGTAGCATATGTGTGCCAGTGGGGAGGCCTGGCACATGCATTGTTTCTGACAGGGCATCAGGGAGGCTTCTCAGAGGAGGTGTTCTTTTGGCTGACTTTGAATGATGAGCCAGATTTCCACGGCTGGACAGGGAGGAAGAGCCTTACTGACGCCGAGTGTCTTAGTTTGGGTTGCAGACCCTGACCCAAATGTTTGGGTATAAGCAGTTTATTTGGGAGGTGATCTCAGGGAGCACAGTGAGGGGTTACGGAGGATGGTGGGGAGGGGAAGACAGCCAATAAGAGTGAGCTATTGAGCAGGTTGTCACTGTGGGCAATGGGGCTCAACCCCACTGGGGGCCTTCTGAAGAACCACATAGAATATACCACAGAATTCTTCTAGGGGTGAGAAAGCTGGGGTATTTATCCTGTCACTTGATGGGGGTCTATCCCGGGACTCTCATGTCCCAGGCAGCTCCTCCCCTCAGCCCCTTGAAGGTCTTTGGTGTTTCCTGGGGAATCTTTTCCAGAAGAGAGATGCAGGAAGCCACTGACCTTACTGGAACTGAGATGACCTGGGGGTAGGCTGGGGGCTTGGGGTGGGTGTCCTCTCGGAGAAAAAGGGCTTGAAAGTAAGGAGCCACGCAAGTAAGGAGGGTGGCTCGGCAGAGACTGGGAGTCCCCGCAGAGGGTGACACAGCTTCCTCAGATGACAGCAAGCTACAAGTAGTCCATTTCCCTCAGGCCGGGCCCTCACCATTATCTGCCGTTTCAAACAACCCCAAGGAGTCAGTTAGCCCCACTTCACAGATGGGGAGACCGGGCTCAGGGAGGTCAAATAACCATGGATGCTGGAATAGGGAACCAGACCGGCTGGTGCCCAAGTTCATGGTCCTCTATTTTCAGTAAGACCCCCTGTCTGTCCCCTTTGCCTCCCACTGCCGTTCCCAGTTTTCTCCCCAAGGCCGGGGCCCTCACCAGCCTTGCCCCATTTCAGTTTATGGAAGCCTGCTTGCTCTGCAAGAAGGTGAGATAAAGGGACACCCGGGCCTGGCAGAAACTGCACACCGCAGCCTGGGGTTTAGCAGGTCACAGAGGACTCTGCAGGTGTGTTCAGGGGTGCCAAGATGCGCACAGTAAGCAAGAAAGAAGATGGCCTGCATCTCAGACTTCTGAGCTCCATCTCTTCCTGCTCAAAAGTGAAATTTCTAGTGACTCAGGGAGGAGCTGAAAATTGCTGAAGTTGGTGAATAATAATGCCTTCCCCCCAGTGCATTCCCAGAGAGCTTCACAGTTTATCCTTCAGAGGGGAGGCATCTGGAAGGTGAAAAGCACAGCAGCCCCAGGCCACCTTGGGAATGCACTGAGGGGCAGCTGAGACCCCCCCCCACCAAATGTGGCTGGTCAGATTGAGCTGTGTCGATAAATGGAACACCGGCACCAGATTTTGAAGACTTGATGCAAAATAAGAATGTAAGCTATCTTGGCTTTTAATGTCGATTTCCCTTTGGAATGGGAATATTTTGGATACATTGGGTTCAACAAAATAGATCATTAAAATTAATTTCACCTATTTTCTTTTCACCTCTTTTAATGAGGTTACTGGACATTTTAAGACTACAAAGCGGCTTGCATTTTAATTTCTGTTGGACAGCCCTGACTATAAGATCGAATCTACAGGTAATGATTTAAAAAATTTTAAATCCTAACTTTGACTCTAAAAGTGATCAACAGATAGAATTATGGAAATGTCTGGAACCTGTTTTTCCTGCCCTGGTTTATTTGTTGCTGAATATGTGGCTCCAGGCAATAATGGACCAGAATGAGGAGGAAAGGGCTTCCTGACAAATTAGGTGATAGAAAGATGTAAAAGGAGCCCTGGCTGTGGGGACACCCCTATGCCAGGACCCGGAGGACCCGGAGGACCGGAGGAGCATCCTGGTATGAGAGACCACCTTGCCATCTCTCTTGAGCTCTTCATAAAAGGGTCAATCAGTGAATCAGTAAAAAGAGCAAAAATTTGGGATTCTCAAACATTAAACAAATTTTTTTTTATGTTTGTTTATTTTTGAAAGACAGTAAGAGAGACAGAGCCCGAGTGGGGGAGGGGCAGAGAGAGAGGGAGACACAGAATCTGAAGCAGGCTCCAGGCTCGGAGCTGTCAGCACAGAGCCCGACACGGGGCTCGAACCCATGAACTGCAAGATCATGACCTGAGCCAAAGTCTGGCGCTTAACTGACTGGGCCACCCAAGTGCCCCTCAAACATTTTTAAAGTTCATGTGAACAATGTCCCTGATTCCACAAGATCTTAACAAAATTCTGCAGATTTGGGTCTTCTTTGAGAGATGAAGGTTGGATTTTTGCTATTAGTCAATAGCAAGTTACAAATAAATGTATTTAGACCAGAAGCAAGGATGCGGACAGTGTTAACACAGGTACAGCAGACGGCAGTTGAGTGAAGGGTAAGTTTGCTTACAGTCTGATTAGACCAGTCACGACTAATTTTTTTAAACTTTTTTTTTAAACGTTTACTTTTGAGAGAGCACCAGCCAGGAGAGGGGCAGAGAGAGGGGGACATAGGACCCGAAGCGGGCTCCCCGCTCACAGCAGCCCAATGTGGGGTTTGAACTCACAAACCGCGAGATCATGACCTGAGCCAAAGTCAGACACTCAACTGACTGAGCCACCCAGGCGCCCCCAGTCATGACTAATTTAAAGAGTTATCTGGGATCTCAGGACTCTTCTTTTGAGAATTGTAGCTACAGTATCAGTGAGGTGGGCAAAGAGAGTGGCATAGAGAACCAGGATTAATCCATCCTCCCCCACATCTCTTGTCCCGTGCTAAGAGGGACAGGGCATCCAAGGAAAGACTTAGAACAGAAGGAGACGTTTCGGAAGAGACCCAGGGAAACCGGAGCCTGTAAATGTCTTAACCTTAATATCCAAGTGGATGAAAGAAAAGGTTAAGATGTCTTTTTTGGATGACTTCACCAAGAAAAAACTAACTCAGAGGGTGTGCGTGTGTGTGTGTGTGTGTGTGTGTGTGAGAGAGAGAGAGAGAGAGAGATGGGGAGGGGGGGATGTTAGTCAAATGACATCTAATTCAAGGTTGGGAGACAGAAACTGGTACAAAAAACCTGTGTTACATTTTGTGGAAATAGATCAGCAAACAAGGGGCTATTTTTCAATCCAGATTGTCTTGGGTCGGGTTCCCTAGAAGCAGATTCTGAGATGATGATTCTTATAAAATGATTTATTGCGGGAGGGCTGTCAGAGAAACCTGTAAGGGAGGGGGGAGCAGAGAGGTGGTCTCTGCCAGCTGGAGTCTGGCCTCAGCCCGGTCCCATGGGGGTTCTGGAGTGTGAATGGCACTATAGGCCAGTGGGGGACACTTCAGTGTCAGTCAGACATTGGCTGAGGGCTGCCTTTCCCCTGGGCTCAGAGGTCAACTGCCCCGTGCCATTCCTTGGAGAAGGGGACAGCCAGGAGCTGTTAGCTGCCCACAACGCATGATAGATGCAGAATGAAGCACTAGCTCAGAAAAGGGGTCTGCATAGGGGACCAGCAGTATCCATTACACAGATAGTAGAGGAAACTGCTCTATTTAAGCGGGGTCAACAGGACCCCTGAGGTCAGGGTGGGAGATTATGATTAAACTGGAGAGAGGGAGCCATGAGCTTTAAAGAAACGAACGTACATCTAGTTCACAGCCTGTGAAAACCATCATGGGCCTGTTTTTAGAGAAGATTTTCTTCAGATTTAAGTGTTTAGGTTGAACCAGCTGGGATGCATCCTAAGAATGGCCATCCATGGAAGGAAATGGTTTGCTTTTGGTGGGGGAGATCTGTATTCTAGACTAAAACATAACTGGCATTTGCATGTGCCAGGCTCAGCACTAGGTGCCCACCCTCACGACTCCTGAACCAGCAGCACCGGCACCACCTGCGAGCATGCTGGAAACGCAGAACCACATTCACTGAGGGCTACGCCGTGTCAGGTGTGGTCTGGGCATTGTTTACTGCTGTGAACAGGTGTGCCAGGGCCTTCAGACAAGTACAGCCTTTATGGAAAATATCCTATCTTTCTTGTTTGTAAAATGGCTACTTATTCTGTAAAAGTCTCCAGCCAACGGAGACCAGAAAGTATGAGCCACTATAAACAGCTGAAAAGGGCACAGGCAGCTGTGGGGTCCCCAGCTCAGCCTTTATTGGATTGGAGGGGGTGCTATGGCGTGAAACCCATGTTGATTATAACTTTATGACTCGAATAAAGGAGTCTGTTCAAGGCACCTCCGTTTCTGTAGAAGCTTCTTGAGTTCCAGGGAGAGGAGCAAAGGAATTTAGATTCTCGAGGTCAGAGAAGTGGGGAGGGGGCATCGGCCAAAGCTGCAGTATCTGCCCCACCCCTTGGGATGCCCTCTGGCCTTATCTTGCGATCTGGCCACCTTGAGAGGGTTGGAAGGCAAACAAATCCCATCTTGATTGAAGAAGGGGAAACAATGGCGTCTTTGTTTGGAGCTTACAGGGAAGGATTGACTGGTTGGGAAAAATGCAGATTGGGAGAAGTCTGGAGTGGGGCAGCTGGCTGCAAAAGAATAAACTAAATGCCACCCCTAGGGAGCTGAATGCTGTCCTGTGGGATCACCTCCTTCCGTCATTAGACTGCCTGCTTTATTTTATGTTGACATACATTTTAGCTAAAAATAGTAATACCAAAGGGGACAAAGAATGAAAGAAAAAAGAGTCAGTCTTCCTCCTCCTTCCAAGCCACAGTTCCACACCTGAAAGCAAACCACCATATAATTCCTCCCCCCCCCATAATTTTTAAATACACATTGCTTTTTTTCATGTCCTGTATATCTTGGACACTTTCGTATATCTGCACAGGTAGACACACCTTACTCTATTTAATAGTTGTCAGAGCATTTTTAAATTTGGGATTAAGGGGCGCCCAGGTGGCTCAGTCAGTTAAATGTCCAACTCTTGATTTCGGCTCAGGTCATGCAGGATCTCATGGTTCGTGTGTTCGAGCCCCACATCGAGCCCTGTGCTGACAGTGCAGAGCCTGCTTGGATTCTCTCTGTCCCTCTCCTCTGCCTCCCCCACTAGCGCTGTCTGCCTCTTTCAAAATAAATAAAGTTAAAAAAAATGAGATTATGACACAATTTCAAATATGGAGGTACAATCAACAAACACCATCCCAAGGTTTCCTTCCTTCCTTCCCTCCTTCCCTTTCTTTCTTCCCTTTCTCTTTCTCCCTTCCTTTCTTTCCTTCCTTTCCTTTTTTCTTTTTTTTTCTTTTCCTTTCTTTTCCTTTCTTTCCTCCCTCCCTCCCGTCCTTTCTTTTCTTCCTTCATTTCCTTTCTTCCTTCCTTCCTTCCTTCCTTCCTTTCTTCCTTCCTTCCTTCCTTCCTTCCTTTTTTAAATGTCAGATGGCCATCTTCTATGTCCTTTGTCTACCTGTGTAAGTCTTTCTGAAGATAATTTCCCTAACGTGGGCCAAAGGGTAGACACATTACAGTATTTTGTGGTCATTGCCACAGTGCCTCCAGAGGAGGTTGCCCTAGATATCCACTCCCACAAATTCATACTTATATAAAGTTCAGGAACAGAGCACTTAGCTACAACAAGGACAACAAGCAGAAGGCACCAGTAGCAAAAAATTTTCTTTGGAGATGTGTGATGTGAAGCTTTATTTTAGTAATAGGAATAGAAAATTTGGGGCGCCTGGGTGGCTCAGTCAGTTAAGCGTCCAACTCTTGATTTCAGCTTGGGTCACAGTCTCACAATTTGTGGGTTCGAGCCCTGTGTTGGCCTCTGCCCTGACAGTATGGCGCCTGCTTCTTTTTCTCTCCCTCTCTCTCTGCCCCTTGGTCGTGCTCTCTCTCTCTCTCAAAAATAAACATTTACAAAAATTTGAAAAGAAGAAACCCTTTTGGATAACCCAACGAAGTATTTTTTGGATGAGGTAATAGAAGTCTTATGGTACAACATCAAAAATGTGACAGCGGGAGTGCCTGGGTGGCCCAGTCGGCTAAGCATCCAACTTTGCTCAGGTCATGATCTCACAGTTCGTGAATTCGAGCCCCACATCGGGCTCTGTGCTGACAGCTCAGAACCTGGAGCCTGCTTCAGAGTCTGCATTTCCCTCTCTCTCTCTGCCCCTCCCCTACTCATGCTCTCTCTGTCTCTCAAAAATAAATAAACACTAAAAAAATTTTTTTTAAAAACCATGACAGTGAAGGAGGTCTGTCTGCACCTTTCTCTGCACCAGACACCTAATGCCCATTATTAAAAAATTATCCCCCCCTTTTCTTTACCACTATGAAATAAACAATACATCTCAAAGTACCTGCAAATAGAAAAAGTGTATACACCTGTATATATATAGGTACAATGTAAAGACGAATACTACATATGTGCCCACCAGCCAGTTTATGAGTAGAGCATATTCGTGTTCTCTTGAGCTGGATTGTAAACTCTTGAAGCTGTATCCTCCCGAGTACTTAATACGTGCCGGGCCCTTTGCATGTGATGTCTTGATTAATCCTCAGAGCAGCCTAACAAGGGGGTGTGGATGTTATCCCCATTTTACAGGTGGAGAAACTGAGGCTTGGTGGAATTCAGCCATCTATCATGGGCTCACATGAGTAGTAGATGTGTGGCCTTGGACTCTCGCTGTGTGGGTTTTAGGAGGTTGATGATGTGTGGAGCAGGCGTAGTGTTTTCTGGTTCCAATAGCCCACTCCAGACATGAAAAAGGTTGGCCTTCGCCCCAGAACACTAAGGTGGGTGAGGCCCCCAAATCAGGGAGGCCTTGGCATCGGTCCCCCTTGCCCGGGGTCTTTTCTGGCCACCTTCATCTCTCACGCACCCCATCACACCCCTGAGCTCATGGGGGATGGGGGATCCAGGAGGAAGGTGTTTGTTCCCAAGCCTTGAAAGGGTCACCCAGGGGCTGCTGCGTGACAGTGTCAGTGAGTGAGGGATGAGTGGTGTTTCCAGAGAGGGGAGGCGAAGCAGGTGTGCAAAAGCCAGAATTGCCCTAACTAGGGCTTTCGGCACTTGCTGTCTTCTATCCATCTCTGTGTCTGTGAGTCACCTGTCCTCCAAGCTAGGCTCCCATCCCACTGTCCCTGGGAAAATGCCCCCACAGGGGCCATCCCCACTTTCTCTGTCATCTGGACGATGTAGGACTCTGCAGTCTCTAGCCTTTGCTGTCCAGACCTTGCTGGGTGTTCTGCCCGTGGAAGGTGCTCGGCTGACCTGTTGGATGCAGGGCACGCTCGCCTCTGTCAGGGGACAGGGATCAGGCGAAGCCCTGGTCGGCAGCCACTTCACATCACCTTTTTGGGTCACCGCTGGCGGGGCCTCCTAGAGCAGGACTGGGAGAAGCCATCCTTTACCCCGGGGGCCCAGGAACATGCCTGGGGTAAGTGTGCTCCCCTCTCCACATATTTAGTCTGGATGTTTTAACACAGTGGTGGGTTATTTCCAGTAATTATTGAAAGGAGTAATTGATATCTGGGTGAATTTCTGTTTGATGAGCTGTAGGTTTGAAATCAGGTTTGCTGCTTGATGGGCTAGCGGTTGTGGGAGCCAGCTGCTGTCCCGACCCAGAAGCCCTGATGAGACACAAAGCCCTCTCTGGTGCAAGCATGAAACCCCAAACAGCCCTGTTCCTTAAATTTGTAGAAAACTAGCTCTAAGGAAGTGACCTCTGTGATTCCACCTTCACTGTGACAGTAGGGGTTCGTGCATTCATTTGTTGCGAAATTATTTACTGAGCACCTATTATGTGCCAAATGCTGAGGATTATAAAGGAATTTCTTAACTTCCAGCAGTTTTTCTAGAATGTGTGAAATATAACATAGGTCCGCATTCTGCTTGCAGAGGCTGGAGTAACAGCTTACCATTGCATTGACCCCACACGCTTTTTTCACAGGAGTGTTCTAGGGTATGCTTCACGAAAGGGATTTAGTTTGTTCAAGTGCTTGGGTGGGGGTAGGAGAGACTTTTTTTCCATTTCAACTTCCTTTATCATCTGTGCACTTCATGAACAGGAAGGGGCTCTCTCGGCCCCCACCATGAGCCACCATTAAAGAAGTGGGGACATTTAACCTTGAAGAGAAAATACTGGGGGGAAGGAAGCTTTCAGACACCCAAAATGCTGTCCTGGCGCCTAATTTGGTAGAATTGGTAAAATTCACCTGGGAAGCCGTCTGGTCTTGGACTTTTGTTTGTTGGGAGTTTTTGGGTTATGCCTTCAGTGTTCTCCTAATTTTCTGTTTCTTCCTGCTTCTGTTTTGGTCATGCCTAATTTGGCGTGGCTTTGGAGCTGTGACTTCCCGAGAGATCCGAGTACAGGTAGCCTCAGCGTCACCTGGGAATGCGTTAGAAGTGCAGTCCCAGCCCTACTCCAGAACCAGAAACACCAGGGGTGGGGCCAGGAATCCGTGTTGTGACAAGCCCCCTAGGTTTGAGGACCACTGCTCCACATTTGATTCAGTCTGGGGTGGGTCCTGGGACTCTGCATTTCCAACAAGCTCTCAGGTGATGCGATTTGACTGTCAGTCCGGGGAGTACACGTTAGAACCCGGTCGTACGAGGCAGTCTGTCCCTGGCTTGGGAAAGATGACATTTGGGTATGGCTGTCCAACAACACACCACGGTGTTGTTGAAAAGGAGTGAACCTGAACGGTAAGCACCAGCATGGGAAAATCCTCATGATTATCGGGAAGCTAAAAAAGTGGATTTTGAAAATATCTCTGGATAAGTTTGCTTCCATTAAAGCCAGGATAGTAAAATTATCATAACTTCCATTTTGTATAAAACAATATTTAAACATTTTAAAATGTGAGTTTTAATACAGCTACTTTTCAATTTTTTTAGTCTTTTTTTCCAACAACTAGAACATCATGGGGAAAAGAAAAACCACTTAAAAAATGCATGAAAACACCTACATAGGGTTCACATCTTCCTTTCGCCTCAAGCTCCTGTACAGCACTGTTGGGTCTTGTCCTTGTTTAAGATTTTGATAACTTGTTCATATGGATTTTTTTTTATTTAATGTGTTTCGATTTTGAATTATTACTTATCTTTGTTTAATGTTTATTTGTTTTGAGAGAGAGCACGCGAACATGCGTGCCTATGGAGCAGGAGAGGGGCTGGGGTGGGGGGAAATCCCAACCAGCCTCCATGCTCAGTGTGAGCCCCACACAAGGCTCAGTCTCATAAACGGTGAGATCACAACCTGAGCTGAAATCAAGAGTTGGACGCTTAACGGACTGAGCCACCTAGGTGCCCCGAAAATTACTTTATCTTGACTGATGAGTTTTTGGCATCCTGTTAAATTTTGCATCTGAGGCTTTGGGGATTGCTGTAGGACATGGCTCTGCTAACCTCTTGGCTCTAAGATGGTCTGACTCTAGTGACCGCCCCCTATTTGTTCCATGTACCCCTAGCATGAAGCTCACCCTCTCCCGGGCCTCCATGCTTGTATTACACTGTGCTTTCTTTACAGCCAGGCTCTCCTCCTTTAGAGCCTAAGTGAGGCCCTCACTTCCCGCTGTTTATGTGACATTCCAACCTCACATTCAGGATGCATGCTTTTGGTGGAAAAAGGAAGTCCCGTGCTTTGATGAGGCTGAGGTCCCTGGTGTAAATGGCACCTGTGAGCTCTCCATCTAGAAGGCAAGCCCCGCTAATATTTGCCCGATTCTAAGGGCAGCATGAGATCCAGTTTGGAAATGCTTTCATACCTGTAGCAGATGCCACCCATGTCCAGCCCACGACCCTGGCTCCTGCCTCTTCTGGGAACACCCATCCATGTAGCAACTGCCCACACCTGCAACTCTGCCTGAGGGTGTTCCTGCTGGCACATGACAGGGAGGGACAATCCGTGCCACCCAGAGGCGGCCCTTGACAGTGCTGCTGGAGGAGGGTGGGGGGTGAGGGGATTGGGGAGGGTGACTCAGGGGTGAGGGTTCTACATTGTCCCCTGAGCTTGCCTGGTGGAATTGGCCTCTGGCTGCCTTGCTGTCCCCACCTTGTAGGGCTCCTTCCTGTCCCTGCCTCATTTCTTCGCTCACCTACAGGTTCTACTGGAATCTTTGTCACAGGGTCTGCTTCCAGGAAAACCACAACTAAAATAAAAACAAGGTTTACTTTGCCCACTATAAAATCAAAAGATCGAGTTTGCATCCCTTTTTATTTTTGCTCATGTGGATGTTGTGAACCTTGGCGCACACACTTTGTCTCCTGCCGTCGTCATTTTCCACATGTTGAATCCCTCCCTGGTCATGCTGATTCCCTTCTTCTCCCTATTTCTCTTACCCCTCAGCTCCTGGCAACCGTTTTTTTTACTCTGTTCCTATGGGTTTAACTTTTCCATATAAAGGTGATACCATGCAGTATTTGTGTCTTTCTCTGTCTGGTTTATTTCACATAATGCCCTCGCCGTTCATCCACCATGTTGCAAATAGCAGGACTTCCTTCTTTCTCATGGCTGTGTAATATTCCATTGTATAAATATACCACATCTTTTTTTATCCTTTCATTCATTAATGGACACCTAGGTTGTTTGCATATCTTGGCCATTGTGAATAATGCTGCAGCGACTACAGCTGTGCAGATGTCTCTTTGAAACCCTGTTTTCATTTGCTCTGGATATATATCCTAGAAGTGGGATTGCTGAATCATATGGTAGTGCTATTTTTAATTTTTGAGAAATCTCCATACTGGGTTCCATAGGGGGCTGTACCAGTGTACATTCCCACAAACTGTGCATGGATGTTCCCTTTTCTCCACATCCTCAAGGCCACTTGTTATCTCTTGTCTTTGATGATAATCATTCCAACAGGTGTGAGGTGATCATTTCAGTGCAGCCGTAATTCAGTGGCGTTGAGCACCTTGTCATATATCTGTTGGCACTTTGCATGCCTTCCTTGGACAAAGGTCTGTTCAGTTCCTCTGCCCGTTTTTGAATCAGGTCGTTTGGTTTTTTGCTCTTGGGTCATGCATCATGGTTTTAAATGGCTTTGAGTTGGGAGGCTGTGTGGCTTGGCCGTGACCCACTGGTGATGTGTCTGCCCATCGACCTTGCAGGCATTCGCCCCTACAAATGTGACATCTGCAACAAAGCCTTCACCCAGCGCTGCTCCTTGGAGTCCCACCTGAAGAAAATCCACGGGGTGCAGCAGCAGTATGCCTACAAGCAACGCCGAGACAAGCTGTACGTCTGTGAGGAGTGTGGCTACACGGGCCCCACCCAGGAGGACCTGTACCTGCACGTGAACAGTGCCCACCCGGGCAGCGCCTTTCTCAAAAAGACATCCAAAAAACTAGCGGCTCTTTTGCAAGCCAAGCTGACGTCCACACTCCAGGGGAATGTCAACCTGAGCGAGGAAGAGGAGAAATGAGGAGGTGGAGGAGGAGGAGCGGGGAGAGACGCCCGCGAGCTGCCACGTTTACAGGGATTTTTGGGTTTGGAGGTCCCCGCCCCACTGGGTTCAGTTCATCCCTCCGTCCTCCCGGGGCCTCGGCAAGGGATCTGTTGCAAGGTTGTCATTGATAATACTGGTGTCCGGCCCCCTGTAACCCATGTCCTGTTGAACAGTCACGTCAACAAAAGTTTGTGGATGGCCACGATTGCCATGCGGTATTTTTCTTTCTTTTTTTTTTTTTTTTTTTAACGATTTTCACATGTGGAGGCAGAGGTATTCTTAGAGAGACTATCATTTTATGGTGCCTTGAAATAAAAGTCCTTCCACCTGAAATGCCGTTCAAGCAAGGACAATGAATTTTATTAGTCTGGAAGAGTTTACAAGAATTATTTTAATAAATGAAATGTTCTTGTGAAACTTTCCTTATAAGAACAAAGCAGGAGAGCGTGGAGTTCTAGCTCCCTGTTTGGGGCTTATTGGGGACATTTGACTTCAGGTTATTTTGGGTGGGTGGTTTTGTATTGGTGGGTGGGTTTGAAGAAGCCTATCTTGAGCGCTGGGTAGGAGAGCAGATGAACAGGGGCCCCAAGGCTGATGGGCAGAGACTCCTGGGGTGGACAGGGCAGGGCGCTTACAGATGCTTTGGTCACTCTTTGTGGCTGTGGTGTTACTGTGGGGGTGCCTCTAGCTTTCTGGGGCTGGGACTTGCTGGCTGCAGGCACTTGTCCCTCCCTTGAGTCCAGCACGGAGGGGAGAAGTGGAAAATGCTGGACCATGAGGAATACTCGCTGGCCTGGCACATCTTGCTCTTGTGGGAGGCATAGCAGTTTCCTCTAAGGCATGTGACTGCTCAGTGCTGTGACCTTTGGCCACCTGCACCTCCTCACCTGGGAGACCTGGCCCCCGAGGCCCAGGAGGTTAACAATACAGCCGACCTGAGACCTAGATAGGCAGAAGAGAGGCAACAGCCCGTGGGGGTGGGGGTGAGGTGGTTTCCAGTGTCCTTATGTGACTGGAGGGGTAGCAGGAAGGGCCCGAACCCTCAGGGAACCATGGTGGCCGAAAGAGATTCTCCCCAGTCCCAGGAGCTGCCTGAAGTGAGTAAAGTGCTGATCTAACTCTACCCTGTTGTCCTTTGGCTGCCTTCCCATGGTGCCCTGGGTCTGAGTGCCCCAGCTTCATGTCCACCCTTGGAAGAGTAAGAACATCTTGTGCTAGGACCAGGCCGCCTCTTGGTCTGGGGAAACATTAGGGTGATGGGGCCATTTTCCTATTTCCTCCCTCCTTCCACTGTTTGCTCCTCCTCCCCTCTTCGTTTCCTTTCCTCGGCCTCCTTCCACTTTTTCTCCCTGCTCTTCCCTCCCTCGTTCTTCTTTCCCACACTGTGGGCCAGGCATCATGCTGAGATCTGGACAATTTAAGGCCATATCCTACAACTTGAGTTAACACTTCTCTTGCAAGTCAGCTCTTTTCTTTCTGAAGGGAGGAAATAAACCCTTTGGTTGAGCACCTATGATGTGGGGCACCCAGCTGGGCGCCCCTGGAGGCACAGAATTCTCTGGAACACTCCTCAGAGCACTGCTGGGGGGTCAGCATCCCGGTGCCCAAGAGCAGAGGGGCAGCTGCAGGGGCCATCAGCTGGTGACCAGAGGAAAGGGACAGGAATCCTAAATCTGGTCAAGATCCCCTTTTCCTTTTCCGACCCTTAAAAAAGGAAAGAAGAGTCCCCAGGTTCAACTTGAACTGCACAAGAGGCAGACATGAGACTAGGGCGGGCTTTGGGGGATCTTTACCCTCTGGGTTCTCTGAAGGCCTGACCTGGTTCTGCTCTGTCTCATCTGAAGGTGGAGGTGCTTGGGCTAAGGCCACAGCACCATGTTTCTAAATGGCCATGTTCAGGATTCCTCGGTGGCTCAGCCGGTTGGGCGTCTGACTTCGGCTCCAGTCATGATCTCACGATTGATGAGTTTGAGCCCCGTGACGGGCTCTATGCTGACAGCTCAGAGCCTGGAGCCTGTTTTGGATTCTGTATCTCCTTCTCTCTCTCTCTTTCTCTGTCCCTCCCCTGCTCACACTCTTGTCTCTCTCTCTCTCTCCAAAAATAAATAAACATTAAAAAAAAGTTAAATGGCCATATTCAAGCATCAGCATGGCTGGGGGTGCACTTGGGATGCATAGCAGAAAAGTGGGATGTTGTGGTGGCTAATGGTGCAGCCTCCTGGGACAGCCAGCACCGAGGGCCCAGCCTTGGCTCTGGGGCCGATTACGGACATCACGTGTCTCCTAATGCTTGACCCAGAGGAAAGAGTCTAGAAAGCTTTTATTTGTTTTCCTCAGTTACGTGGGTAATTTTGACAACAAGAATGAGTATTCCTATAATGGACTATCTGAACGACTCGCTGGGGTAGCTGGCCTGTGGCACAGGGAATTGTGAACTAGCCGACACGACGTTCTCTTTTAGGAATAGATTTTTATTTATTTATTTTTAAGCTTGTAAAATTTTTTTAAATTTTAAAATAAGCCCAACACCCAACATGGGGCTTAAACTCATAACCCCAAGATCAAGATCTGCATGCTCTACTGATTGAGCCAGCCAGGGGCCCAGAGCAGATTTTTACTAAACAGAACTCTTTGGGTTGCAAGTGATGGAAACTCGTTTAAAATGACTTGAACAGGGGCACCTGGGTGGCTCAGTCAGTTAAGCATCCGACTTTGGCTCAGATCATGATCTCACAGTCCATGGGGTTTGAGCCCTGCGTCGGGCTCTGTGCTGACAGCTTGATGCCTGGAGCCTGCTTCAGATTCTGTGTCTCCATCTCTCTCTGCCACCCCCCCCTCCCCGCTCACACTCTGTCTCTCTCTCTCAAAATAAAATAAAGACCTAAAAAAAATTTAAAAAATGACTTGAACAGGAAAGAGAATGTATTGGCTGATAAGTCTAGGGTGGTTCCAGCTTCAGGGGTGGCTGGATCCAGGTGCTTAAGTCATGTTATCTTCACTCATCTTTTTTTCTTTTATCTGCTTTTCCCACAGGTGACGTTTTTCTCGGGCAGGTTCAGGTGGGGGTCCCAAGGCCACCCTCTGCTCTGGATTTCTGTCCCATCGTGCAGCAGCCCAGCAGAAGGGTTTGTCTTTCTGCCAAAGATCTTGGGCTGGGGCTTCTTGTCTCTGATTGGTCCGATTTGCCTTTTGCGTTCACCCTGAGCAGGTCAGCTATACCTCTGGTCTAGGAATAGGAAAGTGGTTTCCCAGCGGCAGAGCGGGCGCCATGACCAGAAAGGGAATTGGATGTTGGGCAGGTTGTTGTCCCAGCTAAGACAAGGCACAGCTGCTGTAACAAAGATTCCCTACAAATTCTGGGACTTACAGAAGACAGCAGATGATTTCTTACCTAGCATTTCTGGGTTGACGGATGGTTCTCCTCCTGCCATCCACTCAGAGACCCGACTTCTTTCCTTTGCTGCTCGGCTGTGCCCTACGACATTTTTAACATATGCCGGGTTGAAACTGGGTCTCTGTGAGTTTGGGCTGGTAGGAGAGCTGTCTTGGGTTGGGTTTCTTCACAGATTCTGAGGCAAGGGTTCAGATTCAAGTCAATTGCTTAGGAGGCAATCCCAGGAAGCATCGGTAGTGGGAATGGGGAAGTGTGACAGGAAAGAGCAGACAGCCAATAAAGGGAGTATATTCAAGGGAGTTACTGCGGTGATGCCTGGAGCTTACTCCTACTGGGGATCTCTAGGAAACAGGACAGAGATGTGTCACAGCACTACCTCACTTGAGAGCATAGGAAACCATTTGTCCACTAACTCCCCGTCCTTCTGGATTTAGTTGAGGGTGTTGGCATCGCGGGCATTCATTTCTGGGGCTTTCCAATTTGCCCTGTGCACTGGCCATGCATGTTTCCCGTGCCAGGAAGAGCCCTCAGGTTACAGGGGTTGCCCATAAGCAGACTTTAGCACATAGAGTTTAATGCTGAGGACACCTGAGGTGGGTGGGACCAGGTCTGGTACAGGTGTGGGAGGGTCACACCCACTATCTGAAGCTGCTGGCCCGGACATGGCATGTGGCCCTTGCACTTCTATTCTGGGGTGAGGATTTTGCCGTATTACCCCAGGGGCAGGAAAGTGCAGACTTCTCGGCCATACGCTCTTGTATACCAGGACCGGGGAGTGGATCGAGGTGGACATCTCGCAGTCTCTGCTCTGGCAGGCAAAGCCAGCTGACATCTGCCTTAGCCTTTGGCCCCTTCCTCCTCCTGGTCCTGTCTGCGTGTCCTGTTCTCAGCCAGTTGTCGGGAAATCCAGCTAATGTGTCCGGGATCATGATTTAGGGGGCACTAGTTCTCAGGCTGGGGGCCTCAGGACCTTAGGTCCATGGATAGTGGGATAGCAATACATGGGCTATTGTCAATGTTTTATAGCCCTCATTGGAAACCACGTATGAACTTGTACAAAGTCTACCTAACAGTATCTTTGCTTTCGGTTGGTATTAGGTCAGCACAGTGTGGAAACTCATGCATGTGCTGGTCAGAAGAGCCTACTGGTGGTTCATTTTGGAGAAAGGGATCTGTTATCAATTAATGAATGGGGTTTGTTTGGTTGAGTTTCTAGAAGCAGAGCCTGAGACAGGGATTCTGGGGTAAGTGATTTTTCTGGGGAAAGCTCTCAGGAGAAACCAGTAAGGAGGAGATGGAAGCAAGTTACAACAGGAAGACACCAGGTGGAGATGTGGGCTTGGCTGAAGTCTAGCCTCAACCTGATCCCAGGGGAACTCTGGAGGCTGAATGCCACCATAGATGCCATCCCACTTTGAGGCCGGGTGCCAGTTATTGGCTTTGGGTTATCTCTGGTGGGGAGGGGGAAAAGGACATGACCACTGGGCTGTTTAGCTGCCAATGCTCTAAGCAGCTGGGGGCTTAATCACAGGAATGGACTATTAGGGGTGAGAAACTTTGAGGTCTGTAGGCTCTGGTTATTTCTCCATGAATTATTTACTGAAAAAAAATTTTTTTAATGTTTATTATTTAGTTTTGAGAGAGAGAGCATGACAGTGCAAGTAGGGGAGGGTTAGATAGAGAAGGAGACTCAGAATCTGAAGCAGGCTCCAGGCTCTGAGCTGTCAGAACAGAGTCCGATGCAGGGCCCAGACTCATGAACGGTGAGATCATGACCCAAGCCGAAGTCGGGTGTTTAACCGACTGAGCCACCCAGGCACCCCTATTAACTTTTTGATAAGGGACTTCTTCTGGAGCTAAAGGAGTGAATCACTCATTGCAAATTATATCATGTTTTGGGGAGAAATAAAAAATATGTTAAAGTGCATACCGAGGGGCGCCTGATGGCTCAGTCGGTTAAGCATCCAGGTCTTGGTTTCAGCTTAGGTCATGATCTCATGGTTTTGTGAGCTTGAGCCCCACATCAGGCTCTGCAGGCATCAGGCAGTGCAGAGCCTGCTTGGGATTCTCTCTCTCCCTCTCTCTCTGCCCCTCACCTGTTTGCACTGTCTCTGTCTCTCAAAAATAAATAAACTTGAAAAAAATGCATACAGAGAACGGTCTTCCCTCTGGATCTGTTCCTCATCTGCCAAGCCTTTCTACCATCGTTTTTTTAAAACATTTTTTAATGTTTATTTATTTTTGAGAGAGAGAGCAGAGGAGGGGCAGAGAGAGAAGGAGACACACAATCCAAAGCAGGCTCCAGGCTCTGAGCTGTCAGCACAGAGCTGGACTCGGGGCTCAAACTCAAGAACTGTGAGATCATGACCTGAGCCAAAGTCAGATGCTTAACCAACTCAGCCACCCAGGAGCCCCACCTCTCTACCATCATCGTCAACCATTGTTAGATTCTTGTGTAACTTTTTAAAAATGTTTATATTTATTTAAGTACTCTCTGTACCCAACATGGGGCTCAAACTCACAACCCTGAGATCAAGAATTGCACACTCCTCTGATTAAGCCAGCTAGGCTTCCCTTCTGTAAATTTCTTCAGTTTCTTTACTCATATGTAAGCAAACAAGAATAGAAGTGTTATTCTCCAGGTATTTTAGAATTAGTAGATAGCATCATGCATACTGTTTGGAACCTTGCATTTTCCTTTTAATGCATCTGGTAGCTCTTCCTTGAATAGTACAACGAAGTTCTCATTCTTCATTACAGCTATCTAGTCTTGTGTTGTATGCACGTATCATAATGTAGGTCATCCGTCTCCTCCTGATGGACATTTTTGTTGTTTCCAATGGTTTGCTACTTTGAAGGGTGCTACAGAGAGTGATTTCATATGTATGTTATTTCACATACATGCAAACCTATCCATGGGATGAATTCCCAGAAAGGTACTTGTCGGGGCTATGGGCATACCCACCGTAACATGGTGAATCTGAGGTCCCACCGGTGAACACACGTGAGAGCAGCCCTCTCCTCACCAGCCTGCCAATCCTGGGTCACCACAGTTTGGGATTTGGGCCGATGTGACAGGTCTTACTTTACATTTCTCTCATTATGTGGGAGAGAAAGAGGTTGAATGTTTTTGCATACGGTCTAAGGGACGTTTGTACTTACTTTTTCTGTGAACTGCCTTGAATGGCCATGTTTCTACTGAGCTGTTGGCCCCTTTTTCTGTCCAATTTCTAGGCGTTTGCTTGTTTGTTTAAATATATCAAGAAGTTTAGCTCTTTGTGATGGAAGTTACTGGCTTTCCTCCCAGGTTGTCATTTATCTTTTGATTTCGCTTGTGCTGCTTTTTCCTGGCCAAACAAAAGTTTTGTGATTTTTATGCAGTTTGCATCAATCCATCTTTTTCTTTACAGCTGCTAGAGATTGAGTCGTCAGAAAGGCCTTCCCCCTCCAAGGTTCTATCGGAATTCTGTCGTGCCTTTTTCTAGGACTTTAATGGTTTCATTTTATCACGTATAAATCTTTGATCCATTTGGACTGTTTCCTGGCGCATAGTGGGAGGTATAGATCCAACTTTATCATTTTCCAGATGGCTGACAAGAGATATTTTTTAACAGGGAGCTGGTCCAAAACACACCAGAGACGCTTTCTTCAGGAAAAGGTCGCGTGCCTCAGCAGAAGGTGTTGCAATTATAGTACGGAGCAGTTTTCTTTAATTAGCAAAGATTCGTTTGTTCAACAAGTATTTACCGAGTGCCCGCTGTGTGCCACGTACTCTTTTAGATACTGAGGCTGGGGAAGAATAGACACAAATCCCTGCCCTCTAGGAGCTCCCATTTTCTTAAGGGGAGACACAAGAAATAAGCAAGTACATAAACACAGTGTTAGCTAATATACAGAAAAATCAAGTTTGATGTTTCAGTTACTATGACTGAGTAACAAATTGTGTCACACCTTACAGGTCCTGTTGGCCAAGGATTTGGACAGGGCACAGAGCAGAGCAAGGGGGTGGCTTTTCTTGGCTCTCTGATGTCCATGGCCAGAGCTGGAAGACTAGAAGCCTGGGGGCTGTGAATCACCTGAAAGCTAGTTCACTCATGCAGCTGGTGGTAAATGGTGGCTGGGTCTAGATTCCTCACGCGGTCTCTCCATGTGGGCTAGTTTGGGCTTCCTTTGATGTGATGGGCTACCAGGGAGAATGCCGTAAGAGAGAGAGACAGGAGGAGGCTGTATCGCCTATGAAGAGCCCACCTCAGGAGTCCTGCAGTGTTGCTTTAGCCACATGTGATCTGTTAGAAGTGAGTTCCTAAGACTGGTCCATATCGTAGGGGAGGGGAATAAGACTCCCTTTTGATGGGAGGAGTGGTTCTAGAAGAGTCTGTGGGACCATACGCATTGCTATGGCCATTTTTAAAAAATGCCGTCTGTCCCATGCAACAAGGAGGGCTGGGATGAGGATGCATAGGTGGTGATGGTGGAGACTGTTGGCATTTTAAATGCCAGCCAGGGACATGTGGCTGGCAGATTGAGTGGGCACGCCCTCTGGTGACCTGGCAGAAGGTTTCCAGGTAGAGGGAACAGCAAGGGCAAAGCCAGGAAGCAGGAGTGTACCTGACTAGTCCAAAGACCTGGAGGACAAGCATAGCTTAAGCGGAGTGAGACAAGATGGGGAGATAAACCAGTCAGAAGCTGGGGAGCAGCCACAGTTGCTAGCTTATTGTAAAGGCTTAGGCTTTTCCTCTCAATGAATTGGGAACCCATTGAGAATTTTGAGCAGAGGAGTAACGTGATCTCACTTACGTTTTAATGGGCTTGCTGTGGCTGCTGTGAGAACAGATTTGGAGGTGGGAGGCATGGGTGGAGGTGGGGAGATCAGTCAGGAGGCCATGGCAAATATCAAGGCACCAGGATGAGTGCTTGGACCAGCGTGATCGTGCAGGAGGTGGGGAGGTTGGCCAGATGCTGGGTATATACTTAAAAATAGAGCTACCTGGGTTCAGTGATGAATTGGATGCGGGTTCATGGGCAGACCGCACATTCAGGCTTGTCCGGGACAGTTCTAGTTGATATGATGAATGACATGGTACCCTAGTTATGAGAAGCAAGACAGGAGGCAGGACCGGCTTTAAAGTTTTTGGCCTAAGCCACTGGGGGCATTGTAGTGCCATTTCCCAAGATGGAGTGACAGCGAGTTGCTGGTCAGGGATGGGTGGAGTCAGGAGGAATCAGAGACGTCCAAGTGTCTTGTGAGGACAAGGACAAGGTGAGTAGGTGGAGGGGTAACCTGGGTGGGTCTGAGGTGGAGGTGGAATGTGAGTGTTGCTGGACCAGAGAGATGAATAAAGACGAATCCGGGAGGCTGGCCGCGGTCTCACTCCAGCCATGAGGAGAGCCCTGAGCACACCAGTGCAGCAGGTGGGGTGTGAAAAAGCCCCATGGAGAATAAGGAGAAGAGGGGGCGCGGTGAGAGGTGGTAGGGGTGCTTTGAATGAACGCCTTTCTCAGATAGGTGTACCTCCTCCTCTCAGAGGACCGTGAACACAATCTGATCTTTTTTCTTTAAAGCTTATTTATTTATTTTGAGAGAAAGAGTGCAAGCAGGGAGGTGGAAGAGAGAGTCAGCACAGAGCCCGAACCGGGGCTCGGTCCCACAAACCCTGAGATCATGACCTGAGCCAAGATTATGAGCGGGGTGCTTAACCAACTGAACCACCCAGGCGCCCCACAATCTGATCTTTTCAAAGTGACTTAGTTGTCCTTACACCTGTGGCCTGTTGTCATTCCATTCATAGGCATGGCATCCATTGCCCCCAGGTCTACATCAGGGATGGCTCTGCTCTGCACCTTCCTTGTGCACTTGGGGTTTCCTGCCTCCCCTTGCTAGCAAGTATCAGTTTCCTTCTTGTCCTATCATAGCCCCTCCCCCTTTCATCCAGGTCTTTCCAGGCCACAATTGCTTGATAACCGGCTTATCACGCACACTAGAATCATAAAATAAGGGGCTGTCTTGTAACCTTTAGTCACTATTGAGGCTGCCACGAAGGCTTTCTTCCTTTCTTCTTCATTTTCCCTGGCTGATTGCTTACTGGAAGGTAACTTCTAGATAAGCATAGTGGAATTATCAAAGTTTTTTTGTTGCCAAATTAATTCAATGGTTCAGTATTTCCTAGGCACACCCTCCCCACAGGACCAGTGCGCTAGACACACCTGATTACCATTCATACAACAGATATTAGGGGTGGGCCCGTGGATAGAACAGACCAAAATCCCTGTTTTGAGTTTGCAGTCTAGAGGGAAAAGGTAGACAATAGGAAAGATTACTTAGTAAATATTGCATATGTAGTTGGTGCTGAGTGTGCGGAGGAATCATCAGGCAGAGAAGGTGCAGGGAGAGAGCGAGGGGTGGAGGCTGCAGTTTAAATAGGGTGACCCTGGGAGGTTGGAGTGAGAAGAGGGGGAGTCTTGACCAGCAGTCAGGACCTGGCAGTGTTATCAGGTGACCACTGTGTACCTTGGCACGTCCCATGCTTCCCATCACACTACAGAGGACTCCCAAATCCCTTTCTATGGCCTGCGTCACTGAGGCGGTCTGGCGTCCGGCTGCCTCTGGACCTCGTGGCTCACTGCTCGGCTCCTGCTCCAGCGGACTCTGCTCTCCTCACACACCCCAAGCACACTCCTGTCTCAGGGCCTTTGCATGCCCTCAGATCGCTCCATGTCACTCCTCCACTTTATTCTGGTCTCTGCTCAGATGTCACACAACCAGTGAGGCTTTCTGGGTGGCCGGCCCCCAAGTGAGCCCTTCCTCCCAGCACCCACTGCCCCATGCGGTCCCCTGAGCACACAAGCTGAGTATGCGCCGGCCCTGTGACACACTTGAATCAACAGCGTGTGTCAGGAGTGAGGCTGTGCCAACTCTGGGCCTGAGCCATAAGTTGGCCTGGCAGCTTCTTTGGAATTTGGGGAGCCCTGGGCTGCCATGGAAGAGGTCTGGCCACCCTGCTGGAAAGGCCATGTGCAAGAGCCATCTGGACAGGTCACCTGGACAGGGAAAGGCCCTGAGACCATCTGTCCTGACATTCCAGCAGAGCCTGGTCTCCTTGCCGTCCCGGCCCAGACACCAGACTCGTGAATGAGGCATCTTGGACATTCGCGCTCAGTGAGGCCTCAGCCCACTGCGGCCCCAGTAAAAATCTGTGGGGAACAGCAGAACCCCGAGCTGGGCCCAGTCAATCCACAGAATCTTGGGAGATACTAAAATGATGGTTGTTAAAACAACAGTCATCTT
Source organism: Cryptoprocta ferox (assembly GCA_028646485.1). Taxonomy (NCBI): domain Eukaryota; kingdom Metazoa; phylum Chordata; class Mammalia; order Carnivora; family Eupleridae; genus Cryptoprocta; species Cryptoprocta ferox. The sequence goes on along the minus strand of CM053576.1, from coordinate 41,000,369 downwards.
GAGGTGCTTTGTCACACAGCTGTAGTTCGCTGGACCACTCCCTGACCACTCAGGTGGGAGCATCTGTCCATTTCCTTTCCTCTGCTTTTCCTTCGCGGCACTTCAGATTTCTGGACATTGATACACATGTTTGTTTATTGCTGTCTCTCCCACTGGACTGTATTCTCCACAAGGTGGGGAATCGTCTTTGTTCTGCTCAGTGCTTTCTTCCTGGAGCTCAGGACAGTGCCCAGCTCCTAAAAGGCACTCAAGTGTATGAGTAACTCGTGAATGAATGAATAACAATGAATGGAACGTGTTGAATGCACATAACAAATATCCACTCTTCTACAATCAAAATAGCCTTAGTTTTAAAGGACCCTTTTCCTCTGAGAAGAAAACATCCAATCCCTGGCTCATAAAGGCACATGCTCTTCCATGCGGTACATCCTGCCACTGACCTTGGGTCTGAAACCTACACATCTTTGTTGAACTCTTTCTACATGGAATGCTGACTGGAAAAGTAAGTTGAACATTTACAAATAAACAGCAACTTTAAACAGATCCAGTTCTGTGTTTGGGGAGCACCCTGTGTCCCCCAAGAGGGGGCAGGCACTAAGCCAGGCTTAGGAAGGGGCAAAGAGCACCCAGGCCCTGCCCCTGCTCCTCCTGATTCCCGGGGCCCACCTGCACCACCCTTGACGTGACAACTCCCCAGGAGTGCCTTCCAGGCAAAGGGGCAGATCTGTGTGGTCCCCATGGTCCGCACAGTTGCTATTTCGGCTCCCCCCTCTCTTCCACCGGCCTGACATTTTCCCAACTGATTCCAAGCCCAGTGCACCATTTTAGCTGACGTGGGTGAGCGTTTCGTGGGGACAGCAGATGGATGGGATGACAAATAGCAGGATGGTGGGGACAGCTGAGAAGTGCTTTTTCCTGTGCCAGAGCTGTTGGCTGTGCACGTGCTCCGACGTAGTCTAGGCACTGTGGAAGCAGCAGCATGTGCTGAGGGACAGCAGGCAAGCTGGCTTCCATTTCTTCCTTTGCTGCTAAGCATCCTCAGCTACATCCAATCAACCAACTCACCAATTGTCCCAGAAGCATCACCACTGTCCCAGGAGCAGACCCCGAGGCAGTAGTTTATGTGGCCCCAGGGATGGTGACAGGGTGGCAAGGAGGTGAAATAGGGGAGAGAAGAAAGGCAAAACGGGGTGTGTCAGTGAGCAAGTGTCCTCAACAGAGCTGTCCCACCTGCGGCGTGAGGAAGCAGGGCTGTTCATCTACCAACTCCTCTGTTTCTCCTGTTGGCTGAGGGTGGCCGCAGGGGACTTCATCCATGGGACTTCAGCCTTCCCTGCAGCTGGACAGAACCTTCAGGCAGCTCTCAGGTTCTTCTTCTGCTTTTTTTTTTTTAATTTCTTTTTTTATGTTTTATTCTATATTTGAGAGAGAGAGAGAGACAGAGCACGAGCGGGGAGGAGACAGAGAGATGGAGACAGAATCTGAAGCAGGCTCTGAGCTCTGAGCTGTCAGCACAGAGCCCGACGCACGGCTCGAACTCACAAACCACGAGATCATGACCTGAGCTGAAGTCGGACACTTAACCGACTGAGCCATCCAGGCGCCCCGCTCTCGGATTCTTATAAGACATCTGTCATAGTTCAGGCTGCTCTAACAGTGCACCGTAGACTGGGTGGCTTATAAACAATGTGAATGTATTTCTCACAGTTCTGGGGGCTGGAAGTCCAAGATCAGGGTGCCGGCATGGCCAGGTTCTAGTGAACGCCCCGCTCCCCGGTTGCAGACTGCCATCGACTTCTCATATTCTCACATGGTGGAAAGAGGGCAAGCGAGGTCTCTGGCTTCTTCCTAGAAGGGCACTAATAATTCCGCTCACACGTGTCCACCCTTGTGACCTAATCACCTCCCAGAGACCTGGCCTCCAAATACCATCACATTGGGATTAAGGCTTCTACATGTGAATTTGGAGTGACAGGAACATTCAGTCCATCACAGCATCATTTGGGACAGTTAGTGCTGAGTGTGTATGGGGAGGGCAAGACAGTGTTCGCTCCACCAACCAGCACTGTCTGTCGTCTGCCCCAGTCAGGTGCTGTGCTAGCACTGGGGCAGAGGACATTTTTTTAAAAGTTTTTATTTATTTATTTTGAGGGAGAGAGACAATGCAGGGGAGGGGCAGAGAGAAAGAATCCCAAGCAGGCTCTGCACTGTCCACACAGAGCCTGATGTGAGGCTGAAACTCAAGAACTGTGTGATCATGACCCGAGCTGAAGTCACGAGTTGGATGCTTAACCAATGGAGCCACCCAGGCATGGAGCAGAGGACATATTAAACCAGATCCTGCTCACAGTCTAGTATGGGAGATGGACATAAAGTAGATGATGTGGACAGTGGCGCAGAGGCCTGTGTCAAATGCTGTGAGATGCAAATCACTGCAGAGGGTACCGGGAAACTTTGCAGAGCAGGGAAGATGAGTGGAGGCATGAGAGGCAGATACGAATTCAGGGTTACATACGTGTAGAACTGCACTCACATGGTGGCTGCCTTCTGTGATGCTGGACACATGGAATTCCTCACTAGCGAACTGTCCCCAGGCATTCAGCACAGAAAGCTACACAGCACAGAAGGGGGCGGAGGCCTCTCAGTCAATCCCACACCTTCAGCAATGCCTGAGGTGCCAGGCTAGAAGGGAGAGCTGGCTGATGGCCCTGGTGACAAATCAGAGGGTCCTGGAGTTGGAAGGTGGCTGGAGAGGCCACTGGCCCTGTCTCCCCACTTATCTGCTACCACTGGCTGGGATTTTCAGACCACATGGGAGGGGGGTGTGCCAACATTTTGTAAGCTGTCCCAGTGGCCAATAAGCGACCTCTCCCTTCCTCTCTGGCCCACCTCTTTGTGCACTTCTTTATGCCTAGCCTCAGGGAATATTCTTATAGTCTGCTCCATTTATATAGTACTTTATAGACTGAGAAGCACTGTGATTTACACGCTCATGATTGGTTCTTACAGCAACTCTCTGAGGCAGGTGTGATGATCCTAACTACATTCTTCAGTTGAGGAAACCAAGGTTCCCCAAATGTCGACTGATGGGGCCAAGGTTATATGGCTAGGATCGGATCGGCAGCTCCCTGAGGCACACCCGGGTCTTTGCCCCAGGTCCCTTAGGTCTCCCTCCTCTTCCTACCCTTCAGACGTCCACTGGGCCTTCGTGAGGGTGGGATGCGATTCTCTCATCTTGTCTCTGGTCTGGCCTCGTTGTTTCCTGAATGACTTCAGACCATTTCTGTACTGCACTTTTTATGTGCCGCTGCGAGGATAGCACTGGAGCAACCGTGGAAGTCTCCCATCCTGCCGGTTATATGGAGAAGAGAACCTCTGTAGGTTTTCTTTGGCAACTTTTTCTTGAATACCCTCATCTAACGAAGAGATAGCAGGCCTCAGATCTGGCCTTTGGAAAGCAAGAGAACTGAGTTAGGGTTAATAGCATCAATTTGTTTTGACTGCATTTATTTTATGGTTACCTTCTATTTATGGCAAGCCATAGCCTATTTTTATTGTGGTAGTAAGATAAAATTTGCTTTTTTTTTTAGTAATCTTACACCCAGCGTAGGGCTCAAACTCACGATACTGAGATCAAGGGCATGCTCAATCAACTGAGCCAGCCAGGATAAAGTTTGCTTTTGAAATAAACTTTTTTTTTATGTGTCTTTATTTATTTTGAAAGGCGGGGGAGGGTCAGAGAGAGAGGGAGACAGAGGGTCCGAAGTGGGCGCTGTGCTGACAGCAGAGAGCCCGATGTGTAGCTCAGACCCATGAATCGCGAGATCATGACCCGAGCTCAAGTCACATGCTTAACAGACTGAGCCACCCAGGTGCCCCAAGAGTGAACCTGTTTAACAAAAAACATTGTGTAAATAAGAATCTCAGTGGCCCTCATACATGGCCAAAATCCTGGTTGGTGGCACAACAGTGACTGAAGTTTAGGAAATACTAGTAGTCCCCAGTAGAGATTCTTAAACTTGATCATTATTCATTATCATAATAAAACTGTTACTATTGAGTATCTGTTATATGGCACGAACTTTACATTTATTATTTTTTTAAATTACTTTTGAGAAAGGGAGCGTGAGAGAGAGCAGTGCGCATGCGTGGCTGGGTAAGTGGGAGAGGAGCAGAGACCGAGAATCCCCAGCAGGCTCCACGGCAGAGCCAGGTGCAGGGCTGGATCTCTCCACCATGAGATCATGCCCTGAGCTGATATCAAGAGTCAGACAGACCACTGAGCCACCCAGGCACCCCTACATTTGTTATTTCTAATCCTTATACAAACTTTATGAAGTCGTTGTCTTGCCCATTTACAGATGAGAAAACCAAGGCTCAAAGACTTTGGGTAACTTGCCTGAGTCACATCATTAGCACGGTAGATTGTAAACATGCCCCCAATTCTTCCCTTCCCCGGATCCACACTCCTTTGCAATGTGACTTTTTGGCTTCTCTCGTCAAGAAGTGATGAGTGGAATTAACAGCCCCCACCTCCCAGACATTGGGGCTTCAGTGAATATGACCCAGACAGGCCCCACAGTGCATTGGGGCTTGTTGTTCTTTTGCAGCTCCTGGGATCCCTTCCACCACTGCCCTCTGAGCGAGCCCAGGCTAGCCTACTGGAGAATGGGAGATGCAGGGCCAGCCATCTCCATGGCCCGGCTGACGTTGAGCTATCCTAGATCGTCCTGCCTCAGCTAGGTCCCCAGACTAGAAGTGCCAACCCTGTTCCTGGACTCATGAGAAATAAGTCTTAAGCCACTAATTTTGGGGTGATTTGTAACACAGCAAAGTGAGCCAATGATGGTGTTAGCAAGGGGAAGAGCTAGGATTTCATCTGTTTTTTTTCTCTCTCTTGTCTTTCCCATTCTAGCAAATGACACCCACCTGCTCAAGCCCCGAAGCGAGGAGCTACCCTTCATTTATACTTCCTTCTCACCCTACTTGTCCAAACAGCCAGGCTAGGCTCCCAAATATCTTGGATCTGGCTCTTGCCCAAGCCACCATCAGCTCTCATCCAGACCAGGGGATGGCCAACATTTTCTGTAAAAGCCCAGAGAGCAAGTACTTCACACTTTGCAGGCCCTACATACAGTCTTTGTTGCAAATACTTAACTCTGCAGCCATAGACAATATATAAACAAGTGGGAGTCGCTGTGTTCCAATAACTTTATTTTTAGACAATGAAATTAGAATTTGTATAATTTTCTTGTGTCACTAAATAGTCTACTTGTGATTTTTTTCAAACATTTCAAAATGTGATAACAATCCTTAGCTCCCAGACTGAATCCCAGGCCGGATTCAGTGTCTGCCTGATTCTGAGGCTCCTGCTTTCGACATGACACCATCTCTCCTTTCTTGCAGAGTTTCGAAGACTTGAGGGAGGACTGGGTTCAGACCCAAACACTTAGAAAATTAAGATCTGGCTGAACAAAGGGAGGAAGGGAAGTTATTTTAGGCAAAGGCGTCCGCAAAATAACAGCTTGGAAATGGGCACAAGCTGGGGCAACTAGGGGGCTCAGTCGGTTAAATGTCTAACTTTGGCTCAGGTCATGATCTCACAGTTTGTGGGTGTAAGCCCCATGTCGGGCTCTGTGTTGACAGCCTGGAGCCTGCTTCGGATTCTGTGTCTCCCTCTCTCTCTGCTCACACTCTGTCTCTTAAAAAGAATAAATGTTAAAAAAAAAAAAAGTTTTTTTTAAGAAATGGGCACGAGCCTGCTGCTAAGGGACAGTCTAGATCAGGCCGAGTAGATGTTTCTAATCACAGCTGACCTAGGCTTCTTGTTGTTGAGACTTTCTTTTTCTAATTTTTAATATTCCATTAACTTAGTAGCAGTACTTGATTAAATGCATGTTATATAACCTTTCAGTAACGTTGCTTTATTTATACCTTTATCTTTAATGGAACATTTTTGTACAGATCTTTAAAAAATGTACCTATGCCTTTGATGATTAACAACTAACACTGTCCCATGCTCTTAAACCTTTGTAGACTATGATTTTAAGTCTTCACAGCAGACTTCCAAGTACCCGATTCGGAAGGGCGTTAATTGGGACCCTGGTCGCCCTCTGTGGCGGTTTCAGGCCATGAGGCTGATGCAGGCACTTACTTGACCACTTCCCCACTGGGGAGTTAGGATCGCTCAAGGAAAGCCCGCCCTGCTGGGAGCCAGAGTCTCCTGCCAGTTTGTAAATAGCCTCGTTCCTAATTTATCTCACTCCTCTTTTCTGAGCCAGTGACCCAGATTCATTGGGCTGTGAGGCCGCTCACACGGGGTTGCACGGACAGGTCTCCACGTTGCTGTGCTGGAGAAAATGAGGAGAAAAATCACAAGCTGTTTAAATGTGGGGGAAAGATAATAGAAGAACCCTCACACAGTTGCCTTAATTCCAACCAGACCTGTGGTAGTGATTCAAATGCCTAAATTAACCCCAAGATACATGTACCTTCACCCGTATTTGGCTTGTGCCACATAACTGCAGTCTCCTTTTCCCACCACTAGGTGGCAATCCCGCTTTAAAGCAAATCTTATTCAAACAATGCTGTTCAAAATAAAAAGTTTTCACCCCCATCATGTTGGCACAAAAAAGTCCTAAAACTCTTGCGTTAGTGAATATGAGGGAAAGCAGGGAGTTTCAGAAAGCACTGGTGGAAGAGTAAGTTGATAGTACTATTCTGGAGGAATTCTGGCAGTAATGTTCATGCTGTGCACATCAGGGGAGCCAGTCAGGACACATGGAGATTCGATCATTTGATTAAGACGATGATGGCTAACGTTTATTTTGTCCCCACTGTGTGCCAGGCCCTGCCCTAAGTGCTTACCTCATTTACTCCTTACAACTCTAAGTAGGTATGATTATTTCCACACACACCCCCCAACCCCCACCCCGGAATTCACAAAGGAGGAATCCAGGCTCACAAAGGAGGAATCCAGGCACACAAAGGTCTAGCACCTTAATCAAGGTTACAGAGCTCTTAAATGGCGGAGTCCAGCCTTCACCCTGCTTCCACTGCATTGCACGTGCCTCATGTGCACCCGGAAACACACGCCACCCGCACCCAGGAGGGTGTTCACTGCAGCAGCGTCTGTTAGCCTAGCAGTGCGTTAGTGAGACAATAAAGCGTGAGGGAATACCGCAGAGCAGTTAAAGCCATGCACTACTAGATCTAGAAGCAAGCAAGCAGTCAACCTGTATGCATCTCAAAAACAAATGCTGAGAAAAAGCAAGCAAAAATCAAAAAGATAAGAAGCAAAACTGTATATTATTCATGGAGACCAACAAGGGGAGGTATAAACCAAATTTACGATGGTGTCTCAGGGCCAGGGGAAATGGGATTTGGGAAACAAAAGACAAGCGCTTTTAAATTTATCTGTAACGTTCTGTTATTTTCTCTCTACCTACCTGTCTCTTGAGCAAAGAGGCAAAAGCTCAAAGCCTGCCCTAATCCAGAATATCATTTTTTACGATTGGATCTTCAGGTTTGAGCAGTCCTCAAACCTGACAATTGCTATTGTCAAGCAACCATACAAACCTTTTGCTCCATCAGGGGGCATCTCCCCAGAAAGCTTTTCTCAAGCTCCCTTCTCTAGTAGAAATCACTTAAGAGGTTCTGAAGGTTAGACAAGCAGCACATGGTTTTTGCTTAAGGTGTAAGCCTCCGAGGCTGGAAAGAAGGGAGGGAGGAGGGAGGTAGGGAGGGTCAGTTCTGCCTGGAACTTTGAGGTTGATTTAAGACAGCGGTTCTCTTTAGGGGCACCAGCTCCAAACAACTGAAGTGTTTCTTTTATTTAGTAAAAAAAAATTTTTTATTTGAGAGTGCAAGCGGGGGAGGGGCAGCGAGAGAGAGAGAGAGAGAGAGAGAGAGAGAGAGAGAGAGGGAAAGAGAGAGAGAGAGAGGAGACAGAGAGAGAGAATCCCAAGCAAGCTCCATGCTGTCAGTGCAGAGCCCCACATGGGCTCCATCTCACGAGCTCTGAGATCATGACCCCAACTGAAACCAAGAGCTGGACACTCAACTGAGCCACCCAGGCGCCCCTGAAGTGTTTCTTTTAAAGTTCACACTATTCCCTTGCTTCACTTTTTCTTGTATTGGGGGGGGGGAGGGCAGGTTATAATCAATGTTTAATTGCTCAGGTAGAAAGATACAGTGATTCAAACAGATTACCTCCCTCCAATTCCATTTAAAGCCAGGAGGCAAACTGGTTACCTAGAAACACAATGACTTACAACTAACCCTCTTCCTGTATTTATCAGAGTCAACACATACGAAACCACAGGTCATATGTTGACAAGTTTTCTTAGAACCGTAATAGGTTTATAGAGGCTAATGCTCTCAGATTAAACGGGGATAATGGCTCTGAGCTAGAGGCCAGGGCCAGGGGTAAGGATGGGGAGGGCAGAGGCATAATTTTAGAAAGAATTGAAAATTGGTTTTTAGTGCCAGCATGGACCTTTTGTCAGCGGCTGAATGCACTAAGTATGTAAATTGCAGAGAAGGGGACGTGGATAGCTTTGAACCTAATGGATTGTCTCCAAGCCGAAGACTATAATACTATGCCCTGTACTGTGGGGAAGCCTCCTCACAAAAGCAATTTATACCTCCTTCTAAAAGTATTTTAAGTATCCTCCATTAGAGAATCCCTCATCACAAATCTTTCATTTCACTGGAGTTAAATATGCCGTATCACTTAGGGGAACAAGTGGTTTCCACAGTTTAGTAACATACATGGTAATTTTTTTTTAAGTGTATTTATTTTGAAAGAGAGAGTGCAAGTAGTGGGGGTGGGGGGGGAGAGGGAGAGAGAGAGAGAGAGAGAGAGAGAGAGAGAGAGAGAGAGAGAGAGAGAGAGAGAGAGAGAGAGAGAGAATCCCAAGCAGGCTCCACTCTGTCAGTGCAGAGCCTAACGCTGGACTCAAAGTCACACACTGTGAGATCATGATCTGAGCCAAATTCAAGAGTCAGATGTATAACCGACTGAGCCACCCAGGTGCCCCCACAGATGGAAACTCTTGAAAAATTATCTATTTAAGAAACACCGATTTGGCTTTCTCCTCCTATGCCTTAGTAGGGAAAACAACTTTTCATTGATATTTTCCTCTCAAGAGGATTGTGACTTCTTTAATTAGTGAGAGCTGAGGAATATTAGGATTGTAGTGAGAAACTGCTGTGTCCTTCAGTCTTTCAGGGAAGCCTGCCCAGGGATCAGCCTTCACTGTTCTCCCAGAACCATCTGCCTGGTCAGACTCTGAGGGTCTTTCACAGAACTCTTCACGCCATTAGCTTGGGAGACTCTTGGTGTACTGTGACAGGTCCAAGGTGCATTTATATTAACCCAAGAGAACTGTATTAAAATGAAGTCTTGATGGGCCCTGGTCTCGCAGTGTGGCAAAATCTGTTACTGCTTTTAATTATCTCACTTGAGTTTTGATTTTGGCAATTATAGGCTACATGAATATCTGCTGCTTGGAAACAATGCAGAGGTGTATAGAGTCAGTGAAAGGTTTCCCTCAAACCTCCTCTCTCCTACCTGAACCTTACTTTCCTTGCCAGGTGACTGTGGTGGACGACACCTCCTCCTTCTGTGCACTTACAGAGGACACATACCAAAGCTACTGGGTCAGTGGCAAAACTGAACTCTGGGGCCGCCTGGGTGGCTCAGTCAGTTAAGCGTCCAACTCTTGACTTCGGCTCAGGTCATGATCTTGCGGTTTGTGAGTTTGGGCCCTGCATCGGGCTCTGCACTGACAGTGGGATTCTCTTTCTCCCCACCTCTCACGCTTTCTTTCTCTCTCAAATTAAGTAATTAAACGGTAAAAAAAAATTGTGAATTCTGAACTTCTAAAAACGAAATCGAAACGATTTCCAGGTTTATGAAATTACTCTAGAAACACACAAATCTAAATATAAAGAAACAGAAACCAAAGCTTCATTACTTTACTCACATCTTGTATTTTATTTCTTACAGTTAATGGCTAATGAAAGAAAAAAATGTGATTGTAGCACCCTACTAGTTTAAGACCACAGCTGTAACTTAAATGCTAATCCATCCCATAAAACAGAGAACCTTCCCCCAAAACTACAGTGGCCATTTATTTAAGCTGCCTGATCCCAGTGAAACTAATAATTTTCATTACTTATCAAACACACAAAAATTATTGTTCCCCCTAGCTGAAAAATCTCACAAATGATACTTTTTCTCCGTGTACATGGCTCTTTGACTCAAACCAGAATATAGCTGCTAAAATATCTATAATTACAAATCTCAGACTGGGGTCCGGATACCTCTGGGAGTCATTCAGTGTATGCTAAGGGGGACTGCCAAAGATGCTCCATCTTTCCAGAGAGCAATGTGTATCTGAGGCTAAGGAATAACATATTTATTTTTCAAAAAAGTTAAATAGAAGTTTCCCCCCAAATGAAATATATAGAAAACTTCAATATATAAAACCAGTTTAAGGAAGCTGCGTTGGCAGTAGGAGTTGCCTGATGCAAGTTCCCCCACCCCCACCCCACATGTAGCCTGGGGGCGTGGCCCCTTCCCCCCTGCCTCCCAGAGAAATTTCTTGCACACCAATCCTCACCCTCTCCATTCTCAATTCAAAGAGTGGGCATCCTGCTTGGGATAACAGAAAGTTCGACTGGGGGGTGTCCAAGGGGCACCAACACTGTGTGAATCCTGCTTATCCTTTTCCAGGTAAGCCATAGACATCACTTACTTCTTGTTCTTTTATATGCTCAAGTCCAACCCTTAAAATCTAAACTTTTCTGGCTTTTCAATCTTTTTGGCTGTAATATATCTTAACTAATACTTCCACTTGTGTGTTATGTAGCTCTCAGATCCTGTGGCATCTCTACAGTAAACAACATATCTTCCCAAACTGTGAGGAACTACTGAATATTCCCAAACGGCATCCTGTCCCCTAATCTGGCTTCTGAATATCCTGGTTCTTTTCCTTCTTTATATATTCTTCTAGTCGAAGAAGCCACTTGGCCCAGTACTGGGAGCAGAGCTCAGTGTCCATGAAATGCGGGTGAGCCGGGGATCCATCTTTGTAGGCAACCACAATTAAGCCACACTGGACCTAGAAAGAAGCACAGGCGTTTCCAGTACTTATACGGCAGGGCCAGAGTCGAGGTTCATTTCCTTCTTGCTTCAGGGCAAACTCAGAACAAAACAATCTACAATAATATCTCCTAACTGTCCTAAGATGGGTTGATGAAAGACTGTACCAGGATATGTAAGAACACAGAGATGACAAATAAGATATCCCAAGAATGGACTGTAAACAAAGCACTATTAGCAATGACAGAAAGCTCAGGAACTGAGGGAAATGCTCCTTAAGGTGGGTAAAAGGACAAGGAACGGAGTAAATGGTGAGATACAAACAGAACAAAAATCATGAGTTAAACGGCCACACGTAAGCATCGACCAAGGCTTTACGTGCAGAGGCTCAGTGTCCTGACCTGAAAGCTGTAGTTGGCATCATTATTTATGGCACCGACATAGGCCACAACCTGCAGCGGGTTGTCAAACGTATTTCGGATATGAGGCTTTGGTTTCTCCGATGTCTTCCAATCAATCACACAGAGCTTGCCCCTAAAGAGAAACCAAAGGAAATCTCAGTAGGTAACTGTTCGAGCTGAGAAACTAATAGGTTAAGACTCTTCTTAGGTATAGTTTGTTATCACCCAACGACCTTTCTCCACTTTTCTTTTAAAAAAAATTTAATGTTTTTTTTTTTTTTTTTGAAAGAGAGAGGGGGAGAGGGAGGGGAAGAGAGAGAGGCAGAGAATGAGAGGATCCCAACTAGGCTCTGCACTGTCAGTGCAGAGCCCGACACAGGGCTCGAACTCACGAACCAGGAGATTGTGACTTGAGCCAAGATCAAGAGTCAGACGCTTAGCCACCCAGGCACCCATTTCTCCACTTTTCAAAAAGACAGCTGCCCTGAGCTTTACTTCTGAGGATTAGAGAAGTGTGATGTTCTCTTTCTGTTGAGCCCTATATTCAGGTCAATGATGGGCCTGTCTGGGGGTGTGATGGGAAGTGCTTCCTGAAGTACCCTGCTGACAGCAACAGGGGCAGGCCGATGTGGTAGTGCTAGGGAACTACCTAGTTCTAGCACTTCCACAGTTCTAGTTTCTGAACTTTTTTGAAATTCCTTTGGACCGTCATGACCTCCTTTCCTTTCTATCTATCTATGTCTCTATCACTATCTCAGTTGATGAACCACAACAGATCAGTAGCAAAGTCCCCATCATAAAGGATGAATCATCATAGTGCTTCAGAAATCATCTTGCTCAGAAACCAAAGCTGAGGCTCAAATCTATCAGCATTTAATAGGCACCAACTATATGCAGAGATACAGATAAGGAGACCTGGTCCCTGCCCTAAAAGTTTACACATGGGGCAGGGTGTCTTCCTAGTAGGGATATTGGGGGAAAAAAAAATTCTTGCCAGTTTCTAAAGAAAGTCAAATAACCAGTGCATTCTTCCCATTACCCCTCTCCTGGTGGGATTTTATACTTGCCAAGTGCAGATATCAGAAGGATCACAGGGCCAGCAGAATGACAACTGGTGACTATCTGTTCAATCTTTCATGATTTCAATTTTTAAAAAATTTTAATTATTTATTCCGAGAGAGAGTGTGTGCACGAGTGAGGGAAGGGCAGAGAGAATCCCAAGCAGGCTCTACAATGTCAGCACAGAGCCCAGTGTGGGGCTCGAACTCACAAACTGTGCGATCATGACCTGAGCCAAAACCAAGAGTCAGACGCTTAACCGTCTGAGCCACCCAGGCACCCTTCATAACTTCAATTTCAAAACCATCAGTTTAAAGGGAAATTTTGTACAAAATATGCATGTTACGTACCTGTGACCATAGCTCTAGAGTTACAACCTATGCAAGGTATTTATAAAGTCAGCCTAGAGTAGCACTGCCTAAATGAAATAAAATGCAGGCTACACGTTATTTCAAATTTTCTAGTAGCTACATCAAAAAAGAAAAAAAGATGAAATTTTAATATTTTATTTAACCCAACATACCCCAAATTTGACCATTATGTAATATGAAAAAGTTATTAATGGGATACCATACACTTTTTTGTACTAAGTCACTGAAACCTACTTTGTATATTTACAGCATACCTCAGCTTAGATTGGCCACACTCAAGTCTTTAGAGGCCATATGTGGCTAGTGGGTACTCTCTTAGTGCAGGTCTAGAGGTAGTTTTACTGTCTCTGTCAAACTTTGTAATATTACAAAACAATTATAATCTATGCAAATGAAGAGAGGGCCCCAGTAACCCCAGAACTTCAGTTCTCACCTGGAGCAAATCAAAATATTCTAAAGATTTCTGACATGGACCACCATTTCTTGCAAAACATACTTTATAACGTAACTTGCGGAACTTAATGTGGAAAAGAGATTTTTAGTAGTATAAATCCAAATTAAAACTGAACAAAGAGTTCAAATGAAAAGATGTTCAGTCTAACCTAAGTGAAATGCAGACTGAAATTTTGAGATACAATGTGAATAAATTGTGTCTAACACTGTGTCATTAAAACTGTGCAGAAATAAGCACACTCCTATCTGGGAAAACTTCCAATGCACATACCCTTTAATGTAGCAATTTCCCTCTTAAGTACATGCCGAGAGAATGGTTTGATACGCTGGGGATAAATGCCTGGAAAAATGCCATAAAAGTGACAATGCCTGGAAAATTTAAGTATTCATATCCAGGCCTACTTCAGACTAACTGAATTTACGCAAACCATCCATATCATCCACCAGAACAAACCAGCAAATGAACCTGTGCACCTGACTAGATAAACCGTCACAATAGTATACAAGCAGACACGCTCACTGCTGCAGTTTGTGATTGTGAAAAACTAGAAATTACCTGAATTTCCCCAGTAGGGAAATGGATATGGTTCATTAATATAAAGGAATACCAAACAACAGTTAAAAAGAGAGAAGATAAAAATAATCATGCTAACAGTTATTGAGTAGATGTATTCATTTTAAGTACTATACAGACAATGTCTCATTTAGTCTCTAACAACTCTGTGAGGTAGGTCCTATCTTTTGTCTTATTTTATTTTTTTCCTAAGTAGGCTCCACACTGCGTGGAGCCCAACACTGGTCTTGAATTCATAACCCTGAGATCAAGACCTGAGCTGAGATCAAGAGTCAGACACACTTACCCAACTGAGCCACCCAGTGCCCCTGTCTTATTTTACAGTTGAACAAATTGAAGTACATGGGGTGCCTGGGTGGCTCAGTCAGTTAAGCATCCAACTTTGGGTCAGATCGTGATCTCACGGTTTGTGGGTTCAAGCCCCATGTTGGGCTCTGTGCTGACAGCTAGATCAGAGCCTGGAGCCTGTCTTCGGATTCTATGTCTCCCTCTCTCTCTGACCCTCCCCTGCTCATGCTGTTTCTCTCTCTCTCAAAAATAAAAATAAAATAAAAATAAAAACATTAAAAAAATTAAAAAATATTATAGTACAGAGAGGCTAAGTAACTAGCCTAAGGTTAAGATGAAAAGCCAAAAACAAAACCCAGCCAGCCTGGCTCCAGACCCTCGTATCTTACCAGCTTTATGATGATACATATCTAGAAACTTCTCTATATTGTGACTCTTACAGATGTGTGTAACAATAACCAGTGGTGTATGTATGCACAAACTGGCAGTATACCTGTACATGCACTATACAGTGTTGTGGGCGTGTTAAATAATATAGGAAGTAGCCTAGAAGGATACAGTAGCAAACTTACCACAGTGACTGTCCTCGGCCAGGGGGCTGTGAGAGCAGGGAAGAGGTGGTTATAGGTGATGTGAGCTTAATTTATGTTATATTAAAAAAAAAATCGGGAGCAGATGTGACAAAGTGTTAATTCTGAGTGGTTGAAAATTACTAAAAGAGAAAAAGATGTGGCAGATCTATATAAACTAATAAGGATCTCTAGAACATTTTCAGAATGAAAAAAGGCAGGGTTTGGCATTTTGTGTTAGTAAGTGGGGGTGGGGACAAATGACTGTACATGTAGTCACAAGGTACCTCAGGATCACAAGAACTTTTAAACAGAGGTGAAAACCAGGAAGGGGGTAGAGAGTTCTAGGAAGATGAAGAGTAGGACGAACCGGAAATCTGTAGGCCCACCTTGACAATAACTGCAATGGCAGACTCTGATACAGGTATTGGAAATCTAGAGCCTACTGAAGGCTTAGACAGTGAACTGTGGTGAATTTTGGTCAATTTCAGCTCTTAGCAGCTCCCCCCTCCCGCTCCCCATCATGGGGCAGGCAGCTGTGCACATGCTCCTGGAGCAGGGCCCACACAGCTTGTGGGAATAGGAGGGGACAAAAGGGACCCTGTCCTCTGTGCTCTCATCACGGGATTGCTGTTTCTGTTCACAGAGGTGCAGACAAGAGGAGGGTAGCCATTGTTACTGCAGCTCCACCCACTGCTGCAAGCCCCTCTCTTCCACCTGCCTGACTTCCAGGGGATTTAAAGGGCCAACACCCATTTTTTCCACCCCTTCATTGTTCTCTTTTTCCCCTTTTGGGAATTAGATACTAATGACTACAACATCCAAAAGCAACTGGATATATGGGGAAAATTAAAAAGTGACAGTGCATGTCCAGGGAGGGGCATAGGTTCAGAAAAGACCTGAGAAGACCTTAAGTTTATACCTCAGTCTGATCCTTAGCAAAGAGCCTACAACAACAACTCCAACAGCAACACCCCAAACAAAAACAATGAACAAAATCTAGGAAACCCAGGAGTAGAGACAGAAACTGATTTCCAGAATTACATATTAGATTCAAATGCCCAGTTTTCAACAAAAAAGTTCACAAAGCATACAAAGAATCAGGAAAGTATGGCCCATTCAAAGAGGAAAAAAAGAAATCAACACAAATTGTCCTGAAAAAGATGCGATGGCAGATCTACTAGACAAAGACCTTTTTGATCTTAAAGATGCTGAAAAACTTTAGTAAAGGTAAACACGTGGGCAATTATAAAAGCGAGTATTATTGTAACAATGATTTGTAACTACTTTTTGTTTTCTAGAGCTTAAAACCGAAAACTTGAAGCAAGCAGAAAAATGTATTGCTCTTAGGTTGGTTGATCATACAAATCTTTGATCAGTGTTTAATGAAACATCAGATAGCACTGGCTCATCATATTCTTCCACTCTGCTCAAGTGAGCTGCCCCATACAGATCATTAATTTCAACTTGGGGTTTGGTGGAGTCCGCGGCTGTAGCCTCTGAATGTGAAACATCTTCACTCTTATTTTCTATACTCATTCTCATCTCCTTCTCTAATTGTTCTTGAGCTCTCTACAGTTCTCCTATTCTTTTTCTTGCATTTCCAACTCCAGCTGGACTGTCAGTTATTGCTGCTGAAACATGAGCTCCTCTTAAGTCTCTCCCTCACTTCAGGCTCCATGGGAGCTAGTTCTCATTCATACTCCAAGTTGGCCATTTTCTTTTGTCTCAGTTGCTCCACGGTCACATTCTCCTTACATCTGTAAATCTACAATACTACATATTCTACTGGATCCACTGGGCAATTCTTGCCACTTCTGCAAGACCCCAAGTTAGACATGTTCCAAGGTACTTTTGAAGATATGTTAACTCCCTTTCTAACTCTTACCCTTACCCTGCTGATAGCATCCCATTGCTAGCAGTGAGCCATGCACCTCAGAAGCCAGAGACTGTGTGCGGCAAAGGGGAAGGGGCCTGTGGGTGGGTGGGGGGAGGGTAAGTGGGTTGTTTTCTACATAATTTAAAAGATTAATAAAATTATTAGTTTACATTTTGGGGCACATAATATATAAAGACAATCTTGAGATATCAAGAACTGAAAGGGTTAGGGACAAAGCTGTTGAAGTAGCACAGTTTGTGCATGCCATTGACGTTAAATTGGTATAAATTCAAATACAGCCCTGTAACTGGGATGTTAAATGTAATCCCCAAGGTAATCAAAAGGAAAATAGCTATAGAATATAGACAAAAGGAAATGAGAAAGGAATTAAAACGTTTCATTACAAAAAAGGAAATAAAACACAAAAGAAGACTGTAACATACAGGAAATGAGACCAAAAAGCTATAATGCATATAGAAAATAAATAACAAAATGAAAGAACTTCCTCCTTGTCAGTAACTTTTTTTTTTTTTAACGTTTATCTCTTTATTTTGGGAGAGAGAGGGAGAGAATCTCAAGGAGGCTCCATGCTATCAGCACACAGCTAGATAGGGCTCGATCTCATGAACTGTGAGATCATGACCTGAGCTGAAATCAAGAGTTAGATGCTTAACTGACTGAGCCACCCAGGCGCTCCATCAGTAACTACTTTAAATGTAAGTAGATTAAACTCCCCATTTACATTTGGCAGAATGGGTAAAACATATGATTCCACTATATGTTGTCTACAAGAGATTCACAGTATAACCAAAGACACGATAGGCTGATTGTGAAAAGATAGAAAAAGATATTCCATGCAAATAATAACTGAAAGAGAGAAAAGTGGTTCTAAAAACAGACAAAAAATCTTTAATAAAAGGTTCACTACATCAAGATATAATAATTACAAATAAACATTTATGCACCTAGTAAACAGACTATCAAAATATATGAAACAAAAACTGACAAAAATTGAAGGGAGAAATTTTTTTAAGTTTTATATTTATTTAAATAATCTCTACACCTAACATAGGGCTTGAACTCCAACTCTGAGCTCAAGAGTCACATGCTCTTCCAACTGAGCCAGCCAGGTGCCCCAAAAATAGAGTTCTATAATAATAGTTGGAGACTTCAATATCTATTTTCAATAATGGGTAGAACTAGACAGAAGGTAAGGAAATAAAGGACTTAAAACAATAAACCAACTAGATTAACAGACATATAGCATCTGCTACCCAACAACTGAATACATATCTTTTCAAGCACACACAGGAATTTCCCAGGACAAACCATATGTTAGGTCATAAAAACTAAGTCTCAATATATTTAAAAAGATAGATACCATACAAAGTATCTTCTCTAATCATAAGATGAAGTTAGAAATCAATAACAGAAGTAAAACTGGGAAAAAAAAATCACAAATTCGTGGAAATTAACACCATTAGCCAAAAAAGAAATCATGGGGGAAATTAGAGGATACTGAGATGAATAAAAATAAAAACACAGCATACCAAAACTTAAAGAACACCGTTAAAACAGTATTACAGAAGAAATATATAGCAATAAATACATTAAAAAATAGAATTAAATCAACATCTTAACCTTACAACTTAAGGAACCTAAAAACAAAAATGTAAACCCAAAGCCTCAAAGCTTACTATAAAAGAAAATAAGATTAAAGATAAATGAAATACAGAATGGAAAAAACAATAGAAAAAAAAATCAATGAAACTAAACATTGGTTTTTTGAAAAGATCAACAAAATTGACAAACTTTTAGCTAGATGGACTTAGAAAAAAAGAAAGACTCAAATTTCATAAACCAGAAATGAAATTGGGGACATTACTACTAATTCCTCAGAAATAAAAAGGAGAAGAGTACTATGAAAAATCATATGCAGGGGTGCCTGGGTGGCTCAGTTGGTTGAGTGTCTGACTCCAGCTCAGGTCATGATCTCACAGTTCGTGGGTTCGAGCCCCACATCGGACTCTGTGCTGACAACTCAGAGCCTGGAGCCTGCTTCCGATTCTGTGTGTCCCTCTCTCTCTGCCCCTCCCCTGCTCATGCTCTCTGTCTCTCAAAAATAAATAAATGTTAAAAAAAAATTTAAAAAACAAAAAAGAAAAATCATATGCAAACAAACTGGATAACCTAGATAACACAAAACCTACTAGGACTAAATCATGAAGAAACAGAGTATCTGAATAGCTCAATTAGCAAGGAGATTTTATCAGTATTCAAAAATCAACTGGCAAATAAAAGCTCTAGACCTGATGACTTTATGGGTGAATTCCACCAAACATTTATATAACTAATACCAATGCTACAACTTCTCCCCAAAAATTGAAAAGTAGGGAACTCTTCTTAAAAAAAAATTTTTTTTTATGTATTTTGAGAGAGAGAGACAGAGTGTGAGCAGGGGAGGGGCAGAGAGAGAGGGAGACACAGAATCCAAAGCAGGCTCCAGGCTCTGAGCTGTTAGTACAGAGCCCGACGTGGGGCTCAAACCCACGGAGTGTGAGATCATGACCTGAGCCAAAGTCGGCCACTTAACCAACTGAGTCATCCACGTGCCCCGTAAAGTAAGGAACTCTTCTTGACTCACTTTATGAATCCAGCATTACTGTGATACCAAAGGCAGACAAAAATACTATGACTGCAGAATAATAATCCTTATGAGGGGTGCCTGGGTGGCTCAGTTGGTTAAACATCCAACTTTGGCTAAGATCATGATCTGACCATGAGGTTCAGTTTGTGAGTTTGAGCCCCATGTCAGGCTCTCCATTGTCGCTTTGGATCTTTGTCCCACTCTCTCTGCCCCTCCCCCACTCTCTCTCTCAAAAATGTAATCCTTATTAACACTGATGCAAAAATCCTCAACAAAATACTAGTAGACCAAATTCAGCAACATATTAAAAGGATTATACACAATGACAACATGGGCTTTACACCTGGAATGCAAGCATGATTCCACACACAATTAGCCAGTGTTATGTACCTTATTAACAAAATGAGGAAAACTACATAATTACCTTAATTGCTGAAGAAAAAACATTTGACAAAATTAAATACCCTTTAATGAAAAGAATACTCAACAGCTAGGGATAGAAAAAAACTACCTCAATATAGTAAAGGCCATATATGAAAACCCACAGCAAACATCATACAAGATGATAAAAGACTGGAAGGTTTTCCTCTAATATCAGGAATACGGCAAGGCTGTCTGCTTTCACCGTTTCTATTTAACAGCATCTGGATGTTCAAGCCAAGGCAATTAGGCAAGACAAAGAAATAAAAAGCATCCAAACTGGAAAGGAAGATTATCTCTGTTCACAGATGATACAATCTTTTATATTAAAAATTCTAGGTGCACCTGGGTGGCTAAGTCAGCTAAGCATCCGCCTTTTGATTTCAGCTCAGGACATGACCTTGCAGTTGTGGGGTTGAGCCCCATGTCAGGCTCCACGCTGAGTGTGAGGCCTGCTTGGGATTCTTTCTCTCCCTGTCTCTCTGCCCCTCTCCTGTTCATGCACATGATCTTTCTCTCTCAAAATAAATAAAAATAAGCTTATAAAAACCAAAAACAACTCTAAAGAAGCAAAGTAGCAGGATACAAAGTCAACACAGAAAAGTCCATTGCATTTCTATACATAAACAATGAACAATCTGGAAAGAAAATTACAAAAACAATTCCATTTAAAATAACATCAAAATGAATAAAATACCTGGGAATCGACTAAGGAGACTAAAGACTTCTACAATGAAAACTACAAATCATTGCTGAAAGAAGTTAAAAACATAAATGGTAATATACTCCATGTTCATGGATTAGAAGATTTAATATTGTTAAGACGTTCATACTACCAACGTGATATATAAATTTAATAGAATCTCTATAAAAGTCTCAATGACAATTTTTGCACAAATAGAAAAACTCATTCTAAAATCCATACGGAATCTCAAGGGACTCTGAACAGCCAAAACAACCTTGGAAAAGAGCAAAACTGGAGGACTCACACTTGCTCATTTGGAAACTTACTACAAAGCTATGAAAATTAAAATAGTGTGGTGCTGGTATAAAGACAGACATGCAGACCAATGTAAATGAATAGACAGCTCAGAAATAAACCCTTACCATACACAGTCACATGACTTTTGACAATGGTATCAAGTCTATTCAATAAGGAAAGGGCAGTCTTTTCAACAAACGGTCCTGGGGAAAGTGGCTATCCACATGCAAAAGAATGAAGCTGGACTCCTACCTAACGCCATATACAAAATATTAACTCAAAATGGATCTACTTACGAGTAGTCAAATTCATAGAGACTGAAAGTAAAATGGTGGTTGTCAGAGGCTAGAAACAGAGGAGAATACAATGATTAATGGGCCCAGGATTTCAGTTTTATAAGATGCAATGTCCTGGAGGATGGTGTTGACAGTTGCACGACATTATGATGTATGTAATAATACTCAACTGTATACTTAAAAATGGTGAATTTTATGGTAAATGTTATGTTATATATACTTTACCAGATTAAAGACCTTTTTTAAAAGAAAAAGTGGGGATGGGAGATTTATTTTTAATAGCTTGGATTAACCAAATGCATATATTACCTATTAAAAAAGTTTTTAAAATTCCTGAAACCTTAATTTTCAAAAACGTTCAATGTTCATATTCTCAATGTTGACGCTTTTCGCTTAAAGAGCAGAAAACAAACGTCAGTACTGTGGACAGCACTGTTAAGTGTTTGGTGTCAGGAACTGCTTGTAGGCCTTGGGTAGAACTGATCGAAAGGTGGCCTTGATTAATTTAAAGGGCAGCTAAAAATAGCCTCTTAAATTTCTAGGCACATAGGCCTCTTCACAGATATGAGGCAGCTATGGCACAAAACTGTTTGGTTGCCTAAAGTTTCCAGACTAATGAATATTCTGTCAATTTTTTTTAATTTAAATTTTAACTAGAATTCCAAAAGTTATACTCACAGGTTTTTCCCTATCTTGGCGTATTGCATCCTTTTGGAATAGAGGTATCTGCAGGTTATATCTCCCCTTGGAATATGGAGTAAGTGGGAAAAACAGTAACACAGCAGCAATTTAAAAACCACAGGAAGCTTTAGCAAGCTCAGAGTTCCTATCAATGTCAAACACTGCCTGGAAGCTAGGAAAAGAGTTGATTTTCGGGGCCAATAGATAAAGGTGCTATTTTTAGGGGAATGGGAAAGAGAATGCAGGGATCAAATTGAATCTTGTGGCTGGTAGTTTGCTTGGGCATAGGGAGGAGGAACATGCTGGATATTGAAAACTTACACCTTTTCTCCAGCAAATACTTCGATTTTGGAACACAGATTTACAAGAATTAGGAGGCTCTTCCTCCTATATCTGTCCTTACCTCCTGCCCCATACCCAATTCTTTTTTTTTAATTTTTAATTTTATTTTAGAGAAAGAGAATGCAAGCAGGAGAGAGGGCTGGGAGGGAGCGGTGGAGGGAGGGAGGGAAAGAGGGAAAGGGGGAGAGGGAGAGAGAGGGGGAGGGAAGGAGGGAGACAGAGAGAGAGAGAGAGAATCTCAAGCAGGTGCCCGCCCGCCCCCATTCTTTTACGTTTCATATAGGTTTTGACTTCACAAGGCTACACTTTGGAGCAGGAATTCAGAAGAAGAAACAGTATTTGACAGGCATCATCAGTTCCACCCCATGTTTATTTATCTCCACACTTTGATGGAAAAAAAAAATCTAATACTTACTGATACTCGGCCACACAGTCCAGTAGACCTACATACTTTAAGGTCTCATGTTGAACAGCGCTTTCAAGAGCTCGTACTCCACTGACATCTTTCAGAATATGCTGGACACTTTCGATATATCCAGATTCGAGGTTCTCATCTCTCTCTTTCAAGTCCCCTTGGGGTGAAAGTATGCTTTCCAAGGCTTTATGGAACCGTTTCCCTTGTAAAAATATGTCTGAAAAGAAAATCAGGGGAAAAAGAAAAACAAGAACAAAGCTGGTACTAAAATACAAATACCTTAAAACCTCTGAACAGTAAAATTAGAAATTATGTAAGTTACCTTTAAAGTGACGACCCCTAAAATACACATTTCAGCCTCTTGTGAAACCTAAGAATCCACTCTGAAAATCAAAGGGACTAAATTAGCTTGAACAATAAAATTAATTAAAGAATTTCTAGGATTAGGCCACAGCTACACTTGAAGATCTGGGGGCAACAGGACCACACCTAGTTTAGGGTACTGTGAATTTAAGTATCCATTTTAGTAACTTAACTGGTTGTGATAATTATTAGAAACTTAAGGAACTTTGCTTCTGTTCACAATCGTTTTTACAACCAACACTTAATGAACATAGGTGGGGGAATCCTCTTACTAACAGGCTTAATGAATGGCAAGGAATGAAAATCAAGAGATATACAAATTAAAAACCACAAATTGCATGTTTTGGGACTTGGGGGTGAGGAGAAGAAATATGTAACACTCTTCTGTACTTTTTTTTAGGGCTAGAAGAGCCTAAAGACAGTTGCTCTGTCCTGAATTTTTTTCCTCATATGCTTAAAAAAATTTGACATACAGTTGACATGTTATATTCATTTCAGGTACACAACATAATGATTTGATAACACCTTTAAGAAAAAAAACCCCAAACATATTTAACAAATCCAAGAAGTTCTACCTATTATTCATTTGACCCTTGATAAGGGAAGGAGACAAAGAAGAGGCACTGTGCTAGCAGTGGCCTTGGCACTTTCAAAATATTTTAACTTTTAAACACATCAACCCAGCAAGATAAGAATCATTACTCCCAGTTAATGAATGAAGCCTACACAGTGCTGTTAATTTGCCCTAAAGCAAAAAGGGAGACTACCAGCTTGGCACCAGAGTCCATGTTCAATTCCAGTCCACTATACAGCACAGTGAAGAATGCAAAATAAGGGACTATCATTTAGATATGCGCAGAAGCAGAGGAGGAAATATACATTTTTGGAGACATTCAGAGAAAATGAGGAAAACAACCTCATCTAATAAGGTAATATCAAAACCATATTACATTTGTCATGTATTGTTTTACCAGGATTTTGAAAGGTCAGTTTTACCACTGGCAAAAAAATGAAATTACTTCTGGGGAATTACTTGGAGAGTTAAATGAAATTCAACTGAGGAACTGAGTTATTACCCTCCAAATTTACTTGGCTCAATTGGACTTATTAGCATATGAAAAGCCTACAAGAAATTTAAGACAGATGGAATTAAAACCTAGGTAAAAGTACAGTATTCATCTACAGATTAGCTTAATGAAGAACACAAACATGTTAAAAACAGGAAGAAAAAAAGTGCTACTCCATCAACTGCCAAGCAAATAAACTCATTTTCCACTGTGGACTTAACCCCTGGCTGGGTTCTTCACATAACAGAGGCAACAAACATGGGAAGCTAGATTACAGGATCCCTTAGATTGTAAGGCTCAGAAGTTAGTCAGAGAAAGAGAAATGCATAATTTCACTCATACATGGAACTTAAGAAGCAGACGAACATAGGGGAAAGGAAAGAAAAATAAGAGAAAAGAGAGCGAGGCAAACCATAAGAGACTTTAAAAAAATTATTTATTTATTTTGGGAGAGAGAGAGAGCAGGAGCAGGGCAGGGACAGAGAGAGAGGGAAAGAGAGAGAATCCCAAGCAGGCTCTGCACCAGCACCTCAGAGCCCAACTTGGGGCTCGACCTCACCAACTATGAGATCATGACCTGAGCTGAAATCAGGAGTTGGACACTTAACTGTGCCACTCAGGTGCCCTGAGACTCTTAAATACAGAGAACAAACTGAGGGTTGCTGAAGGGGTCTTGGGAAGGGAGGATGGGCTAAATGGGTGATGGGCATTAAGGAGGGCACTCGTTGAGATGAGCACTGGGTGTTTTACCTAAGGGATGAATCACTAAATTCTACTCCTGAAATCACAATTATACACTTGATGTTAACTTGGATTTAAAGAAAATTAAAAAATTTTTTAAAAGAAAAAAGATTGTAAGGCTCAGAACATTCAATATGATTGAATTTGTCAAAGTAAATTTTAAAAGGCACACATTTATTGCAGAAAGCATCAAGTCAGAGTATTCATTCAGTAAATTAAAGGAATGAAAGAGAAATGTTTTCTAGTCCTAGTATATAAAGTGCAAAAAAAAAAAAAAATCCATGAGTCTCCAAGATTCTGACTGCTAGAACTGGCAAGATTAAAAACTCACTGCAGCAAAAAACTGAAGAAACCCCAGCTCTTTCCAGTATGATCAACACTTACATATAAATCAAAGTCAAACTTTGTTATTCTTGGCTATCTTCAAAAGATAAATTGATGCTTCAGAAATTGACCAAATGTTTGAGAGAATGCCAGCTCTGGGCACATTTCTATGCTCTAGCCTTTGGGAAGAGCAGGTGGAAAGGAATTTATCAATACACTATTTAAAAGTTGCCTCTCCTAATCATTAATCAATCTAGTGAGTTAAGACATGCTCTTTTTCTTTCTTTTTTTTCCTTTCTTTTTTACTGGTGGGGAGGAGCAGGACTCTAATCTTCATGCGATTACCCCCTTATGGAAAAAAAAAGTGATTCTCCCTGTTTATTTTTTAAATGTTTTTGTTTATTTTTTTGAGAGACAGAGTGTGAGTGGGGGAGGGGCAGAGAGAGAGGGAGACACAGAATCAGAAACAGTCTCCAGGCTCTGAGCTGTCAGCACAGAGCCCAACTCAGGGCTCGAACTCACAAACCGCAAGATCATGACCTGAGCTGAACTCAGACACTTAACCAACAGAGCCACCCAAGCGCCCTGATTCTCCCTGTTTCTTAAAATTGATCCTGAGTTAACCGAGAAACACATCAGAGTAATAATCTAAATCAACAAAGGTGATTATATGTAACAACACCATAGTTTTCTCTCTGCTTGGGATAGTGGAGCTCATTCACATTCCCAACGGAAATTCCTTTCCTTTATCAAGGAGGCCCCAGACCACTTTTTTACTGTGTCAAGGGCTAGAAGTTCTAGGTTCCCACAAGTCCTAGCAGGTTTCTGCCTTTACTTTTCTGATTCAGTAATTTCAGGATTCCCACAGCTATGACATTCCAGGTTTAAAGAAAATCAAAAACTTCCCATGTGGAAACAATGTCAATTCTAAATTCTAGTGGTATAAATAAAAAACCTGAAGATGCCATTAAGAGATAATTTTTATGTTGCTTGTTTAGAAAGCAGAGAATAGTTTAGTCGTTGTTACTTATTATCTAAAGGCAGTTGGCCCCTGCATAGATTCTTGGCCCCACACAGCTGAGGAATGTTCTAAGGGATTAGGACCTAGACCATTTTTGCCATATGCAGGTGCTACCTATATAAATACTTAACAGATGTGACCACGTGTTTAATGTGTTAGCCACACAGTTTTTTCTAAGGTGCCTCAAAATAGGTGCATTACTCTTAAAATTAAAAATAAAAGTGCTCTTTACCACCTATTAGGGGTACACATATTGCTCTGGGAAGCATGGGCTAAGGAATGATCAATGTAAAACACAGCTTTAACAAAAGACAACTAAATACTCTTGATGGGGACCAGAGAGTCCACCTGTGCCAATGGTCTTTCGTCTTACCTTGCTTTTGAATGGAACCCGTTTTTAAGGAAACCATTCTCCTCACTTGTCTAAGAAGTTAGTGAGTTAGGAGTTGACAGCTAAAGTTTATTTATTCTCAGTTACTAATCAAAAGCATCTGATTATCTCAATTTACCAAGATCTAAAACACAAATTATGTGTTCCAGCTTATTGCCAGTCTTTAAATTTACGTGTCAAGAAAGATAAGCAGAGCAAGGGGGGGTTTTCCTAAATTTTGAATAGCATGTCTAGCAAAATAGAATTTTGTTGTCAGGTGACTGATCCCTTTCTTTAATCAAAGAAAACAGGCAACTCCAATACTCAAGTTTGTAGCTTATAAAACAAAAGAATTTTCTACATCATTTGGTCAAACACTTGATCTCTGTGCTTGTTTCATCTGTGAAATGGTAGTAATAGTATCTACGCTTCACAGGCTGTCATGATGATTGAGTTAACATAGAGTGCAATTTAATGCTAATTATCATTTAAAAGTAGCACCTCACTAGTTCAGGTCAAAAAATAGCCTCATTCTTTTGATACCAGTGCTCTATTTTCTAGAAAACATAGTAACCATACAAAATCAGGATTGAGAAAATTACTTGAAGAATATTCTGCAAAGCCATCTTCTCCCAGTTGCTGAATCATCCGTTGTTTCCACCTCTCCAAATAGAAAATCTGTTCTGATGTCATGGTCTGTTGAAGGACCTTGGTCACACTTGGAATTGTATTTCTTTGCAAAGGGATTCTCAAAGGAATTGTAGAACTTGTTGCATTCGGCTTCATGCTTCTCTCTGGATTGTAGAGAGGACACCAGTTTCCTGGAACTTTTGCTGCCTCATCTTGCTTTGAGGGCTTACACTTACTCACAGGTCCATACAGTAAATGATCTTCCTCGAACAATGATTCTGGAGTCTGAGCAAGGCCTCTGGATGACAAGACAGACTGTACTAAATCAGAATACTTTCCTTGGTCCACTTCTTCATAAGGGTTCACTTTTTTCTTCCGGCCACAGGAATAAGAGGAAGTGGAGAAATCCACACGGGCGGTTGGTTCTAGAGAAAACCCCTTTGAACTTCTGAGCTGCCGGCAGATGGTCTGAAACGCCTTCATCTTTAGATGCTTTTTCACTTCCCTCTAGTCTACTTGCAATGTTAAGAGACTTTTATTTTTGCATTCCTACTAAAAAGAAAAGTAGCATTAGATACCAAATGTATTAAATATTTGAACCGCCAAAATGAAAGCCGCATTAGCATAAGGCACGTCAACTTGTATTCCATTAAGCTTTTCCGACGTGTTTGGACTAAAGCTATTTCCAAAGAAAAGACTCTCTTAATAGGCAGAAGGACCAGTACTTGTTAAATGTGAAATACTACAGCTTGGGGCAAGACGTCGCCGATATTCAGTGAGAAGAAATGGGATGCCTAGGAAGGGAGACGTGTGTGAGACACAGAAAACCAACGGTCCAGCCCGTCCTGCAGCGACCACGACGGTCATGGTTAACCACTGATCCCTACATACCAGGCTCCCTGCTAAGCACTCCGGGCGGAGACGTATCATTTAAACCCTTACACGCTTTAAGGGTGTAACGCTACTGCGACACCGTTTTACAGACATGGAAACTGAGCTTCTGAAGGGTCCCGCCAAAGCCCGAGCGGGTGAGAGGTGGTCAGCGGGGCCCACCGTCGTGATCCCTGGAAGGCGGCCTCCGCCTCCGCCCTACGTGTGGAACCACGGGGTGGGGACTGGAGGGCTGGGGGCCCCTCGTGTGGAAAACGTGATAAGGAAGAGAAGGCTTAAATAGAAGCCCAGCTCACGGCACGGGTATGTACCTCTGAAGCCACCACACTTCGCTTAACTTCCAAGGCGCCGACAACCACTCGGAACCCGTACTTTACTCGGTCCCGCGCTCGGATCTCGAGTTTGGCTCCGCCCAAGTGGAGCGGTCCCGACATGCACTGCGATACTCACCCCCCCACCCCCAGCAGCTACCCACTCCTTCACTGCCATAGACACTCCCACGATTCATGGTAGTCCCTCCCCTCAGGTGTTAGCGCGGGCTCCCCCAGATCGCGCCCTTACGCTCTCACGATATCTTGTTTACGTCACAGCTCGTCGCCATCTTGGACTCTGGCTGAGTAATAAATTCTCCCGCACGAGGGAGCGGGCCTTCTTGATACGCGCTTTGCTGGGAGAGTGGTCCTTCCTCCGCGTCCTTGTCGCGGCCCTGCTGTCGGTGGTTTCCGCGTGGCCCGGAGCGAGGGTAGGCCCCGCGTAGCTTTTTTGCCCGGCTCCAAGATGGACGGCAGCGGGGACGGGGGAGGCCGTTCTGGGGGAGCACGTGGCGAGCCGCTGGCCTTTCCCGGGGCTGCTGGGATGGTGGCGGAGTCCGGAGGCCTCCTGCCGCCGTCGGTCAGGGAGGCTGGCGGAGGCGGGGCCGCGGCCGCCCCTGAGAGGCGCCCCCGAGGCGGCGGCTGCGGCCCAGTCTCTTCTTTCCTCGCACAGCCAGGCGGCCCCCGCTCGAGGCCCGCGTCGCCATGGCCGCGGTTCCCGAGTTGCTGCAGCAGGAGGAGGACCGCAGCAAGGTGAGGCCCTCGCCCTCATGCTCCAGGACGGGAGGCCCCGCCGACCTCCTGGACCGCCACATTCCTTCCCCTGGCCCCCGGAGATTGCTCCTGCAGCCGTGTCTCCCCGCATAGGTGCCCGCCGTAGTGCTCCTTCTGCTCCGTCCTCTTTTAAGGGCTCTCCCGGCGCTCGCTGCGGACCCGAGGGGAGAACCAGAGTCTCGAGAATGGGTCTCGGTGGCGCGCGCCCGGGTGGCGGGTACCGAGGGCGCGCGGCGAGTCTCCGGAGACTGGGAGATGTGCTCTCACGCAAAAAGTTGTGAGAACTCTTAGTTAAGATTGAACGGGGAAAGTAATATCCATTTGACAGGCCGCAGATGGCATAATTTGGTTCTGTTGTCTTCAGACTGTCGTTCCCCCCCTCCCCCACTTTGGGAAAGCTCTCTTTTGGGCCAATTACGGGGAAAATTCCGTCAAATCAAATCTGAAGCTTGTTCCTTCCAAGTTCGTGAACGCCAAGTGCGTCACTGCGGGAATTCTGTAATTTTTAGTTCGTCCTCTCTAGTACTTGCTGAACTCACTTTTTACATATATAATCTTGTGTGTTTGTGTAAGCTGTCCCTGTGCCCCCTAAATCTTGAGGTCTAAAAGGTAACTAATGCTATAAATTCAGGTTATTATAGTCTAGTAAAGATTTAGAGGCCAGTCTCTAGGCTTTTATTGGTCATTTACACTTGATAGTTTCGCAATTTGTAGAGGTGGGTGCGAGCCACGACATTATGTGCAGAATCCTCACCATTAAAGTTTTTCTGACCGAAAATGAAAAAAAAGAATACAAGGCGCTCTCAGATGTAAGTAACCTGGAAGGCATCTTAGAGCTACATACTTAGAAGTCAAAGACATTCTTTGATCTACAGCGCGTTTGGAGAGACGAAGTTAAGACAGCTGGATTCTTCCAGCAAAGTTATTGTTGCTGTGATAGTTTAGGGTTTTTTTTTTGATATATACAATTTTTAATGTTTATTTTTGAGAGTGGGGGGCAGAGGATCGTTAAGTGGGCTTCAACCTGACCGCAGAGGTCTGGAACTTAAAGATGAGGTCTTGACCCCAGCCACCCAGGTGCCCCTCACTGCTCTGTTATTGAAATGCAACTTTGTGTGTGTAGGGTCTTGATTGGGGTAGGGTTTCTCTATAGAAGTTTACGTGCTGAATAGGAATTTTGACAGCACTTTGACTTTTTCTTTCGCCTGATAACCTCCCCTCTTGCTCCAGGTTCTGTTTTATACAGCTCTTTAATTTTTTTTTATGTTTATTTTTGAGTGAGAGAGAGAGAGACAGAGTGAGTGGAGGAAGGCAGAGAGAGGGATACACAGAATCTGAAGCAGGCTCCAGGCTCTGAGCTGTCAGCACAGAGCTGGGCGCGGGGCTCAAACTCACGAACTTCCAGATCATGACCTGAGCCGAAGTTGGTTGCTCAACTGACTGAGCCACCCAGGCGCCCCTCTGTTTTATACAGCTCTTTAAAAGGAGTTAACTCCAACTATCTTCCTGTTTGTTACTACACTATCTTGTAGCTGGCTTTTGAAATAATTTTCCCACCACGCTGATGCTCCTGCAGAATTGGAAGTTTACAAAGGTTTTTTCCTGCCTGTTGTAGTGGATACAGGAGAGGATTATATGGAATTTTTCTGATTTTTTTTTAATTACAGATATTGGGAAATAATAAAGCTTAGTAAAATGCTACTCTAAAACTCACAGCTTTATTTTGCTTTTATCTGTGATGCTTAGCTCTGCTGTGGATCAAGTCTAGGTGGTTTTCACTATTGAGCAAAAGGGAGTTTGGGACTAGTGTGAAAAAACAGGAAGTCAAATCTTAGGCAAACTATTCTCTTGCCATAGTACAGCCTTGTTAGTCAACTGAAATATTTTACATTTTTACTGAAAATGATTTAAGTTTAAATATTCTGATTCTTTTGGGATTTACATGAAGGGAAGGGTTCATGGGGTTTAAGTCCCCTAGTGAAATAGGGAATATAAATGATTCTTGAGGGTTTTGAATGCTTGTACAGTCAGTGCTCTTTTTGGCTTGTTCAGCAAAACTAAAAGGAGTATTGGTTTGTATTTGATAGCCTGATATTTCCGCTTAGTTACATCCATCGTCTCCTTTACCAGAAAGCAGTTGAGGAGAAGAGCCATATGATGAATTTTGTTTTTTAACTAGTCCTCAACTGATAGGAAATATTGTATCTTAGTGTTTAAATTTAGAAAAGTAGGGTTTTCCCAAGATCAGCTCCTGAAAAAGTTAACTAAAGTATTAACACCATTAGGCCTTCTCTTCATGATAAACTAGTATTGAGCTTCCCTGTCCCCCAAAGTTCTCTGGTATCTGGTTGAGTTTTTCGTGGGTAGAAGAAAATAATTGGAGATTATGCAGAACTTTGTCCCTGCAACAATGATAGTTATGCTGGCCTTAAGTCATTTTGTACCTTCTAGGTTCTCTGGGCCTTCCCTTTGCCAAAAAGTCATTAAATAGCTGGGCAGCAGGTTTCAGATTCTACTCACAGATTCAGTGTGTATGTTTCTAAGGGTCCTGATTGCCTCTTGAATTTTGTTTTTTTAATGATTCTTAAATTGCTACTGGACTGAAGCTTAACACATAAAAGCTTTGCAGGGGCTAGGTGATACCCCTCCCAACCTACTGCTATTAAAACTTGGCCTTTCACTAGTTGGTTATATGGACTTTGGGTGGATGGTGTCTCCTGAGAGCCAGTCATTAATGTTTATGGTACTCCTCTGGTTTGCAGCTAGTTGCAGTGTGGAAGTTGTAGGGATACTACAGCTTGGATGGAAGAGTGACCTACAATTGTGTTAGTATAGGAACAGTCTTGAACTTTAACAATGCTATAGCAAGTCCAAACTTAATTTTTGTGGACTGAAGTTTATACTAAATGATTTGACTTCATTTTTCTTTTAATTTTTTAAGCTCAGGAAGTATTACTTATCAGAGCTGCCCAAACCTTAGTTCTGGATCAGTAACTTGCACACAGTGTCTTAGGAACCTCATTTGTGAACAGTAGTATCATAATCTACTAACTTTTTTTTTTTTTTTTTGCACTGTGGGAAGAAATGGCCAAGGGAAAATTTTCTAGATTTTGAGATTCTCATTTGGTGAGACCTAGATTATGGCTAATACAGAGCTTTAGTTTAAGGCGGAATTTCTCAACCTGAGGACTTATGGGCATTTTGGTCTTGATAATTTTTTTGTTGTACATACATGGTAGGGTGTTTAGCAATATCCCTGGCCTCTACTAGGTGACCACTCCTCTCCAGTAGTGAGGATAAAATTATACATTTTCAAAGGCCCCCTGACTGAGAATCACTTGTTAACTCTTCTCCCTAAAATGGTGTGATACAAGTGGGGCAGGTCGTGTTATGGAGGCTAAATACTTAGTAAGCCAATTTCAAATTTTGTCAGACCTAGGATTGATAAATCCTAAGGAAATAATATGCTGTGTAAAACATAAGCATTGTTGGCCATCTTTGGTGTTAGCTTTCCCCACCGTATTGAGGAACCATACCAAAAGGTGGTTTTCTTTAGTAGGTTCTGGGCAATTGAAGGTTACAAAGGGACAGATCAGTTTACCATGATGGAGTTCAGTGCCCCTTTGGACAGTGGAAACCTGAGGCTCTGATCACAGTACTTGCAGAGCATTGTGAGCTGGGATGGGTTAAGTTACTTTTTTTTTGGAGAGAGAGAGAATGAGTGGGGTAGGGGCAGAGAAAGAATTCCAAGCAGGCTTCTCACCAACACAGTGCAGAGCCCAACACAAGGCTCAGACTCACGAGCTGTGAGATCATGACCTGAGCCGAAATCAAGAGCTAGACATCAAGAGGTGGATGATTAACCAACGGAGCCACACAGGTGCTCCAGCCATTGAGTTACTCTTAAGAGTATCTTTCTCCTAAAAGGTATGTGGAAATCCTCAGCTGTTTAACATCCCAAATGGAAGCCGTTAACACACAGGAGAGTGTGTAAGTTGTAGTTGGAGACACAAAGGAGTGACTGAACTTCTTTGCTTTAGAAATTGGGTCCTTTTCTTGACTCCCTCCCACTTCTCCTTTCACAAATTTGGTGTGACTTTTTTAAGGGACTACTATGTGGTATGGAGAGGAAGGGTAATTTTCTCAAGAGAGTTGCTTATGTTAGCCTATGGTATGCGTTTTCTGCCTGAAGAGTTTATGATTTACGTGTTTTGGTGGGCCAGACCCGTAAGTTTTCATTCTGGTCAGTGTAAATCATGAAGAGTACAAATGAAGATGTTCCAGTGCTTTCACTTGACCCTTCGTGGAGAGCAGTACAAAACTTGAACATTGTGCTGATGGGTCCCAGGGAACTGGTGAGTGATAAAATGAATTGCAATCTTTATATAAAAATGATCTGGGAAACATGCCCTACTTCTGACACAAAGTAGAAGAAATCCCACCATGAAGAGGCAACCTCTTTGTATGCTATTTGTGTCTCAAATTTAGATGACAGAAGCTTAACCTCAGGCAGTTCTGTCCATGTTGCTGAACCATCTTCATTGGTGGTGAAAGTAAATTTTTTTAATTCTCAAACCTATTTATCTTGGGTTGATCATAAAATGAGATCATAAGTATCAGGTGGTAAATGTTTCTGAATACTCTCATCAATATGAGTAATGTGTAAAATGTCAGGGTTTCAAAGGGCTGTAAACTTAATAGACTAGGGAACTGCTAGGAGGAGCCTTGGTGGGGATGCAGAGGACTTGAGCTTTGAATTTGTTGGAGCTACTTCCTGTGTAGCGTTAGTGTTTTGCTTCCCAGCAAAAGGTCGTACAGATCATGCAGTTCTCGGCTCATTTGTGAACTCCTTTGAAAAAATAATCCAGATATCTAGCAAGTAGATGGGTTTTTTTAAAGTTCTTTTTTTGTATGTTTGAGAGAGAGAGAGCGTGTGCGCGAGAATGAGTGGGGGAGGGGCAGAGAGAGGGAGGGAGACAGAATCTCAAGCAGACTCTGCAGTTGTCAGCCCAGAGCATGACCTATGGCTTGAACTCACGAACCGTGAGATCATAACCTGAGCCAAAAGCAAGAATCGACGCTTAACTGACTGAGCCATCCCGGTGCTCCAGTAGATGGATTTCTTGAAATGAAGGTATTTAAGCCAGTAATTCAACTTAATCTCTTTCTGGTTCCTGTTGGAATTTGACTCGCTCATAGGCTTGCAGCTTTGTGAAGTGATGATTCAGTTTATCCATTCGCTGAGTGCGCTGCACTGACCTTCTTCCAAGCCTCAGTTCCTGTTCTAGGAACTCAGAGCTATGTAGCCTCCAAATGCCCTGCAGTCTGCAGTGTTCTACCGTGGACAGCTTGCGTGTTGGTAGACTACTGGTAGGAATGGTTGGTGTCAGCAGGGATGGGGCCCTCTGGGTCCCATCTCACCAAGATGAGTGGTGGAAATCTGATCACTTGCTGCAGCCCTTTATCTAGTTTTTAAAGCATATGAGTAACTTCCATAGCTATTATCTGTATTTGTAGCCTGAGACTTTCCAGAAGTCTGGTTCTCTTGTCTTTGAGGATTAAGATATGATATTGGCAGGCCTGAATTATATAGGAAGGGGAGATCCAGTTGGTGTGAGGGAGGAAGGAGGCAGGAGATGAGGACAAATGTCTATAAAAGCAGAGCTCATACATTGCTTATAGTCCATTGAATTGTTTTTCATGCACCAGTGCTATGATGAAAAGCTGTGCTTGAATGTAGATAATAAACAGGTCTTGGTTACCTTTCAAGATGGAAGAAAACTTACAAACAATTGGAATAGCAATACTTGAACCATAAAGGGGAGTTTTTGGAGGAGGGTATGGCATTAGAATTTCTAATACAGCACTTCCTAATGAATTGGAACAGTAGTAATAAAGTATATTTCATACATATGATCATGTGAGTCTTGCTTTCAGAACTAATGCAGATCTAGAGTGTGTCTGCAGCTGAGCATTTTTGGATTTATTTCCTCACTAATAAGTATTGGGCTAAGTAAGGTATGTGTATCTTTCTAGCTGAAATAGTCTATTTCTTGGTTCTTGGGATCAAAATGAAAATCATTTACGAGGCAGGCTTCTTGCCTCTATTTTGGCTCCATGCTGCTAACAGACCATTCATGGATGACTTGTCATTGGCCCTCTCCCTGGCAGGGGTCTTAGTTCCCTAGGCAGTGGGAAGGATAAAGCAAAATCCATAGAAGAAAGGAACAGTTTGACAGAAAGATACACTGATATTGCATGTGCTAGCATATTCATCTCCTTTAGGTACAGAACAAGTTAGATTTATTTATTTTTATTTCCAAGTTTTTATTTAAATTTTGTAATACTGGCTTCAGGAGTAGAAGAATTTAGTGATTTATCACTTACATATAACACCCAGTGCTCACTCACAAGTGCCTTCCTTAATGCCCATCACCCACGTAGCCCATCCACTGCCCCCAAATTAGTTAGACTTAAATGGCTATTCAGCTAGCCCCCATTCTAGCAGAACAGTTACTGTGGAGGTAATTTCTTTTCATTGGATCTTGTCATTTTGGCTGTATGGTGCTAGTTTAAACTGGAGTCTGTAGTCCCCATAACATTTATTATATTTTCTGTATCTGTCCTCCCTGTGGGTTCTGAATTTCAGATTCTACCCTTCTGTGTTGTCTGGTCACATAGGTACCCTTTGCCATCTGTAAGCCATTAAGCCATTTGAAGAAGGGGCTTTGCAGATGGTGCTGTCTTGTACCAGAGTGAGACATAAATGAAATTCGGACCAAAAGTGGTTTTTAGTAGCTCAGAGCTCTGCAGAATTGTCCTGTAGCCAGTGTCAGGCACCCCAACTGTGAAGGTGATGAACAGGTGAGGAAATGCACAGGGATTCTCTATCAGTTTTTCTCCTTTTCAGGTTCTCTTACCAAAAAATTTGTGTTCTAAAACTTAAATTCCATTGTTTGAGACTAGGTGAGGGTTTTTTTTGTTGTTTGTTTGTTTAAGCTTCTTTATTTTGAGAGAGCACGCAAGCAGGGGAAGGCCAGAGAGAAGGGGAGAGAGAATCCCAGGCACAAAGCACAGCCCGATGCCGGGCTTAATCTCACAAAACTAATATCATGACAATCACAACATGAGCGGAAATCAAGATTTGGAAGCTTAACTGACTGAGCCACTGGGTGCCCTGAGGGTAGATACCTTTTAATTAAAAAAAATTTTTTTTAATGTTTATTTTTGAGAGTGAGAGAAACAGTGCAAGTGGGGGGGGGGTAGAAAGAGAGGGAGCCACAGAAATCAGAAGCAGGCTCTAGGCTCTGAGCTGTCAGCACAGAGCCAGACATGGGGCTTGATCCCACCTACTGCAAGATCATGACCTGAGCTAGGATCAGTACGCTTAACTGACTGAGTCTCCCAGGTGCCCCAGAGAAGAAGATACCTTTTAAATTCGCTTCTCAGGAGATACCTAAGGGAACTGGGAAACAGAAACATTAATATGCCTATGGTCAGATAGTACTTCAGTGTGCCTCCTTGCTGATTTAAACAGCCATTCTAGGCATTTTGATTATCTGTGGCCCAAGTCAAAGACTGACCTGTTGGCCTGCAGTGCTAAACAGTACTCTGAATTCTTACTTGGGATAGGGGATAGAGGTGGTGAATGGGGGACAGTATATTGAGGGACGGCATCCGCTTCTTATGCCCCCCATGCTGGTGATTTTTTTAGCATGTACTGTGGCATGGAGCTGTGGAGTGTTGGTTTTGTTGACTAAGCAGAAGAAAGAATGCTGACCTTTTAATCACACTTGTGCTTCCGGAGTCAGGATACAGTGCTGACTTAAAAGCTTTGAAGTTTCACAACTTTTTTACTCCTTGATGATTTATCTTCTTTGTTATCTGGAGGGTTATATGCTTCAATACAAGAAAGTATGGTTCAATTTGTGAATGAGAACTCCTGAGTTGGTGATGGATGACCTGAATGCTTAGAATTTTGCCAGTAGCCCTTTTCAGACAACTCTTTAATGCACAAATGCAGACTTGCTGTGTTATCTGGGATGTTTGGTTTTTTGGTGGTTAAGACTATCATGTCAGGTGGTTGGGTTTTTGTTTGAATCCTTTCCTGGGGCAGTGTTTCCAGGAAAAAACGATTTCTTGCTGGAGAAGCATGGGTCCTTGATATCCTGCTATGGTGGAAAGTCTTTTGAAACCTCTAGGGATTTTTGCTATTTCTGTGTCCTCGTTGCAAAAAATGAAATTTATATGCTGACAAGAAAGGAAGGCAATAATACAATAAGTAGTCTGGAATTTTACCTCTATGTGGTTGAGAGTATGGAAGAAAGGTGAAACCAGAGTAACTTTTTTTAAATGTTTATTTTTGAGAGAGACGGACAGAGTGTAAGCAGGGGAGGGGCAGAGAGAGACTTAGACACAGAATCTGAAGCAGGCTCCAGGCTCTGAGTGTCCGCACAGAGGCTCACAAGCCATGAGATCATGGCCTAAGTCAAAGTTGGAAGCCCTATCAACCAGGCACCCTGAAGCCAAAGCGATTGTTCTGTGGAACAAAAAGCAGTTGGGAAAGTCCATTGTAGCTTTGTGTATAGTGCTTAAATGAACCCCATTTACTGGATTACATTCCCCTGGGGTCCTTCAATCCTAATTCAAAATGTAGTCTATATGCAGTTTGTAGAGTTTGCTAATAGTGAGGTAAAATGGAATTGTCGGCATTTCAAAAATTGAGAGCTGGCTAGAAACCAGCATTTGTGACTTATTCAGGAAGTGGAATCTTTGGCAACGTGGCAGTTGTTTAAATGCACCATAGACCTGTTCCATGGACGACCCTATCTTTCCAGCAGTATTTCTGGCCTCTTTTATACCTGGCCTACTTTATCTCCTAAACTGCCAGATACAAATATAAGATAGATGGGATGGCCAGTATTCTCTGCAATCAAATTTTGAGTGTATTTTGAGGTCTTTTTTAGCATTATATTTTCCCACTGGTAAGTTAACAGAAGGAAGGAAGCTTTTATCAGAAATGTCAGAGTTGTGATAAAATGAAGTGTCCCTGACCTTGGAGCTTTATCTTTGTTTGCAGAGTTCTCATAAATGGACATGTGAAAATTAAGCCAAACAAGCAAATATTTCATAGGAGTCATCAAGAATTCATTTGGAAGAAGTATACTGTGATTTTATTAATATCTGATGTTTGAAACTTAATAATCTTAGAGGAGAGCCATTGTTCCAGGGCTGATTGGTTTTCGCAACTTAAAATTTTTCTTAAGTTACAGTGCTTAATGGGAAGGGGGGAGTATTGGCAGCATTTAAAATAGAAAAGAGGAATAATCCATGCATTTGTGTGTGTGAATGTGAATGTATTTTTTCTTTATGGGCCTGGCTGAACCAGATTTTCTAGTTTCAGAAGTTAAACCTTGGTCATGAACTTTTTATTTTGAGGCAAAGAATCCAAAGGGACATACCTTTGGATTCCCTGTTCTCTCATCCTCTTAATGTCAGTCTTCACTTGGCATTTTCCAGGTTCAGTAATTTAGAGTGTTGTGAACATGTTATTTCAGCACTAGTTTACTAGTTGAGTGGGAGGGGGATGAGCGGCTTATGGTAGTGCATTGTCAGGCCCCCTTT
The DNA here is from genome assembly GCA_028646485.1 of Cryptoprocta ferox. Lineage (NCBI taxonomy): Eukaryota > Metazoa > Chordata > Mammalia > Carnivora > Eupleridae > Cryptoprocta > Cryptoprocta ferox. The sequence continues at coordinate 40,961,766 of CM053576.1, read as the reverse complement.
GTGTCAGGTCTTCAGATTGACCATCAGCTTGTCTGCTTTAAGAATTAGGAAATTCATTGTGTTTTAAATTTAGTAGGAAACCGTTTTAACCACTTTTTCCCAACAGTGTAGTTCTTCCAAATCCTTCCCCCTACCCCCCCCAAATTCTTAGGCTGGCAAAAATGACATTGGGTATTATTTTCCTCTGAATTACCAACTCACAGAATCAATTACTTTTGCTTCCAGGGCAGTGTTTTCAACACTTGTCCCTCATGTGTAATCACAGTGGGATTTTATAATTCACCTATTGTGTCTAGCCTTTTCATCTCTTTGAAACAATCCCTGAATATAAATTGATTCACTCTGGGCTGGATTTTTCTTCTCAGGAATTCCATACCACTTTACTGTTGTTCTCTGTGTCTTCTCTTTGTTTTCTTAGTTTCTTCTTTTGGTTCTGTGTACTGTCTGTCTGGTTAATGCCTCTTGAATATTATTTGTAGTTTAGGCATTTATGTGAGAAATTTAAGGTTTCATTCTATCCAGTTCAAGTCTTCTTATTAGTACAGTTGAAGTATTTGGTTAAATGTACTTTTCACATAGACCTAAAATCATGTAGTTGCTTTGTTCAGATTACAGAAATATTTTGGACCTACCCATCCATTTTAACAGCAGGTTTCCCCACAATATCAAATAAACTTAGGAGATATCTCAGCTGATTTTTGCCATAAGTGATCTACTATAGAATACCTTTTAATTACTAGCTTCCATTTTTGGAAGGATACTTTTTAACACTACAGTGAAATTGAGACTAATAGCCAAAAAATGTGTTTCAGCTGAGATCTGTATCTGTGGACCTGAATGTTGATCCCTCGCTTCAGATTGACATACCTGATGCACTCAGTGAGAGAGATAAGGTCAAATTTACAGTGCACACCAAGGTAAGTGATAGAATGATTTCAGTAATCAAAGCAATGCTAGGTTACAGCCTTGTGATTCACAGTGGTGAAGAGACATCCTCAACTGAAATGGTTGCGCTTTTTTTTTTTTTTTTTTTCAGTGTAGCACTACTACTGAGTGAGTACATCCCTCATCCTGCTTGTAGTGAGCATCAGATAAATGCTCTTGGTTCAGCATTTTCCACTGTGGTGGAGCCCTCGGGCTGTAGGTATTGCTGATGTTGTATGTATTCTGCGTGATACAGGTGGAGCTGCCTACTACACAGATCAAATCTTCAACTTTGTTTTTAATTTGAATGCATGAGAAGTGCTTGCTCTTACCCATGTTTACGAAATTATTGGCCTTTGCCCCTCCTGTTTCTTGTGATTCAGAACACTTTCCAGATTTTTAATTTGACAAAGGCAATATGCTAATCTGAAAAACATGGAAAGTAAGTTAATTTTGTAGAATCCATCCTTTCAGGAACATCTTCAGCCTCCTTTCTCCTTCCATACTAGTTAAAATGTATTGAGTGCTTGTCTTATGCCAGCATTGCTGAAAAGGGTTTATTTACATGGATTTAATTTTCTCTTTACAGCAGTCTTATGATGGTATCATATTTTCCCTATTTTACAGATGAGGAAACAGCCACATGTTTAAAGAAAGTAAATGGCTGAGGCACAATTTGAATTAGGCAGTTTTATGCTAGAGCTTTTGGGTTACACGCCACCTCCAGCATACAGACCCTGCCGTCTGTCTGTAGGGCCCTCTCCCATGTGGTTTTCTCTTAATACCTTGGTGGCTTGATTAGCATACCTCACTCAGGTGGCAGTGTGACGCCTATGTGATTATATCCACCTAAGTTGACCTGAGGTGGAGTTTTGTGAAAAGAATTCCTTACAGAACACGTTGAATCTTAGCTATGATTTTAGTGGGAAGATCATGTGTTGCTGCTTTTGTTCTTTACTGGGTCTTACTGAGATGTTTTGATACACAGAATTTTGCAGAATTTTCCCATAGCACAACCCTGGAAATCCAAACCACTTAATCAAAAAGTGGTAGTTACCAGTTAACTTCTTACTCTGCTCTTTACAGACAACGCTGCCCACATTTCAGAGCCCAGAGTTTTCTGTTACAAGGCAACATGAAGACTTTGTGTGGCTACATGACACTCTTATTGAAACTGCAGACTATGCTGGGCTTATCGTAAGTGCATTTTGGAAAATTAAACAAGCCGGTTTCTTCTACCTTATTGTTTTGTTTAAAGAGACTCACCCACTTTTTATAATGGGTTGTGAAAACTGATTTCATCTGCCAACTAGAGCAGGTGCTATTGGTAAAGGCTAAAAACATGAGAATGGTGTTAGAGCTGTGAGGTGAAGCATACAGTGTTATATGACCTGTATAAGAGAAGAGGCTAAACAGTTTCATGAATTGAATCTTCCCTGTCTTTGGGTTTGGTGTTTCTCTTATACTTTCTCTCAGGCATCACTAGAATTGATTTCCAGGAAAACCTCGGTAGTGGTGATGGTATACATTCAATAGATTTCTAAAAAGTGTTGCAGTCTCCTCAAAGAGTAAGGAAGACAGTTGTCTTTGTGTTAACAAAAGTAGTATTGAAGCCTGTGTCTGAGAATACTCTGTTCACTCAAAATATGAATCTTTTGATTATCCTCTGGAATTAAAAGTTCCTTATAATACCTAGAGATTAATTTTGATGGTGCATCATCAACTTCATTTTAGCACTGATTATAGTGTATACATTTTAAACTGACATTGAAGCAGGCTAATGTTATCCCCTACCAGTCATCCATAATGGGTAACCTGACAAACGCTGCAGTCTGAGTGCCCAGGTGTGGGGAGGAGACTTCTTTTTTATATGGCCAAAAGGAATCAGGTTAAGAGAAAAACAGAAGTTGACCTGTTAGCTCCTCTGGGCTGGCTGCCTCCTTGTGCACAGGCACTGAGTAGAACATCACCACCAGGACAAGAATACTCTCGAGTTAACCTGCTTCCCCTACAGATTCCGCCTGCTCCGACAAAGCCTGACTTCGATGGCCCTCGAGAAAAGATGCAGAAACTGGGAGAGGGTGAAGGGTCTATGACCAAAGAAGAATTTGCTAAGATGAAGCAAGAGCTGGAAGCGTAAGTGGATTTTCTTGACAGGGCTGTATCTTTTGAGAACAAAAGTGGTGATGTGTACAGAAATCAGGACAACCTGGCAGTTTTTCCAAGTATGACAGTTAATTAGTGGCCCAGTGCTGTTTCGTATAACTACATTTTCCAGTTTGTACTTAGACATTGATTCTCTGGGGACTTCTGACACTGGATAGACCATACTCGATAATGGACATGCCGGTCTGGCATAGTGAAGAAGTAAACCTTTGTCTTTATAGATAAAGAACTCTCAGGCTGCTGATAATGTACAAAGCCTTATTCCCTGAAGTTTGGTTACTAGAGGTATAACTGAAACTAGATTGCAGTGATGCTCTTTCAAGACAGCACTCTGAATAATATATTTGATGGTTTGAAAGAAGTCCAGGTTCACAGGAATTAAAATTCACATATTTTAATTGGGTTATAATTTAATGGTTTCAAGCAAAAATGGATTCTTTATTCTCTTTCGCAGTTTGGGGTTTGCGTTAAAGTTTCATATGAAATTACTGTACTTCTCTCGGCTCCCCTCCCCTGCTTCCACCATTGATGTGGTGCCCATTTCCACAGCTCTCTTCTGTGCCCTGCCTCATGCATGTCCTTATTCTCTAGGGCCAGTGCTCACATACCTCCAGATACGAAGTCATTCCCTCCCTGCACATGGCTTGAGTGTCTATAATGGGCTCTTCTGAGCATAAAGCACTGAACGAGGCTGACTGAAGTCCTACCATTGAGAAGTTTAGAGTGATCTTTAATACCTAGATTGAGATAAAGTTGCTTTATAATGTCTAATAAATCTAAGGTTTATTAGATAGACTTCAGTGCTATGTACACGGCTACAGGATTAAAGGGTTTTCGTTATTTTACAGAAACCAATGTTCTCTGGCTGCTAAATACCAACAGTTATTGCATGTGTAGGTTTGGACTTTTTGTAGACTTGCTCAACTTCAGTTATACTTTTGCCCTCTTTGGTTTATTCCACAGATTCCCAGTTGGCAAATGTCTTAATTAAATGTCTTATTACCTAATTAGATAGAGGGTATACCAAAATGTTTTGGTCCAGTTCAGTTGTTTTGCTTAGTGGTATGAGCAGAACAGTGATAACCGGGACCAGTATTGGTCTTTTAGTTGAGTGGTGCCAGCTGAATTCCTTGTGTGCTTCTTTTCCAGTGAGTATCTTGCAGTCTTTAAGAAGACTGTGTCCTCTCATGAAGTCTTTCTACAGCGGCTCTCTTCTCACCCTGTTCTCAGTAAAGATCGAAACTTCCATGTGTTCCTGGAATATGATCAGGATGTAAGGCATTTTTGTTCCATTTCCATGATCCAGTGAAAATGCACATGACCATATTTTTAAAAATATACTTGAGTGGCACCTGGCTGTCTCAGCTGGTAGAACATGCGACTCTTGATCTTGGGATCATGAGTTTGAGCCCCATGTTGGGTGTAGAGATTGCTTTAAAAAAATAAAAATAAAAAAACATGCTTGATATATTTTCTGAAAAATTGACTTTTAAAGTACTGAATTTTTCAATGACATAATGATGGCATAATGGAATCCTTTTTTAGATGCTGTTTCCCTCTGCCCCATAGATCCATTATGTTAAGATACTTCTATAAAATGATGGTTAAAGGTTTTTACTTTTTTCCCCCCCAGTTAATTTTGGGATTATTAAAAGGAATTGTGATTTCACATTTTTTTTTCTCATTGGCTACCTATTTGTTGGAAGGAGTTGCATACTTTACCCTTTTTTTTTTTTCCAGTGTTATGTTTTTTATTAATATGTGTGAGGCAAGCCCTGACTTAAAATTTCCTCACCATCTTTAAGTTTATTTTGAGAGAGAGAGAGCACAAGCCGGGAGGGGGGGCAGAGAGAGAAGGAGAGAGAATCCCAAGCAGGCTCTGTGCTGTCACCACAGACCTGACACAGGGCTCAGTCTCATAAACCATGAGATCATGACCTGAGCTGATAACAAGAGTCAGATGCCTGACTGACAGCCACCTAGGCATCCCTCCTCAGCATCTTCTAACCAGTGAGTTTCAATAATTCAGGGATTTAAAGGCCACTAAGATGTGCCTGGCTAGCTCATTCGGTAGAGCACTTGATTTTTGGGTCATGAGTTCAAGTCCCAGGTTGGGTGCCGAGCCTACTTTAAAAAAATAAAAATAAAGACCAAAACTTAGTGCTGAGTAGTTTCCCAAAATAACTTAAGGTCATGTTTTTAAAATTGAGACTTGTATTTAGGTTTGGCTGTTTATTTGATATTTTAGATCTAGTGGTAAGATGGAAGTATCTTATGTTTGTGCCTGTGTTAGTAAGCAGTATCATTTAGAATGTATTTAGGGCTTTTTAAAAATTATTTCGATAAATATGTATACCATAAACTGTTCTTTAGGGTTTGTTTGTTTGTTTTTTTTTCCAGCTAAGTGTTAGGAGGAAAAATACCAAAGAGATGTTTGGTGGCTTTTTCAAAAGTGTAGTGAAAAGTGCTGATGAAGTCCTTTTTTCTGGAGTTAAAGTAAGTGGCTTTTAGCTCTTGTAGAAAATTCTTGACTTCTTGTGAAGAGGTGACCTTTGATTTCTCAGAAGAGCTATTTGTGAAACAAACGGTATTAACTCCACAGAAACGTAAATAATTTTTTCAAATTTTGGTTATTTTTTATCTACTCATTGAATTTTTACTTATTCTCTTAAAATAACCCTGTTCTGTCGAGAAGATAACCTTCACGCTAATTCTTCCATTTTCTGCTTTTCTGTAAAGAGCAGTTCAATTATTTTTAGAAAGAAAATCTGCTACAGGATTAGTATTTCCTGCTATTCTTCAGAACTACACGCACTGTCCACTTTGGTAGTCTCAGCCATGTGCAGCACTTGAGCAGTTAGCATGTAGTTACTACCTGGTATAATTAACCAGATGTTTAACTTTATTTACATGTCAGATTTCAAGGATTTCATAAGAAAAAAAAAGAATGTAAAGTATTAAGTAGTTTCACCTTTTTTTTTTTTAAATAATGTGGCTACAAGAAAATTATTAAATAGCACATGTGGTTCACATACGTCTGTTGGACAGAGCTGTTCTAAAAAGACCAAATTGACATACACGTCTCCCATTACCCTGGTGATATTTATCTCTCACTCCTCAACCCCTTTCCACTTTTTAACTGAGTTAACCACCTTGTGTCTGACTTTGCCACTTTTGTTGAGGGCTTAAGCAGGGAACCCAGAGTACAAGTGCTGGGTGGAGGGCATTGTCAAAAGTTTGGAACTCTAGGACTTTATCCTTGCCATGTTTTAAGGTGTGTTGGGCTGTCCTATACCCACACATTGCTGGATGTTTGGCATCCCTGGCTGATATGCACCAGATTTACCCCCCATACACAAGGATGTGGGTATCCATGGCTAGGTCACAGTCTACCAGGCAGAATCACTTATCTACCAGGATCACTGGATCTTAGTACCAGTTTTCCTGGGCATTGTTGAATGGCTCTTCAAAATGTTTTTCTCTGTTGACATTTCTTGCCAGCACTTGGGTTTTGCTAATCTTGGGTATGAAATGCTGTTTTGTAAATTTGGGTTTCCCTGGTCCTTAGAGGTTAAAGTTCTTATGTATGAGCTTATGTCTTTAATGTTTCTTTTGATACAAAATGCATTCATATTAAGAGTTAAGAGTTTTGCTTCTTAAATTTCTTTTATTGTTCCCCTTTTAGGAGGTAGATGACTTCTTTGAGCAAGAGAAGAATTTCCTCATTAACTATTATAATAGGATCAAGGATTCATGTGCAAAAGCTGACAAAATGACCCGATCTCATAAAAGTAAATACCATTCACCCACTAGCCACTTAGCTTTGCTTAATGTGCCAGCTTTGTTTATATAAAAAGAGCTGTCCTTATTATTGCAGATGTTGCAGATGACTATATCCACACTGCAGCCTGCCTGCATAGCCTGGCTTTAGAAGAGCCTACGGTCATCAAAAAGTAAGTTTTTCTTGGAAAAGCATTTTCCCTTTCCTTTAATAAAAACTCCTGGGTGGTATAATGAATAATGACTATATAGTTTCACTTCTGCTTTTGAGTGCCAGTTCATCAAGACTCAATGATGGGCTCCAGCACTCACATCTTACCCACCCTCTGAACATAGACAGATTTAAGGTGTTTGTTGGGGACTCGGGGCACTTCTATACCAAACATGGTAGCTGTTGTCAAAGCCTTTATTTTCTCAAACTGTCTCCATTTTTTAATTGATTTGCTTCAATTTTCGAGTTGTCTTCGAGTTGTCTTTGAATGAAGTTTGCTTTGTATGTTCTCTGGCAAATGGTGCTTTATCTGGTAATGCCCTGGACTTAAATTTGTTTTGGGTAAGGTGGTCTTAAGGGTAACGCAAACCCCAGTCTGATTTTGAGTTTTTTTTATATGAACTTTTCAGTTTCTCCATCCTGAGCATTTCTGGTGTGAGACCATATTCTACTTAACACCTAGGGCTTGGTATAACAGTTATAACATTTCTGATTTGAAGGTGGAAGTCAGGCTAATAGGACCTAGATGAAATAGTAGCTTTTGTTTTGTTTTAAATAGCATATTTTTGGCTTTGGGACACCCATGGTGGTGGTTCATTAGAACCTGCTCTTGGTTAACACAGCTTTGGCATTGGTTAAAGACTATCTTGGGACATGGTTTCTGCATGGCAAGGTGGCTGAAGGGGCAGCAAGAGACGCCAGTATCCATGAGTGTGGCACTGTCAGTGTGTGCTCAGTTCTGTAACCATCCTCTCTACTAGATTAGGCCAATTGGTAATGAAAGTGCTACTTTGATAAACTGATTCTAAAGCAGAAAGGCTAGGACTCCTGCATTTACTCATTCATGTCTTAAGAGTATTGATAGGGTCCTGTTTCATACATGATTTTAAGACTTTAAGCCAAAATCATGTGTATATTTTCAGGTACCTATTGAAGGTTGCTGAGCTATTTGAAAAACTTAGGGTAAGGATTTTTATATTGGCCTTCCTAATATTTTATAATATGCAGATTTCTGCTTAGATGATGGTGACTTTTACTTTTTAAATAGAAAGTAGAGAGTCGAGTCTCCTCAGATGAAGATTTAAAGCTGACAGAGCTTCTCCGATACTACATGCTCAACATAGAGGCTGCTAAGGTAAGTAAGATTAGCCTAAATAAAGAGTTACTGAGAAACGTTTGAGTTCTCATTAATTGAGTTTATTCAGGAATAGCAGGGGAATTGCAGTTTGGGGAAACACATGCTATAGCAAGGGACAGGCAAGTCCGTTCGTGTTTGGGCTGGGCTTGTATTTAGGAGTGCGAAGAAATGTCCAGCCAGAGTCCAAGCGGTAAATTCTTTGGCTTGTATTACTTAAGAGCAGCAGGGGTGGTGCTGAGTTGACAGCAATTTGGGGGGTGGTAGGATATTGGATATGGGTATAACTGAACACATGCCAAAAGGGCTATTTCTTAAAGGAGAAAGGGTTTTGGGGTTTGTGAGTTTTTATTGAATTGCAGTTACTGAGTCAAACCATTACTTACCAAAAGGCAAGACTAGGCGGTAAGCAGAATGACCTTTGGGAATGAAACATGGCACTCACTGGGCATAACCCTAAATAAAAATATATAAATTACTCTTATGCTAAATCAGGCAATAATTAGGGGAAATATCATTAGGAAGTAGAAATTCATTATTTCCCTTATAGTTTCATTTTATTTTATTAGTTCACTTGTCTTTTGGCAGGTTTCCGGAGTCTTATATTTGGATATATTTTTTTATATACTTTAGACTATATTTTAATGGACTTAAGAGCTGACAATCAACACAGATTTTATGAGTGAACACAAAAACACGTAATTGTCATGTGTCACATAGATATGTTGACCTCACATATCTATCAGATTTTAAATACAGAGGTAACTTGTACTTTGCTGTAAGTTGCAAATAGTCTTTATTTCAAATGAGAGCCTGGGGTTGGACTCCTCAAGGCAGGACTTTTGGGGCAGGATTAGAAGAATGTTCTTCTGCCTCACTGCCGAGTTGTGTTCTAGCAGCATCACTGGATGCGTCCAATAGTGCCTACCTGTGTTTCAGTAGAAGGTGGTTTGTTTTCTGAACTTGCTTTCCGTGAATGAATCAACTAAAAAATATATCCTTTAGTTTTCACTGTTGTATTCTTTTCTTCATCCATATAAAGAATTCCAAAACCTCTCAACAATGCCAGAAGAATTGCTGTTCCCAGTCTAATCTTGAGATTAAAGAAAACATAAAAACATGGGAGGGGAAGGTAGAAGTGGATTAGATTGTTGCCATCTGACATTTCAGGCAGTGCACTGGCACCACGGTACTTGGACTGATTGTTAGAGTGGTTCAGGTACTTAGTCTTCCTGTTGTGTTCTCTGGCGATTTTTCAGGATAAGTTTAACTACCATGTCCTTTCTGTTAATTTTCTTCTCAGGATCTCTTATACAGACGCACCAAAGCCCTCACAGACTATGAGAACTCAAACAAAGCATTGGATAAGGCCCGGTTGAAAAGCAAAGATGTCAAGTTGGCTGAGACACACCAGCAAGAATGCTGCCAGAAATTTGAACAGCTTTCTGAATCTGCAAAAGAAGGTTGAGCAGGGCTTTTCTTTACTTTTTGCTTTCCATTTGGAAATAATTTTAAGCTCACAGAGAAAAGTTGCACAGAAAGTAAAAAGAACACCCATATATTCTTTACTTGGAATCCCCTAGCTCTCTAATTTGCCCCTTCTGCTCTGTCACTTGCACATGCACCCATGCTGCCATGTATGTGTTTATAAATGCACATGGGGTGGGTCTTTTTTAGGCATTTGAGATTAGGTTGTATGTATTATGGTCCTTTTATCCCTAAAAAACTTTGTTGTGTATTTGTCTTACATCCCTATAGTACACGTACTGACTTTGGTAAACTTTAATACAACACACTCCCCAACCTGCTGTCTGTAGTCTCATTTTGTTTTTGGCTCCAATAATGGCATCCCGTCTGATGTTGCCATTAGGTTACCATAGTTCTTGTGTCTCCTCTAATTTGGAAGGAACCTTACTTACCTTTCTTAAAATGACATTTGCCTTTTTGAAGACTATAGTCTCTACAAACAGTGTTCCTTGTTTTCAGATGGTCTATTTTTGCAATGAATAGATTCTGGATATGCATTTCCAACGGAATATTCTCTGAGTAATGTCTTTCGGGTGTCGCATCTGAGGGCGTGTTCTGTTCATATTCTCTCATTTGTGGTAATAGTTTCTCTGCTGTATAGTTAATAGTTTGTTTTCCCATGCCACTAATCAACAGTGTGTGAGGAGACCACTTAAAACCCTGCAGATAGTTTCTCCCTACATGAGTCTTGCCTGAGCCTGCTCTTACTGTGCTGGTCGCAGAAAGGTGATTCCTTGTCCCCCAGTTCTAGTGTCCTCTTCCCAAGCCTTTGGCATCATCATCATCATCATCATCCTTTGAGCACAAGCCTTCCCTTCTTCCCCATATTTTCTTCCTTGTCATTATTAGAGTCATGGGTTTCTATTTTTGAAAATAGGTTTTAAATTCATTATTGTAGTCCATTATTTTGGTGCTCAATTTGTCCAGACTTAGGGGGAAGCACCTTTAAGTTGGCATGTCATTATGACCTATCCCTCAGTCTTTTGAGCCGTTTAGATGTTGTGTTTATCTTCTATCTTCTCTGGCCTTGGAAATCACCATTTCTTGTAGAAGCCTAGGTTCTGTTTACTTACAGAATTGTGACAAGATGAGGGTGTTGAGTGCGCTCATTTCTCCTGCGGTGTCTCTCTAGGCCCTTCAGGAGACAGAGCCAGGAAATGGAGGGGTGTGTAACTCTTCTCCAGGAGTCATGGTGGTGACACAGTTCCAGTCCACAGCCGCAGGGTTCTTTTTTGCCTTACCCCATTCCAGAGTAGGGGGAATTATGGCTTAACTTTATTGGGAGATAGTGTTCCATTTCCACAGAACAGAAGTGTAAGTTGTAGTCTTTTCCTTTATGGTGGGGGGGGGTCTCACTAGCCTACAGTTCTCAGGGGCCGTGGATCATGCCAGAGTAAAACTAAAGAATGTGTCTTCCTGAATGTGAATGTGATTATAGAGGTAACTCTCCACTTGATTAACTCCCAGAACTCGGGTTTCTGTGAGTGAATCCCTAGCTCATTTTAAGACTGTTTTCCCAGAACCCCCCCCCCACCTTTGTTTCCAAAATCTAGGCATATCTGAAAACATTCTGATACTAGCAATAAGCAAGAGTTCCTATCCTTTGTTTTGTCTTGGCTTATGTTTACAGTATTATAACTTAGCTGTAAGGGACAGAGTTTCTCTGTACAGAAATCTTGCAAAGCCCACACAGATATGTTCATGTGGCTGTCTTTTGGATTCTTTCAAAGGAACCTTTTTCTTGCTGCCATGGTAAAATAAATTCTTGTCCTTTGTTTAATTAGCTAATTTTAAGTTTATGAGAACAAACTATGGAGTTGAAATCTTAGATTATTTCGTAGGTCAAAGTTTGGTAGCTCTGACAACTTTAAAGGGGATTAAGGAAGACTACAAAGCTTTAAAGTGGTGCCAATTTAGGCCTGTCCTGATTGGCTAAGATTTGTCCATGTGGTGTTAGATTTTATCCTGTTTATTCAAAGTGTATGCCTGGGTGTACTGTATTTAAAAAGTACAGTGTTCTGGGGCACCTGGGTGGCTCACTCGTTTGGACGTCTGACTTTGGCTCAGGTCATGATCTTATGGTTCATGGATTCAAGCCCCGCATCAGGTTCTGTGCTGACAGCTCAGAGCCCGGAGCCCGTTTCGGATTCTGTGTCTCCCTCTCTCTCTGCCCCTCCCCCACTAGTGCTCTGTCTCTCTCTGTCTCAAAAATAAAAAAATTTTTAAAAAAGTACAACGTTCTGTAGAATACTGCTATGGGTCTTAACCTGTTTGCCTCTGATCCGAGTTCTTTCTAAACTTCATAGCTGAACTGATGAGTTGGTTGAATGAGCACAGTACAAGTGATAGTGTGGGCAGGCATTATGGGTGATCTGACAGGTTAGTATTGAGTCCTTGGTCCCTGGGTGCAGCCTAGAGGAGGGAGGTGAGTTTATCTTGATATCCAGGAAGACCTATTTAGGGTATCCAAGGTATTGTTGTTAACTCATCATTGTAAGTGTTGTTGCAAGTTTTTACTTTTTCATGTGGCTGCTTGCATATTTCTTTTGGTTAGTGCTGTACAGACCTGATACAGGAGAGTAAGTTTGCTCCTGAGGACTAGAGCACCAGTTTGATCTGGGAGATTTGAGCAAAGGAGTGATGTTGAGAACCACAGGCTCATGGGAAAGAATTTGAGGGAGGAAGTACTTATTTTTGCCTTACCCTGATTTCTAATGGGGCAATAGTCCTGAACAGTATTTGGCAATAGGAAGGAATAGATGTAAAGGTGACCTGTTGTACAGATCACATCCACAGAACTGTCTGAACATGAGTGGTCATTTGAAAGTTTAAAAATAATCATTTAGGGGTGTCTGGGTGGCTCAGGCTCAGTTGGTTAAGCATCTGACTTCGGCTCAGGTCATGATCTCACGGTTCATGGGTTCGAGCCCCGCGTCGGGCTCTGTGCTGACAGCTGTAGCCTGCTTCGGATTCTGTCTCCCTCTCTCTGCCCCTCCCTGCCTCAAGCTCTGTCTCTCTCCGTCTCAAAAATAAACAAACGTTTAAAAAAAAAAACTTTAAAAAAAAAAGTCATTAGTGCAGGTACATATGGCTCGTGACTCTCCCGGCCTGCTTTCCACAAGCACTGGGAGTTAGAGGTTTGGGGCAAGACTGCCCATTTCAGATTCTCCCAAATAGTCCATGGCATTATCTGGATTTTGGTGCTCCGTGATTGGGTACGGTGTTCATTTTAAAGGCAATGGCAGACACGTTACTACATTGTCCATAAAATGTCAGGTGTGTGTCCTAGTCACTGAGGTAATGAAAAAGTGTGTATCAAAGCTTTGAAGATTGTAAGAATGATATTGAAGTTAAAGATGAAAATTGTTCACCTTTTGTTGGTAAACTTTCTTTTGCAGAACTAATCAATTTCAAACGAAAGAGAGTGGCTGCATTTAGGAAGAATCTTATTGAAATGTCTGAACTGGAAATAAAGCATGCCAGGGTAAGTGTTTTCCTTCAGACTAAGCCAGAAGCTTTTTAGGGTTCAAGTTCTTTCCGAGTTCATTATCCCAGTGTCATCAGGCAGATGGGGTTTGCTGTTCTGTGTCTTATTTTTAAGAGGCCCTGCATGAGCAGGGGAGGGTCAGGGAGGAGCGGGGATAGAGCAGGCTCCACACTGACAGCAGCGAGCCCATGTGGGGCTTGAACTCACGAACTGCACAATCATGACCTGAAGTTGGATGCTCAACTGACTGAGCCACCCAGGCGCCCCTGCATTGTGGTTTTAATCCCCTGTAATGTAGGTGAGAGTATTTTTTCTGCTGCAGACCAAAATTCTGTAACTCATTGATGAAATACTGTTTTTGAGAAGAGCATATACATGTCTTCTGATATTAATTTCTTTTTTGTTTAGGAAGGAAGAAGAACTTCCTTATATATTTAATGTCTTTAGCTTAATTTAGTACAGAAAAAATGGAGAACAGTGGTCCTCAGTGTTAGATACACATTGAAATCTACTTAAGGAGCTTTTAAAGACATTTCAGTGCACAGACCAATTCAGTCTCTGGGCATGCTTTTTCGGTGGTTCGTGAGTACAGTTGAGTTTGAGCACCAGAAATGCTGTAAGGCCCAAAGCAACAGGGTCAGCAGAGAGCCACTGGAGGAGGGGGAGCAGTCACTGGCCAGTCAGCATTGGTTAAGCAGGATGACCTTGAACATAGTGTGTATTTTGAATTTCTTGGACTATAACATTTATTTACTTAAGTCCGAGTCCTGTTGTGTATGAACTTTTAAATTGGGGTCTTAAAGTGTCATGTATACATAAATCATAACTGTAACTTTCTGGATCTGGATGCTCTGAGTTTTCTCAATTCCTTTATTTATTTTTAAAGTTTATTAGAGAGAGAGAGAGAGAGAGAAGGCAGGGGTGGGGGGGTGGAGAAGCCCAAGCAGGCTCCTTGCTGTTAGTGCAGAGTCTGACGCTGGGCTCTGTCTCCCAAACTGTGAGATCATTATCTGAGCCAAAATCAAGAGCTGGATGGATGCTCAACCAACTGAGCCACCCAGGTACTCCTCAGTTCCTTTAAAATGAGAACTTTCTAAAGCAATTTGTGCTATGTTCTATATGAATAGTTATCATTTATAATTTCATAAAAAAACTTTCAGCAACTTTTTATCCGGTCTTTTCAAGGCCTTCAGCTTCAAAGAACAAACAGCTCTTGCATACAATTTAGGTTAAGTCACAGTAAGCAGAATTGGTGTGACTGCATTGAGAGCACACCTGGGGTCTGAGGGTGCTGGGTGGTCACGACTACCTACCTCCTCAGCGGTGAGCCTCTCCAGGCTGCAGTCCAGACCCTCAGAGGGAGGAGGAACTTGACAGCATGAAATTGGGGTGCAGGGCACAGGTTGTGATTCATTTGTGATTTAATAAAGAAAAGGACCAACCCAGTTGGTTGGCTTCAAATCTCTTGTGAAAAGCTTAAATTGGTGGGTTTGAGTTTAATCCATACAGGTATTAGGTCTGGAATGTAAAGCAATTCATTGGTCTACTTTGACTTCTTTCTTCCAGAACAATGTCTCCCTCCTGCAGAGCTGCATTGACTTGTTTAAGAACAACTGATCTGCCTTTTTTCTGAATGAAGGACACGAATGTGAATGAAAGCCAGCGTCACTTGCACTTAAATCATTACCACAGATTTATTACCTTTGACTTTAGTTTAAAATTATGTGAATAAATATTTTGATTTCTTAAAATCTTAACACTTAACCATGTTGGTTAAAAAATATTTCTATTGCATGCTACTTGGACATAACTAATCTTTTCTTTATGCATTTAATACCTCAAAGTGGGCAGAATCTAAATGCTGGGTTCTCCTGCAATTTGTCTTTAGTTCTTAAAGAGTGTAGGAAACATGTGCCTTATGGAAACAAGTATAAGCAGTGGCCTGGCACATGTTATCTGACTGTTTCATGTGCTCATGTCCCTACAATTTAGAGTAGGTGCCAGTTACAGCAAGTAAGTCAGCTGCTTACAGGTAACAGACATTCCATTCTTTAATTAAGGTGATTTTTTTTTCCTCCTTACGCTCATGGTTCTTCAGTCGCCTTAAGTGATCACACTGTAACAAGAGCAAAAAGATCTCATTTGTCTTTCTATACCCTTTGCAGCTCCATTTTTTGGTAGTTGGGATATAAATATTTGAGGAGAGAAAAGTGTCTTAAGGATATAAAAAACAAATAATATGGCCTATTTTACAAGATGGCCAGTCTGCGTGAAGATGTGAACCCCTTTCCTTACCATAGGGTGTGTGTGTGTGTGTGTGTGTGTGTGTGTGTGTTTAGACTTTTTATAAAGTATATAATAAAATAATAAATCATGTTACCACATGGAGTGTTTTTGTGGAAAACCAGGCCCAAGTTGCCCCAAGACTGCAGTTGGTATTCCCTCTTGATGGTGGTGAGGGCTTCAGGGTCTCTGCCCACAGTCTTCCTGGCCTCCGTTGTAATCTTCATATCTTTTGAGACTATTAATGGCCAGCTTTTTGAAAGGTCCTCAGATTTGGGTTTGTGTGCTCATGGTTTGATTCAGGTTTGCATTTTTTGACAGGCTCAGAAAAGAAGTATCTGTCCTATTGTTGGTGATGACTGAGCACTTAGGGTAGTGCCTGCCAGGTTCCCCTGTGAAGTTTCACATCTTCACCTTTGTAGTTAACGATTGGGAAGAGACTGAGACTGTAAAAGATGTTTACCCACCATGTTTATTCTCTATAATTAGTTGAGGGTTGCAGAACACTGATTTGAATACCACTGGGAGCATTTTTCTTTTATTGGGATTGGAAGTGTCCCCTCCCCACCTGCCACTTATTAGAATTAGCCAGGTACCTAAGTTCACTAAATGGGCCAGACAGTAGCTTCTTTGGGAAGCATGGTGCACAAAATTTAAAGTTGTGACTCCACTTAGGGTTCCTGACCATATGTGTCTCCTCCTTACCTGTCACTCCCATACTGTTCAGAGTAGCACATTGTGTGGTTTGGGTGGGTGACTTAGTGGCCCTGGGTTGCAATGGGTCTCTGGAGCCTACCATGCTTTCAAGGCTTGACGGGTGGGGGGAGGAGTGTGTTGCACTTTGGGCTAGGTCAGTGAGTGATAAATAAGCGGCCAGGATGCTCGGGTTTGAGTCCTGGCCCCCCATGCTGAGTGTAGCAATTCTTTACCCCTCAAATTCTTACTGGTGATTTTAAGTACAGTTCTGGGCACAATTCCTGGTGTGCATCTGTACCATCTTGGTTACAAGGATAATCTTAGAGGAGTCCCAATTGGGACTGATGTTCGTTCATGAAATCATGTGGTTGTGAGTAGATGAGGTGTTTCTAGTCCTTTCCCTCTACCATCTGTCAGAGCGATCACTGCCCTTGTGTGCCATCTTGTGCTCAGTGTTCCTGAAGAACCAGGTGCACTGGTGGGAGAGGTAGCCCATCCTGGAACATGAAGGTGAGGCAGCACCAGATTCTGGTGTGTCCCACCTGTTACAGACCTGCGCTGATTGGGGTGCAGATCAAAGGGAAGACCGCTTCCATGTGGGAGGAAAGTCAAGTGCGAAACTAGCTGCAGAGGAGCCTTCCAAGAGTGAAGGTGGGCTTAGAACATTTTGAAATGTTTTAAGGCCAGTGGGTGAACTTGGGTCACTTCAGAATGATTTGTGGGGATGTCTGTTATAAAGCCTCAGGGGGTGACAGCCAGCAATCCTGGGGATGTTGCATTATAGCGTGCACAGCTACAGTTCAGTGATGTGTCCTACAGGAAGATGTGGGGATGCAGGTAGGCCACCCTGAGTATGTAAAGCTTCAGTTACTCCCCCCCCCCCCCCCACACCACATGTTCACTTGCCCCAACCCCGCTTTTCTGGCTGTCAGCATGTGCCTTACCCATCTCTGGGGTTGTGAGGCCCATTTTGAGATCATGCCAAGACCATACCCTCAGAGGGGTGGAATTTCACTGGGAAGCTCTTTCCCGCCCCTGTCAAGTGAGCCCCTTGCACCATCAGCCTTCTGCCTGTAGGCGGCAGAGCCTCCTAGGGCAGCCACACGCCCTCTTGTGGGGCCTCTTGGGGTGCAAGGGAGGGGGAAAGCCTGGTGCTCCTGCAGAGTCGCTCAGAGGATCATCTTGTAGCAGGAAGAGTAAAGTCCTGGGATCAGAGATTTCGAGTTCCTCCGGATGGAGTGTTTCCAGGCCAGCCGTCCTCTCCAGGATTCATGTGGGCCTCCGATCCCTGGTGATCCAGGACACAACCTCTGTGGCTGAGGCTGCTCTTCCTGTTCTGGGAACTCTCCTCCTGGGACTAGTGTCAAATAGCTGTGAGGTAATGGGTTCAGAGCTGGCCAAGTGACATGCCTGGAAGGACGGCAGGGAGGCCCTTTCCCACCCCAACCCCTCAACACTTGGCTCCCCTTGCCTGGGTGGGCAGAGCGAAGATTCCTTACTGGAGGTTTGCTTTGTCGCCATTTAAAGGCGTTTACTTTTTGTTTGAAATCCTTATTTCTGGCTATAAGAGCAATTCATACTTAGAACCCAAACAATACAAACATGTATTAACTAGAAAGTAAAGGTCCTCTTATTGCATCCCATAAAAGTCCGTCATGAGGAGTGCCTGGCTGGCTCAGAAGAGCATGCATGTCTTGATCTCAAGGAATTTGAGCCCCATGTTGGGTGTAGAGATTACTAAACACTAATAAAAGTTATTAAATGTTTCTGATACTTTTTCTATCCGTACGTATAGTGTAGTTTACGGAAAGCAATTTAGGGATGCCAGAGTGTGAGGGTGGTTTCTGCTGTCGACTATCTCTCCCTTTGAAATGGTCACCCTGACCCTCCCCTGCACCCCCCCAACATCTCTTTGGCATCTTGTCTTTCCACTGCCCATCCCCTCCCTGTCCTCCCATCAGCCGACTGCACCACCACCAGCTTCCCACCCCTTCTGGCCCCACCTTCCTTCAAAGCAGTCACTACTTAGACCGAGTGACATATGTGGCCATTTTAGGAGAATTTTAATTTTAATTGGGTCTTAACTTTTATGCTTTACAAAACTCCTTTAAAGCTTGTTAAGCTGGTGGGACCTGTAGTACTCAAAACACTCAGGAAAAGGAGATCCATAATCCCAGCCCACAGCCATTTTTATTTCTGATGGCTGCCTTCCAACCCCTGCATTAATTCATCGGGTGCACCCTCAGCCACAGGGGGATTTTTAGCTTCAGTCAGAGGAGAGAGGAGAGCGGCCCAGGGTGTGGGATTCCCGTTGAACTTTGCCTCAGGGATTATGTGGCGGAAGGCTGCTTATGTTTCAGGAACTGTTTGTTACTGGCCTTATTTTTTTTTAGCTGCCACGTTGCAGATCTCCCTTGTCACTTTACAGAGTTGTTTGCAGATGGAATGGAAGTTATCCTTTCTTTTCCACGGCCCCTCTACACCTCAAAGCCACACAAGGAAATTTGCACACCCTTGAAGATGAACCTAAGATGAGGCAAGATTCCAGAATAGCAAATAGAAACTGCTGCTGGGAACGTTAGGCTAGTACCAATTATTCCTGATTCCGGCCTGATACCCGTGGTAATTCTTGGCATGGTTGGTGGAAGGCGCAACTCCCCACTGCCCTGTCCTGCCAGTAAGGGAGATTTCTGCCAAGCAGTTTGCTCAGTGTGGAACCTTGGAGCCAGAGGCAGCTTTTGAGATTCCAGCTGGCTCCAGCTGTGGCTCCCAGGGCCTCTGCTCCTTGGAGCTGCTGATTGTATCATGAGTCCATAATTCGGCCGTGCTGGGAGGCAGGTGGCCGAGCATGTGTTTGGGGGCAGAAGAACGGGCAGGAGAGGGAGGAAGAATACAGGAAAAGATCCTGGGGTGGGGAGGGGGGGTAGAGGAGACAGAGCCAGGGAGGGCGAGCTAATAGGTGATGGATAAAGCCCCATTCCTTCCTTCCTTCCTTCCGTGAAGCTGATCTTGGCCTGCTCAGCAAATGCCCCAGAAGACAGGAAATCCCGTCTGGGCGGTCGCGAGGGAAATACTGGAAACGCCCGCTGTGTCCCTACAGGGCTTGCACAGAGTGTTTTTCTAAGGTCTGGTTTGTGTCTGCGTGCTCTTGACCCTATTTTGCTCCGTTAAAGCGCTTGTCCCACTAGGAGGGGTGGGGAACAGGGAGCTGACTGCATGAGACTTGCCCCAGAATTGGGGACAAGAGATGAAGATGGCCTGTGGTGTACTCCAAGGCTCCTTGCAGGGAAGGGTGGGAGGGGTGTGAGGGTGGGAGGCTGAGAGGATCCTGCGGTACCTGCCAGCCTAGCCAGGTTTTAGAGGAGTTTTCACTCCTACCTTCACCCCTAACGCTTTATTTTCTAACCCAAGTCCGATTATGACCCTTCTCTACCTTCCATGACTCCCCATTCGATGCAACAGAAAAGCCCAAATCCTTCCAATGACTACAAGGCCCTGCCTGATTTGCTGCCCCCGCCCTGAGGAGGTGTCTTCGAAAGCTGTCCAAGACAATATTTCCAATCCCATGCATTCTTCTGGAATGTCACCTTGCTGCTTCCCTGCCACTGGAATCGAATCTCCCCCCACCACTCCCTTGAATCTGAGCTGGTTTTAGTGACACAGTTGTAAGCCGTGTCACTAAAGGGGAGGGACAGAAAGGGACAGAAGTGATGTGGGGAGGTAACTTTACAGTATAGACCAGAGAAAGCCTTGCTTTCTGGATGATCCTTGCTCCCCTGGGGCCTCTGTCTCTGTCTCTGTCTCTGTCTCTCTAACTTCTCTCTCTCTCAATCAGGCTGCCATTCTAGGAGAAACACAGCCTCATTTGGGAGAGGCCACATATGCCAGCTAAGCCCAGCCTTTCAGTCATCCCAGCCCAAGAATCAGACAAGTCTCTAGAAGAAGTCTCCAGATTGGCGGAGTCTTCATGTGTGATGGAAGTCTTCAAATGTGCTGTCCACTACAGTGGCCATTAAGCCACATACTAGCTATGGTTTAGAGAGAACACGAACACCCTGTTAAATTTGAATTTGAGTTAAACAGTAAATACTTCTTTAGTGTGTCTCATGCATTATTTGGGTTATACTTACATTAAGAATAATTATTCATTGTTTATCTGAAATCCAAATTTACTGGACATACTGCATTTTTATTGGCTAAGTCTGGCACCTGGAATGTGGCTAGGGCAACTGAGGAAGCGACTTTTAAATTTTGTTTAATTTAAATTTATTTTGATTAGCCACATGTGCCTGGTGGCTATTGCCTTGGACAGAACACCCTAAAGAATTCCAGATCCAGTCATTCTTGTCACCCCAAGACAGTCAAGTCTCCCTGGCTGAAGCCCCAAGCATTGTGTAACAGAGACAAGCCATTTCCACTAAATCTTGTCCTGAAGCATGAGATGGTGGTTGTTTCAAGCATGACATTTGTGGTGGGTATGACTCTCAGCAATAGCAGCGGGAACTCCCCTGACCTCTCTGACCTCCCGTCTTTAGACCCCTCCCTCATTGCACTCTAGGGAACCCCAGGCATCCTTCTGCCTCAGGTCCTTTGCTTCACCTGTGCTGGAATGTTCTCCCCCCCCCCCCCCCAACACCTCTATGCCCTTGGCTCATTGTCTCACCTGCTTCCAATCTTTGCTCAAAGCTTACTTTTCAATAAGGCCTTCCCGGACCATCTTATTTAATCCGTGATTCACTTTACCTTACTGTATATAAAAAATTTTCACAAGCCTCTCCATCTTGACGCCTTATATATATAGCTTATTTTCCATCTATTTCTGTTCAACCGTAAGATCAAGGAGGGTAGGCTGGGCTCTTCACCCTTCACGTTCTCTGGTGTACCCCAGATGCTGTGAAGAGTGCCCTTTGACACAGTGGGTACTCAGTAGGTATGTGTGGAATGAGTGAATGAATGTTAAGTGGATGACAGGGATCTTTCCAAATGCACCTCAAGTATGGGTGTGCCGTTCACTGTCCTTAGATTCTCTGTTTGTTAAGAGTATTTATTCGGGGTGCCTAGGCGGCTCAGTCAGTTAAGCGGCTGACTCTTGATATTGGCTCAGGAAGTTATCCTGTGGTGGTTGTGGGATCGAGGCCCGCATCAGGCTCTGCGCTGAGCGTGGAGGCTGCTTAAGATTCTCTCTCCCTCTGCCCTTCCCCTGCACGTGCGTGCACCCCCTTTCCAAACAAATAAATAAAATGTTTTTTAAAAGAGTATTCATTCAACAAATACTCCATGCCAGGTACTGTCCCAGGACCTGGGGATACAGAGGTGCCCATGACAGGTGAGGGCCCTGTTCTCAAATAGTCTTTCCATTAAGAGGGTTGAGGGTCTGGGAAGACGACCCTCAAATTGCCATTTAACTTGGTGTTGGTGACACGAAGACAGGAGTTGTAGCCGCTTTCACGGGCATGGTCTTGTCTCAACCAGTCACTGTGGAAGATTTTCTTACAATGCTGGTGTCTGGGCCCACCTCCATAGGTTCTGATTTCAGTGGCGCGGAGTAGAGCCCAAATGTTGTCAGTTTACACAATTTACCTGGTTGTTCTGATGTGCAGGTGGGATTAGAGCCACTTGTATATGTGAATCCTGGTTATTGCCTGTGAGCCAGTCCCATTTTACAGATGAGGACAATGAGGCTCAGAGGCTCTGGTAGGTACCCAGAGGTAAAGGGTGAGAAATGGTGCCTCTGGGGGTCCTCCCACTACAGTGAGGGGACAGGGTCTGACCAGAAGGCAGAGGCCTGGAGCTAGGGACTCCTGGGCTTTGGAGGGGCCTCTGCCCCACAGGAGGCAGATAACCACCTCTCCCAGGGCCTGTCCTCCCTCCATCTGGGGCCTCTCACCGTAGCTAATCAGGCTAATGAGAGGCTCTCTGGTCCCGCCCACTCCCCCTCTGTAATTTGCTCACCACCCTTTCCTTTAATTGTATTGCCTCCTCAGCAGTTTCCCAGGACCTGGGGCCTCCGTTTCCAGTGGGAGGCCCTCCCTGGCTTAATGAAAGGGGCTGCTTTCCTGCAGCTGGCTGACTGTCCTCTGGGCGGGGAAG
>CM053576.1:40919468-40938967 GCA_028646485.1 Cryptoprocta ferox | reverse complement strand
GCAGCCAGGACCCCACTTGGCTTTTGCACAGGTGCCTTTGTGGGCCAGGTCTCTTGGCCAGGGGGGCTTGGACAATGCGCTACCCAGCCTGAAGGCGGAGAGTAGCCCGCAGGAGTCCCCCACACCAAGCCTTGGCCTTCTCTGCGGAACAAGCTACTAGGGAGCCATTCTTTGATATATACCCTGGGTTATCAGTTTTCCTCATGGCCCTGGCCACCAAGGCCACCTGCAGCTGTCCCTGCACAGGCAGCCTGGGCCTTCCTCAGGCCCTGGCTCTCTGTCCCAGGACACACCTGCCCTCAGGGGCCAGGAGCCACCCTCACCTGGTGAGAGTGAGGAGCTGGTGGGTCCTCACCCCTCGGTGGATTCTACACAGCCCCTACTCAAAAGACTTGGTTTCATCTTCACAGCCCCTCTCAGGACTTCCTGGGGCTACCTCCCAGGCAAAGTGCCCCCCCCCCACCTCCCCTCCCTCCACTCTTAAAGGCTAACGTTACCAGCAAACTCCAGAGACTTGCGCTTATGACCAGCATTTTCCCTGAGGCGCCCGCAGGGCAGTGAGGGAGGTTGAGGTACAGGTGGGAGCAGCCTGGAGGCTGTAAGGGAGCCCCCTCCTTTCCCCTCTTTCTTAGTCTCTCAAGCTCTGAGTGGAGAGGGTCCACCAAGACCTGTTAGCCTGTTGTTTCCTTTTCCTTTGCTCACTTTGCGTTAAACAACGTTGGAGTCCATTTAATCAGGTGCTGGAGTTGTGGGTGGCTTCCTACTGAGGGGCAGGCTTCCGCCTGCTCAGGAGGGCCAGGCCAGGCCACAGTGCAGCCTGGGAGGAGAAGAGAGGTCTAATGGTCTGAGGGAGCTCCAGGCAAGATGTGCCTCAGAACACCCCTGTTTCCTTGTGCAAGCCACTCAGCCTCTGGTTTCCCATCTGAGAAATAGGGGTGAGAGTATCCCTACTGGCAGATTGAGGGAAAGAGAGACCAAACAGGTAAGTGCTGAGGTCCCTTTTACGCTCTAAAGGGATTGTTCAAATGCAAGGACCACCATGATTCAGGGGAGCAAGGGGCCAGAGCAAGGCAGGCAGATGTGGGAATGCCCAGAATAAATCTACCAGGTGGTGGTCCAGGCCCTGCCAGATAGGAATCGCTAGGCTGTGAGATGAACTCATTCGTTCATTCCAGAAGCAGGTGACCCCCTACCGCATGCTGGGCACCAGGGATAGCAGTGGAGAAAATAGGCAGTATCCTTGCTCTCACAGAGCTTACACTCTACTGTGAGAGCTGGGGCAAGAGAGACAATAAACAAATAAGCCAACACATCAAGAGGTGAGGTATCTGTCCGGGAGGGTGAATGGGAGTGGAGCTGTTATTTTATAGACCTGCCAGGATGACCTCACTGAGCAGAGACCTGGGAGCAGTGATGTACACTGCTACGTGGATGTTTGGGGGCAGAGGAAAGAGCAAGGACAAAGGTCGGGAAGTGAGGACATTTCTAGTGTGCATATCAGTTAGCTATTGCTACGTAACAAACAACCCCAGGGCTTAAAATAGCACTGTTGACTTTGAATGGCTGGGCTCTGCTGGGCGGTTCTGGGTCCCTGGTCTTCCCAGGTCAGCTGCCAGGTTGGCTGGGGCTGGTGGTTTACAGTGGCCCAAACTGGGATGGCTAACCTCTGCTCCAGTGATCCCTGTTCCCCTGCAGGCTAGAACAGGTGTGTGCTCTTGGCCGCCCAGCTGGGCAACTTGCTGTCTTGGGAGATGGCCCAAGAAAAGAGTGCCCACGAGTGGGTGTGCTCTCTAGGAGCATCAGAGAATTTAGAGATATTTACTTTTTAAATTATAAATCATCAGAACAGGCTTATGGGATAGTAACTGTCGGTTCTATTTGAGGGACCAGGTTTAGATGGATCATAGAGTGAGGATTGGTCATGGGGAGCCATTGAGGGTTGGAGCAGGAGAGGGGTCCGTGTGTGACAAACTGCAGGTGGCTAGGGTTGGGCAGGCAGCTGGCACGGGAGAGGTCTGGAATTTTGGGCAGGGGAAGTGGGGGTGCAGGGCCAGGGAGACACTGATGTGAGGGAAGTGTGGTTGGGGTAGCTGATGGATGACATGAGAGCCATGAGCAAACCCTTTAAGGGCCATGAGGCGAACAAAAGGAGTGGTTGTTCTGGGCAGCACCAAAAGGCAGAAGCAGGTGTAAAAGAGACAGGGAGACAGGACTGGACTTGATTCTGAAGAGTTTTGATCACCAGCGTGGCCCTCAAGATGGATGAGCCCCCTGGTGGGGGGAAGGGAGGAGAGGGGAGGTGGGCTGGGCTGACACATGCTGGGCTTTGCTTGCTGGCTGCTTTCTTTCCTTTGGGTTCCACACCCACCACCCCGAGTAAACCTCTTCACCCCAGATTTTCCCATGGGGCCCTGCAGAGAGATCCCTGATGACCTTGCCCCTGTAACTGTGTCCACATGCCAGGCACCATGCTGCTGTGGGGCATCCAAGGGTCGGTGGCTTGTCACACTCCAGTGTGGCCAGTGCCAGGAGAGAGGGAAGCTCAAGAGTTGCACTGGAGGCCGGGGGGCCAGGGAAGCCTTCCCGTAGGAAGGGATTGAGACTTCCATGACTGAAGAGTGGTTATCTGGACAATTTGGGTAGGAGGGTGGGGCAAGCATTCCCAACCAAAGTGACAAACAGGCAGCTCCTTCTGGGGGTGCTGTGGAGAGAGGAAGTGGAAGCTAGGATGCTCGGGCTCTCCTCCCTCCCTGCCTCTCCCTCACTGTGTGGCCAAAGAAAGTTGCACCCCGCTTCTGGGCCTCAGCTTACTCTTCTGTCAAATGGGCATAATGGGCCTCACAGCTAAATGGGCATCAGAATCACGAAGAAATGTGCTAAAAATGCACGTTCCTGGGCTGAGTGTCCCTGAGTGGCTGTAGCCCAGGAATGTGCTGCTTACCTAGCACCCCAGAGGCCTCTGATGAGAGCCCTGCACCCTCACTTTGAGAAGCTCCTTCTGACTCACTGAGATTGTGGGCAGGCCCTTTGGACCTTGCTGAAGCAGGACTGCTGTTTACCCAGGTCTCCCAGCCCTGGCAGTCGTCACAGATTACAGGTGGCCCCTGTGGGCTACACCTTCGCCAAACACAAACTGCTGTGTCCCTGGCATGGTCACCATCCCAGAGGCCTGATTCGAAGTCCCCCAGTGTCTTGGAGCATCAGCCGGAAGGCATCAAGGACCTTTGTAGGGGAGGGAAGGGGAGCCCAGTGGCCTGGGGAGTCCTCAGAGCTCCCTCCAGGGGACCCTCTCTAGGCCATGTTCTCTCTGCGGCCTCAGCCACCTGGGCTTGTGCTCCTCCTCACCTTGGTCAATATTTATTTCTTCCCCTGCCTCCAACAGCCTGGTATTTGCTTAAAGGGCAGGAACAGACGTGGCAGACCTTGCACTCATCTCCCTGGCATTTCTTGTGCCTGTCTGGTCCTCAGCACATTAGGCTCACTGGGCGGCCCACCTCTGCCCCGGGCTCCAGCACAGGGCCCAAGGCCTTAGGGAAGCTTTCTCTCATCACCCTTGACTCCACTTCCCCTCGGAGACCCCCCTGAACCTGTTCTCTGGCTTCACACACACCGTGTCTGGACCTCAGGCCTAGAACCGAGGTACTCAGAACGTTCTAAACTTCCCCAAATCTCAGGCCTGCAGCACGGTGAAGGGCCACGTAGTTTGAAATAGATGTGAGCATCACTTTCTGTGAAATCAGATCCCGGCATTGGCAGAGGCCAGCAACACCTAGGACCGTGGAGCTACTAGGACCCAGGACCACAGAGCCCCTGACACTTTTGACAAATGTGTGAAGCCCTCGGACAGGTCACTGAACATTTATTTTTTCCAAATCTGTTCAGATGAGATCTTCTGATTTTTGTCTCCTTCTAATCTCAGGGACATATTTCAGAAAGAGAATTCTTTGGCTCTTTCCTTCCCACTCTTGTACCTCACAATACAGTTGACCCTTGAACAAGGTGGGGACTTAGGGGCACCAACCCCCCACACAGTCAAAAACCACATTATTAACTTTTGACTCCCCAAAAACTTAACTACTAAGAGCCTACTTGTTGACCGGAAGTCTCACTGATAATATAAATGGTCTATTGCCACACATTTTGTAGGTTGTATGTATTATATCCTATATTCTTGCAATAAAGTGAGCTAGAGGAAAGACAATGTCATTAAGAAAATCGTAAGGAACAGAAAATACATATACTGTATTTTTTAATGTTTTTTTTTTTTTTTGAGAGAGTGTGCATGTCCACGCGTGGGGGAAGGGCAGAGAAAGAGAGGGGAAGAGAGAGAATCCCAAGCAGGCTTCAGGCTATCAGTGCAGAGCCTGAAGTGGGGCTCTATCCCACAAACTGTGAGATCATGACATAAGCCAAAATCAAGAGTTGGACACTTAACTGACTGAGCCACCCAGATGCCCCTATACTGTATTTACTGACAAAAATCCAAGTTTCAGGGCGGCTGAGTGGTTCAGACGGTTAAGTGTTCGACTTCGGCTCTGGTCATGATCTTCCGGTTCATGAGGTTTGAGCCCCGCATTGGGCTCTGTGCTGACAGTGTGGAGCCTGGAACCTGCCCTCAGATTCTGTATCTCCCTCTCTCTCTTTGTCCCTCCTCCGCTCATACTCTGTCTCTCTCTCAAGAATAAATAAACATTAAAAAAAAATTTCAGGTTTCTGTATGTTCCTCTCACAACCTGCCCCGACCTTACAAAACCATAGCGTAGTGGTCAAAACCCGGATATTGACCTTGGTACAAACACCTTAATCAAACTAAAGACCCTATTAAGAACCTCCCATGATTTTACACTAATGTCCTTCTTTTGCTCCAGGAAAGCATTGAGGACCCCATGTTTTCATTTACTTGTTGTTTTCTCTCTGGTGTCCTGCTGTCTGCCATGGTCATCCTTGTCTTTCAGTACCTGGATGCCCACAGAGAGTATTGATCACTTACTTCGCTGAACATCCCTCAGTGCAGGCCTGTCTCAGTCTTCTCATGATTGGGTGAAGGTCATGCATCCCAGGCAAGGGCAGCACAGAGATGATGCTCAGAGCGCCGAGCTGCAGGTGATAGCATTGATGAATCTTCTGCACTGATGGCCTGGATCTGCGGTCAAATGATCTCTGAGAGGCTTGTCTTCTGTAGGATTAAATCTATGCACCACCCTCTGACTAGTTAACAAACTGGGAGAGATGCCTTGAGGCTACGCAAATCCCTTTTCTTTTTAAACCTTCCACATGGGCAGGAAGTTAAGCGGTGGCTCAGTCGGTTAAGCGGTTAAGCGTCCAACTTCAGCTCAGGTCATGATCTCGTGGTTCGTGGGTTCCAGCCCTGCGTCAGGCCCTGTGCTGACAGCTAGCTCAGAGCCTGGAGCCTGTCTTTGGATTCTGTGTCTCCCTCTCTCTCTGACCCTCCCCTGCTCGCGCCGACTCTGTCTCTCAAAAATAAATTAAAAAAAAACATAAAAAAAATAATAAACCTTCCACAGATTCTAGCATCTACCAGTAGATCTGGTCTGAAGCAGTCATCTCTGTTTGCCTGGTGCTGATTTTCCCCTTCCTTTCTTCCTTCCACATTTATTCACTGAATTTCCATTACAAGAAAGAACTATTGCTTCTGCTCCATTGACTTTTTTTTTTTAACATTTATTTATTTTTGAGAGACAGGGCTAGACAGTGCGTGATCGGGGGAGGGGCAGAGAGAAGGAGACACAGAATCTGAAGTAGGCTCCAGGCTCTGAGCAAGTGTTCAGCACAGAGCTCAATGAGGGCTCAAACCCATGAACTGTGAGATCATGGCCTGAGCTGAAGCTGGACCCTTAACCGACTGAGCCACCCAGGTGCCCCTCCATTGACTTATTTAATCAAGTAGTTATTTATATCAGTATGGACTCATTGATATTTTATTCTGTGGGTTATACTCCAATACTATCATTATTTATTTTATTGTTCACATGATTCCAACCCCGGGTGCTGAGATCTCATGTGTTCTTTCAACAGGCCCCCAGCTTTTTATGGTTTCACATGAAGTTCCAGGATTTGCTGCTGGCCTTGCTCAGCTAATTGTTAGATATCCTTTTTTGCATTCTTTATAGATTGTGATCTACTGTGGTCACAGATTATATCTTCTGTTTGATATCAGTTATGGGCCAGAATGTGCTCAAAACCTACTCCTTGGTTGACTGGTGTATTGGCAGACCTGGTTCTTTGGAAGACATTCCCACCCTTTGGAGCTTGGATGTTTTGATTGTTGTATTGGGAGCTGATGAAACCAGCAGGACCCAGTAAGCTCCAAGTCTACCGTCTTCTACAGCTCGTGTTCCTTCTACCTTTGTGTCTCTGCAGTGAACACCTAGAGTTCAAAAGCCCCGGAATACCCAACCCATGTTTACTTTAGCTCCCTTTGCCTGGCATGTGTATACTGCCAAGATTTCATGATTGATAACGTTGACCCTTGTCCAAGAGCTTCACATGATCACCGAGAAAGCTGGGAAGTTTCTTAGTTTGGGTTCCCCCAGAAGCTGACCTTGTTATAAGGATTCAAGTACAAGTACTTTCTTTGGGAGGTGAGCTCACTGAGGAGTGGGGACGTGAGAAAGGAAATGGAGGGCAGCCATCATCATCAAGTACATCATCACTACGTGCCCCTAGAGCTCAATCCTGCTGGAAAACCCACAGGGACAGAGTATAGAAGACGTATCTAAGAGCTTTCCTGCCCCTCATGAGCTGGGGTATTTTACACCAACTCCTGTTAGGTTTTGGTTGAGGGCTCCTCCCAGACATGTTAATTCTCTATCACATCTAAGCATGCAGGCAAGAGTGGACTCTTGCTATTAGAGAAAGTCCTCGGACAAAGTTGTGCTTGGAAATGGTAAGGGTCTTCTGTAGGACATAGGTGAAGCACCAATAGCACCCACTACAGGCATATCCCAATTTTACAGATGAAGAAACTGAGGTTCAGAGAAATGGTACTGAGCGCTGGTACTTGAAGCTATGATTTGGGTAAGGATTGTGTTAAATGGTTCTAAGTCTCCACCAACTCTGAAACCTTCTCCCTTTGCCTCTGCTTCTCATGGTTAAGTTCCTCCTTTGCTGCCTGCTCACTTGTTACAAGGTGGACTGGCCCAGAAATGGGTACGTATTTGGCACAACGTCACAACCCATCCAGAATGAGTGATGGTTCGGCCTAATGTCTTGGTAGTTGTACATTCATTGTTTGAGTTGGATGGAGAGAAGCCCCTGTACTATTTCAGGCTTGAGTTATGTCAACCCACCAATAAGCAGTGTTAAAAGATTAGGCAAATAAACGGAAGAAACTCGTGGCCTCTTGTTTGCTTAGACTGCCGGGCTGACAGAGAACCTGTTTAATCTCTAGTCGCAGGTTCCTCTGACACCTCCAGAAGCTAGAATTTCCCAGCCCTGCAATGCACTGTGGTGTGTCTTGGTTTCTCCCTGTTTCCCTCCCTCCCCTGACCTCCCAGACCTAATTCTTGGTTCTTAGTCTGACTCCCTGCCCCTCCATATATTTCCTGGTGAACTTTTGCAGTTAGGCTGTCCTTGAGTCTGGAGAGGAGAATCTGAGCCAGGAGACCTGGGCTCTGCCAACAGATATACACGTGCAGCCCCAGCCTCTGTTTCCCACAGGAGGAATCCGAGTGTTGCCGGAGAAATTACCCTTCCCAGGTCCACCTCCTAGGAATGCCTGGAACATCAAAGCAGATGAAGCTACAAAAGGATTATCGCCACCCAGGGCCTGGCTGACTTCCTGGGCTTGAGGCTTCCAGAGACATAAACAGACAATAAGCATATAAAAAGAAGCCCCACCTCACTGGTATTCAGGGACACATGAATTAAGACAAGATACTAGTGATGGGGGGAGGATGTCTAGCTAGCAAGTTGACACTAGGTATTTCGGGCATAAATCCTTTTATCATGCTTTGCTTTATTGCCCTTCCCAGATTAGTGTATTTTTTACAAATTGAAGGTCTGTGGCAACTCTGTGTTGAACAGGTCTACCAGCACCATTTTCCAACAGCATTTGCTCACCTTGTGTCTCCGTATTACGTTTTGATAATTCTAGCAGTATTTAAAACTTTTTCATCATTATTATATTTGTTATGGTGATCCGTGATCAGTGGTTATGACTTGCTGAAAGCTCAGATAGTAGCATTTTTATTTTATTTTTCTTTATTTTTTTAAGTGTTGACATTAAAAAGTTTTTATTTTAAATTCCAGTATAGTTCACATATAGTGTTATATTAGTTACACATATTAGTTATATTAGTTACAAAATAGTGCTTCAACAATTCCATACATCACCGGGGGCTTATCACAAGTGTCCTCCTTAGTCCCCATCACCTAGTTTACCCATCCCCCATCCATCTCCCCTGTGATTAGCATATTTTATATTTTAGCAATAAAATATTTTATAATTAAGGTATATACATTGTTTTTTTAGACATAATGCTATTGCACACTTAATAGACTACAGAATAGTATAAACATAACTTTTATGTACATTGGGAAACTAAAAAATTCATTTTACTCACTTTACTGCAGGAATCTGGAACCAAACCAGCAATACCTTGAGGTATGCCTGTACAATAAAAAATGTTCATATCCAAAACCCAGAGAATCACTTCTTAAATTTTCAGAGACTCTTGCACACCAGCATAAGGAAGTAGGTATGCATGAGGCTGTTTACCAAAGTAGCACTTCTCAACCATCTGTAGGCAAGATGCAGTTTTTATTTTCAATTGGTTGCAAATTTGTATATTTTTTTATTCTACAATAAAAATGAATTGCTACAGTATGAAGTTTTCTTTTCTTTTTATTTTAGAGAGAGTGAGAGCATGAGCAAGAAACAGAGGCAGAGGGAGAGAGAAAGAAAGGGGGAGAGAGAGAGAGAGAGAGAGAGAGAGAAAGAATCTTAAGCAGGCTTCCTGCTCAGTGCAGAGCCCAATGGGCAGCTTGAACCCATGACCTTGGGATCATGACCTGAACAGAAGTCAAGAGTTGGATGCTTACCTGACTGAGCCACCCAGGTGCCCCAAGAATGAAATTTTAAAAGTCAAGACTTACAAAATACAAGATTCTGATTTTTATTGGGGGATACAACATAACGTTACTCTGCCAAATCAAAGCTTCTCAGTGCTTACTCTCAGTTTCTATTCGTATCTGCATGTAGATTGAGAATAAACAGCTCGCCCGCCAGCACCAGGTGTTGGAGGGTTTTGAGTAGGACTGCTCTGGTGTGTTCCTTGCAGAACAAACAAACAAACTCAGAAAGAACCTAAACGTTTATCAAGAGAAAGATGACCACATAAACATTTTATGTCCATATTATAAAATCTGTGTAATAGTAAAATATAAAGACATGAGATTTATGAGACCTGACATGGAAAAGTGGCTGCGACACTTTAGTGAGTGGGGAAAAACAACAAACAAGTTGCAAAATTATACACAGTTTGCTTATGTGTTAAATGCAAAAAAAAAAAAAAAAAATCCACAACAAAATAGCTATTTCCTATAGGCACATAAATATATATGAAACTATAAAGGAAAGAACCAGAAATGTACATTTCTGGTAAAGGGGGAATCTTTTGCAATGCTTTAATTTTTATGAAAAGAATGCATTTAAATATTAGTTGCATAATTAAAACAAATTTAACATCTAGGCAAGGTTGATTTAAGGCAAATAAAAGCCTCTCCTCACCTGCTAAAGTTACAATGGAAACCAAATTGTTTTAAAGTTTATATACTTATTTTGAGAGAAAGGGAGAGAGCATGCATTTGTGGGGGAGGGACAGAGAGAGAGGGAGAGAGAGAATCCTAAGCAGGTTCTGTGTTCTCAGTGCAGAGCCCGATGTGGAACTTGATTTCACGAACCATGAGATCACGACCTGAGCTGAAGTCAAGAGTCTGACCCTTAACTGACTGACCTACCCAGGTGCCCCTGGAAACCAAATGTTCTGAACTCTTCCCTACCTCCAGAGAGAGGGACACACCACCCACTCTGCTGTGTGGTTGCAATATGGATTGAATGAACAGTAAGTATCAAGGGCAAACTCACATAAAAAAGATGGTGCCCTGGCCCCAGTTGTAGCCTGACAGGTTGGGAGAGGAGCTGGTTGGTTAGTTGCATGTGAGCCCCCTGTGAGGTGGCCAGAGGCAGAAGAAAGGATTTGGATTTTACATTCAAACGTAAAGTAAAACTCTAGCATCTGACTTCTGAACTGAGGGTAGATTGAGCTCAGGTATTCAGTCTCGGCTCCCCCCTGAATCCTAGCTCAAATGACAGTAAAGGGAGACAAAATTCAACAAAGATGGAGAGAATGGAGCTGGAAAACTAATGGAAGAGGTGTTGATGCACTTAGCCGAAAGAGGCAATGGAATCCTTAGCCAGCAGCAGGAAAGTGGAAAGTTACAAGACTTAAACCACAGAACCCCCAAAAGGTCCTTTTTTTTTCTCCTCCCTGGGTTCTTTAGCCCTAGAGTTGTGGCATTTTGTGATAATTTACCTTTATACGAATCATTCAATATGGAAAATTACTCCTTCCATTCTGGTAGT
Organism: Cryptoprocta ferox; assembly: GCA_028646485.1. Classification (NCBI taxonomy): domain Eukaryota; kingdom Metazoa; phylum Chordata; class Mammalia; order Carnivora; family Eupleridae; genus Cryptoprocta; species Cryptoprocta ferox. The sequence continues at coordinate 40,928,361 of CM053576.1, read as the reverse complement.
TTCATTGTATAATTTCCTGGATAATCTCCTCCCCCTACTCTTTTCTCTGTTCTTTTTCTGAAACTCTTCTTAGCTGGATGTCAGACCATCTGGATTAATGCTGTATTTTTCTCTCCCAGTTTCCAGGTTATCATTTTTTGTTGCTGTTCTATTTTTGGAAAATGTTATCAACTTCATCTTCTAATGCTTCTATTGGATTTTTTCCCAATTAAATGCACATGTAGATGTAAGAAGTAATACAGAGAGATCCTGTGTATGCTTTATCCCTCTCTCTATTGGTAACATCTTGCAAAACTATAGTACAACATCACAGCCAGGACATTGACATTGTTACAGTTGAGATACAGAACACTTCTGTCATCAAAGAATCTCTCCCGTAGCACAATTGTAGACCTGCCCCTTGCTTCCTGCAGCCGTTCCTCTCCTAACCCATTTCTATAATTTTGTTATTTCAACATGGGATCATAAATGAACTCACACAGTGGAGATTCACCCAGGTTATTATTTACCAGTGGTTCATTCCTGTTTATTTCTTAGTATTATTCCATGGTATGGATGTACTACATTTCTTTAACTATTTGATGTATGCATGATATATCTGTTCCCATTCTTTTCTTTTTTTTTTAAAGTTTATTTATTTATTTTGAGAAAGAGAGAGAGAGAGTGGGTGAGGTAGGGGCAGAGAGAGAACGAGAGAGAGAATCCCAGAAAGGCTTAGCACTGTCAGTGAAGGGCCGGGAGCAGGGCTTGAACTCACGAACCAAGAGATCATGACCAAAGTTGGACGCTCAACTGACTGAGTTGGAATCTTAATTGACTGAGCCACCCAGGTGCCCCATTATTTATCGTGTATCTTTTTGAATGGCTGTTTTTGGTGGTTGTTCTGGTTATTACATTATATATATATATAACTTATCACAGTTACTTACAGTTGTTTATTGTAGTCTACTTACTTCCTTTACATCACTTTCCAGTACATATTTATAATATGATTGTATTAAAAAATTTTTCCCATATACATTAAAGTTTTTCTTTAATGTTTATTTATTTTTGAGAGAGAGATACAGAGTGCAAGCAGGGGAGGGGCAGAGAGAAGAGGAAGACACAGGATCCAAAGCAGGCTCCAGGCTCCAAGCTGTCAGCACAGAGCCTGATGTAGGGCTCGAACTCATGAACTGCGAGATCATGACCTGAGCTGAAGTCGGACACTTAACCAACTGAGCCACCCAGGCACCCCCCATATACATTTAGAACAACATCAGACAGTGTTATAATTTTTGCTTCAACTATCAAACTTCATTTGAAAGACTCCAGAGGCAATAGAGAGTCTATTTTTTTTTGCTCATATTTCTGCTTACTGTTTCTTTCCTCTTTTTTCCTCCAAGATTTCTCCTTTTTATTGGTTCTTTTTCCATTTAGAAAACTTCCTTCAGCCATTCTTTTAGGGTAGGTCTGCTGCTGACAAAGTCTTAGTTTTTCTTCATGTGAGAATGTTTTGATTTCCCCTTGATTCCTGAAGGAATTGTCTGGGTTGACAATTTTTTTCTTTCAGCACTTGAAAAATGTGCCACTTCCTTCTGGTCTCCTGATGAGAAATCCACTGTCATTCGAATCCTCATTTCTAATGAGAAATATTTTTCAGATGAGAAATCCACTGGCTCATGCAATTTCCTACTGTCATTCACATTTCCCCATACAGATAACATGTCATTTCTCTCACTGCTTTCAAGAATTTTTTTGTCTTTGGTTTTCAGAAGTTTGATTATGGTACGTTTTGGTGTGAATTTCTTTAGGTTTATCTTGTGTGAGGTTCTTACAACTTCTTGAATCTATAGGATTATGTCATCAGAATCCTGATGACACAAATGTTAAGTCTTTTGTTACAGTCTTACAGGGCTTGGAGGCTTTGTTCTTTTTTTTAAAAAGTCTGTTCTCTCTCTGTTATTCAGATTAGGTAATTTCTATAGTGCTATCTTCCAATTTTTCTTGCAAGGTTGCTTTTTTCCCAGTCCTTTGGTTAAAGAGCAAGGATTTCTTGCGGTTTCTTCTGGTGTATGCCTGTTGACATTTCTGGGGTTTGGGCTTCTCAGGAAGCTATGGGATATATAAGGCAAAAAGAAAAACCAAGAAACTTATTGCCATGTCATTTTTTGGGTTCCATGTCCCCTAATCATGTGCCTTCTTCTCTCTACCTTTCAAAGTGTTCTTATATTTCTTTTTTTAATGTTTATTTATTTATTTTGAGAGAGAGAGAGAGAGAGCAAGTGCAAGCAGAGGAGGGGCAAAGTGAGAGAGAGAGAGAGAGAGAGAGAGAGAGAGAGAGAGAGAATCCTAAGCAGGCTCTATGCTGTTAGCCCAGAGAACCCAGCTCAGGACTTGATCTCATGAACCACAAGATCATGACTTGAGCCGAAATCAAGAGTCTGTCACTTAATCAACTGAGCCACCCAGGCGCCCCGTATTTCTTTTACATATAATATTCAGGGGTTTCAGTTGTATGCAGAAGGAGGAATAGAGAGAAGTATATTTACTGCCTCTTCCTGGAAACAGAAGTCCACTTCTATTGAATTTAAAATCTTTGGCTGTCATATTTTAATTTCCAAAGACTCTTTCTTGTTTTCTAATTGCTACCCTTTTTCCTGGCATCTTGTTCTTGTTTCTTGGATGCATTGTTTTCTTATACCTTTCTGATGCTTAACCTGTAGTTGCAATATTAGAGAAAAGTTTTTCTGCTTCCCACACTGGTTTGTTTCTTTTAGGTTAGTTTTTCCTCTGTTTTGGGCTCCCCCTCCTTCCCCGTCTCTAAATAGGCTTAACATTTTTAGAGTGGTGATGGTCACTGGGGCAGGGACAGAGGCAGAGGGTCACAGAGAAGGAGTGAGGGGATGTGAGAGTTCCTTGTTTTTTTTTTCAATGTTTATTCATTTTTGAGAGAGAGAGAGCATGAGCAGGGGAGGGACAGAGACAGGGGGGACAGAGGATCCAAAGTGGGCTCTGTGCTGATAGCAGCGAGCCCAATGTGGGGCTCAAACCCATGAATTGTAAGATCATGACCTAAGCTGAAGTCGTTCAATGTACTGAGCCACCCAGGCACCCCAGAGATTTCCTTGTTGATTACGAATTGGCTGGAAAAGATGCAGAGTTGGGGAACACCTGTGTGGGAGGACAGGCTTAGGCCAGGAGCCCACTCAGTTTCTGGGACTGCCCCAGCACTCCAGTGGTATTGTGTTTTTAATTTCAAATTTCACTCATTCATTTCTGGTATATAAAAAAGCAGTTGGCTTTTATGTATTGACCTTGTATCCTGTAACCTTCTATAAATGCTTATTAGTTCCAGGAGTCTTTTTGTTGATTATTTCAGATTTTCTATGTAGACAATCATGTCATCCATAAGCAGTTTTAGCTTTACTTTTTTCTGCATGTGTTAATATGATCATGTGATTTTTTTTCTTTTTCAGTCTGTTGATGGATGGATTACATCAACTGATTTTCAAATGTTGACCAACCTTGCATACCTGGGGTAAATTCCACTTGGTTGAGGTGTATAATTTTTTTAAACATTATTGAATTTAATTAGTTAATATTTTGTTGAGAGTTTTTGCATCTCTGTTCACAAGAGACATTGGACTGTAGTTTTCTTGAAATATTTTTGTCTGGCTTTGGTAGTAGGTAATGCTGGCCTCATAGAATGAGTTAGGAAGTATTCACTCTGTTTCTATATTCTTGAAAGAGACTGCAGAGAATTGTTCTAATCTCATCCTTAAATGTTTGGCAGAATTCACCAGTGAAACCATCTGGGGCAAATGCTTTCTACTTTGGAAGGTTATTAATTATTGATTCAATCTCTATAATAAATATGGGTCTATTTGGATTGTCTGTTTCTTCTTCTGTGAGTTTTGGCATGTTAAGTCTTTCAAGAAATTGGTCCATTTCATCTCGGTTATCAAATTTGTGGGCATAAACTTGTTCCTAGTATTCCTTTATTATCCTTTTAGTGTTCGTGGGAACTGTAGTGGCATTCTCTCTTTCATTTCTGATCTTAGAAAGTTGTGTCTTCTCTCTTCTTAGTCTGAGTATATTTCATTTTATTGATCTTATTAATCCTTTATGACCTTTTCAAAGAAACAGCTTTTGGTTGCACTGATTTTCTCTATTGATTTCCTGTTTTCAATTTCATTGATTTATGCTTTAAAATGCTCTCTTATTTGTTTTCATCTGCTTAGATTTAATTTTCTCTTCTATTTCTAGTTTCCTAAGGTAGAAACTTAGATTTTTGATTTTTTAAAAAATTTTTAACAAATGTTTATTTATTTCTGGGAGACAGAGAGACAGAGTGGGGCGGGAGCAGAGAGAGAGGGAGACACAGAATCTGAAGCAGGCTCCAGGCTCTGAGACATCAGCAGAGAGCCCGACACGGGGCTCGAACCCATGAAGCCTGGGATCTTGACCTGGACTGAAGTCAGACTCTCAACCAACTGAGCCACCCAGACGCCCCAGATTTTTGATTTTAGATCTTTCTTCTTTTTCAATATATGCATTGAATTCTATAAATTTCCATGTGAGTACTGCTTTCATTGCATCCTACAAATTTTAATAAGTTGTGTTTCCATTGTCAAAATATTTTTAAGTTTGCTTTGAGGTTTCCTCTTTGACCCATTGTTATTCATTAGTGTATTGTTTAGTAGCTGCATATTTGGGGACTTCCCAGTTATCTTTCTGTTATTGATTTCTAGTTCAATTCCACTGTGGTCTGAGAACAGACATTGTATGATTTCAATTCTTGTAAATTTGTTAAGGTGTGTTTTATGGCCCACAATGTGATCTATCTTGGTGGATGTTTTCCTTGCGAGCTTGAGAAAAATGTGTACTGTGCTGCTGTTGGATGAAGTAGTCTAAGGATGTCAATTGCATCCAGTTGGGATGTGCTGTTGGTCCAACCATGTGCAAACTGATCTGAATGTACGTACTGCTCTGTCCTGTTGGGTTTGCCCATGTCATAACAGTGCTGCCAACTTTCAATATTTCTTTAGGAAAGCCTGCCTTGTCACTTCCACCAATGACCATGTCAGGCTGTATCTTCCTTCCTGAAGTCTCCTTCCTCCCCTCCCACACTCTTATTTCCAGGTTCAACAGCTGACTTTGCCTCATTTCACTAAGAGATTAGAAGTCATTAGATCCAAACACACTCATCCTCCCTGTGTCCCACCCCATTCATTCACCTACACCATCTTCTCTTTCTTCCTGTCTGCTCCAACCAAGGAGCATGTCATCTGTCAGTCTGGACAAATCCCTTCATCTGACTCCCACCAACTCAACGACTTTATTACTTCATTAATTTTTCTGATTTCTTTCCCCATCACCCATCCGCGATCTACCACATCATTTCCACTGGCATTTAAGTAAGTTGAAGATTTTCCATCTTAAAAAAAAAAAAACAAACCTCTCCTTGGAGAATTTCATATCATCTATGTGGTATTCTTGCCAAAAATGTTTAACCTGAATCCAATCATGAGGAAACAATCAGACAAAACCAGGGTGTGGGACATGCTACGTGACAGCTCGCCTGAACACTTCGAGAGTGCCAGTGCCATGAGAGACAAAAAAAAAAAAAAAAAAAAAGACTGGGGACTGTTTCAGATTAGAGGAGACTATAGAGACGTGGCAACCAAATGGAATGCACGGAACTTGATTGGATCCTAGGCCAGGAAAAAGGAAAGCAGCTCAAAAGGACGTTTTTGGACTGTTGGGCAAATGTGAATATGGTCTGTTTATTAGATGATATTATTGACTCAGTGTTAAATTTCTTCAGGTGTGATATGGCATTGAGGTCACATAGGAGAAGGGCCTCTTCCTAGGAAAAGCATGTTGAAGTATTTTAAAGTATCTGCAACTTTATTTCCAATCATTCACCCTAAAACGGATATACATGGGTGTGTGTGGAAAGTAAATGTGACAAAGTCTTAACAAATGATGTAGTAAAGGTAACGGGTGAAGAGGTGTGTGGTACTTTTCTTTGAAAAAGAAAGTTCCTGCAGGCTTGACATTTTTCAAAATGAAACGCTAAGCAAAAAGAAGAATCTTTCCTTGATCCGTATCTGCCGGCCTCTTGCTACATTAAGTATATTCATCGTCCAACTCAGCCAGACTTCTGGCCAGAGTCATTGACCCTCAGTGCTTCTACTTCCTCATGTCCCATTCATCCTTCCACCCATTCCTGGCAGGCTTCTGTCCCACCACAGCACTGAACCTGGTCTCTCTCGTCGTTGCCCTGTCACCTCTATGCTGGCAGCTGTGAGGGCAGCATTCCACACAGGTGGCTGCTTCCGTGCCTCGAAAAGCCCTCCTCTCTCAGCCTCAGGACACCTGTTGTCAGTTTTCCTTTTACCTCGCTGGTCTCTTCTTGCTCTTCTTTGCTTGCTCCCTTTTTATCTCCTGACCTCTCAATTTTCGCTTCCTTGAAGCTCAGGCTCTTTCTTCTTTAAATTCTTCCTTGGGTGAGTTTATCGATCGACTCCTACAGATTGAAAAACTGAATTTGTTCTAATGATGTCCAAATATGAGCCTCCAGCCTGGATCTTCCCCATGCTGATGACTGCATGACTCCCTTACTTCACTTCCCTTCTTGGATATTTCACCAACATCTCAAATTTAACTTTTACTCATTTGTTCATGAACTGCATGAGTACTGATTGAGCGTCCACTATATCCCAGGAAACTGTTCTAATCACTGGGGACATGGGGAGAATGAGCCAGTTATGGCTGTACTGTTGGAGGAAATTCTAGCTGGCAGAAACAGATAACCAGCAAATACAGAATTCAATGGTAGTAAGGGCTACAAAGAGAATAAATGAAAATGGGGATGTATGTGTTCCAAAGTGTTTGGTGGGCCTATATTTTGGGTGATCAGAGAAGGCCTTCCTGAGTGGGGGAGGTGTAAATCAAGAGCAGGATGAGAAGCTGGGTTCTGTGTAAGAAGATTGAGAAGAGAATTCTAGGTAGAGGCAAAGCTGGTTTAGATGCCCTCAGGTGGGAGTGTGCCTGGCATGTTCCAGACCTGAGATGTGCCCCCAGAAGGAGAATCTTGATCCTGTCTCTCTTTGGTCTGTATTTTTGAGTGTTAAGGCATTTAAGATCTGCTCATCAATTCTATCTGAAAAACCTTCAACTGACCTTGAGTTCCTATTTTGGAATCTTCACATCAGGAATGGCTCCCTCTCTGGGCTAGAGAGTACTTTGATTCTTTTATGGGCCATGAGTCAGAATGCTAGGACAAGACGCAGGCATTTGTCAGGGCTCTGCTAGTCCTTTTATCCTCCACCACATGCAAAGCCCCAGTAATAATCCTGACATCTGTTTGAAGGGGGCAGGTTTCCAAAGTCCACTGGGTCTTGGCTCCACCCACAACCCACCCCCATTCTCTGTAGCTGCCTTTGTGTTCCTGGGGACTAGAGGGGGCCATGTGGGAGGGTCCTGGGACTCTCAGCTTGTAAGTGTCTCTCCCAGCAAAGTGGAAAGGGTGCTTTGACACTGTTTTATAACCTTTCTGGTAGAAATTGCAGCCAATGATGATAAAATCTTTGCACCTCCCTTAGGGCTGAATCCCATTAGGCCTTGCTAATGAGGCAAAAATCTATCTTTTCATAAAAAGTGTATGTGTGGGAAACTACTCCTTAAATAGATTAGAGACATACTTAGAACTTTTTTTTTGAGTGGGCAACACTGTCATATTTTGCTAAAAACTTCATAAAGTACTCCAGAAGCCTTCTCCACATCATTGTCCCCAACCTCCCAGTTCCCATCAGTCTCCATGCCCTGTCCTGTCCTACAAATGCATTACCATCATTGTCAGTTTCTGGTAGATCTTTGTGTGACGACCCACCAGGAACCCCAGAGTTGGTATAGAGATTATTTTAAGCTGCAGACAACAGATGCAGAAGGAAGCCTTCAGAGTTTTCCTTATCTGACTACAAGTAGAAATTTCTAAGAAAGGAGGACTGCCATAAATCCTCTCTTGGGGGCAAACTCTACTTCCAGGAGAGAGACCAAGAGTCAACCTGCCCTAAGTCCCCTCTCCAAGGAGGTTTTATAGCCATGAAGAACTGGGAAAGACTACCTGCACCTGTATAAACAAACATTATCACAGACTTTCTCATTTCTGGTTTGGTCTAAAAACCCATTTGTCTTTCTGAGACAAAAGTATTTGCTTTTCTCATAGAAGCCTTTATTCTCCCTCCTTTTTCCCTATGAAGTTAGGTATGTAAACGTATATAAGGCCCAAATGCTAATGACTACTGTAATTCACTCATCACTGAGTAATGAGCATGAGTACTGAGTAATGCATGTGTGTGTTACATGCTTTAATAAACAGTCTTTTCTCTTGCTGATCTGTATCTCGTGAGTTAAAAAAATGTCTATTTATTTATTTTTGAGAGAGAGAGAGAGAATCTGGAGGGGAGAGCAGAGAGAGAGGGAGACAAAGAATCTGAAGCAGGCTCTACACTGTCAGCGCAGAGCCCCACATGGGGCTCGAACTCATGAAGTGTGAGATCATAACCTGTGCTGAAGTCAGATGCTTAGCCAACTGAGTCACCCAGGCATCCTTGTCTCTTGTCAGTTTAATCTGCAGGCTCCTATTCACTAAATCTAAGAGGGTAGAGGACTCTTGCCAAGACTTTTTTGAGGGGATATATAATCAAATATATTTCTCTGACTCCGACTTTCGTATATTTTTTAGACACAAATGGTTTTGTACTGTACAGCTGTTATGCATCTTGCTTTCTTTTTTCACTTAAAAATATATCCTGGTAACTGTCTTAATATTTTTTTAAAGTTTATTTTTAAGAGAGAGAGAGAGAGAAAGAGAGAGAGAGAGAGAGAGAGAGAGAGAGAGAGA